>CM038792.1:15491432-15607600 GCA_021764765.1 Vicia sativa
AGTCTAGTCCTACTTGGACACGAGGTTCTATCGCCCAATCGCAATGAATGTATTTTATTGATTAATTGGTTGTGAAGACCTCTTCAATAAACTATCTTGATTTTGCTGAAAGCTTTAATCGAGACAAAACACTCGTGCTTGAAGCTTTGGTGATAAACACCACCTGACAAATCCTGAGTCAGGCACTTGCTCGATTGATAATTTCTTGGCTCACAAGATTAACTAAATTACCTGAAATCTGACTGTAAATCTTGATCAGATTAGAGCTGCGATAGGTAAGGTTCTTTCCTTTTATATAGGCGATCCACCAACTTGATTTGGGCTTCCATAAAGATAGCTAGGGTTCACATAATTAATCCTAAAAATTGGTCTTTTCAACAGCGATTTGAGGTTTAACTAAGATTAACCAGTTTAGCTACGTGAGCATGTAATCTAATAACGTATAACAATAATAAGACAACTCAGCAAACTTATGGAAAAATCTAGGAAAAATAGGTCTGCGAGCGAGAATGTCACATAGGATGTCATGATACATTGCTGACCTTAATCGAACTCTACTTGAAATTTCCGCCTGATCTTGCTTCCAATGCGGGTTAGCAAACATCCTTGTCAGTGGGATTTATCTTGATCTCAGAATGTCATGACATTTATCAAGACATTGCTAAAGTCTAGTTTACCAAAAAGTAATGCCAACTTAAAGCACTAACATCCCTTTGGCATTTTTTATAAAAATGACTTAAGTCGTCAGTACTGTCTGTTGAGGAAGAGAAAGCAGACTAGTTCTAAGTTATCTACTTAAAAAAAAAACTAGAAAGATACAAATTCACCCATGATTTTTCACAATTTCCCAATTGCCCACATATAACTCTCGTACGGTTCCCCAGTTGTCACACGTATACTTTTCCTTTATAGCCTCAGAGGGGCCGAAGGAACCAATCTGAGAGTGTGACATTCAACATAGATTAAGAAAGTACCGACACTGATTAAGTTTCGATTCTGACTCTGTCGAATGATTACGATCATCCAAATTAAGGAAATAACAAAACAAAGTTTACATCGAAACTGACAAAGCGGAAACACTTGGCGGTGAGTTATCGGATCAGTGCTCTCTTTACTCTGAAGAAGCCTTTGTGAAACATCTTGAACTTCTTGAACAAATACCGAACATCATGATCGGCATCACCGCCAACGCCATTCCTCGACCTCATGTCCTGCTCAGGTTGAGAGATCGGTTCTTGAGGCTTTGCTTCCATACTTGACTCTTTCTGCGGGTAGCTTTTAGCTTACGGCTAAAATTGCGCTTTTGAAGTTGCCTGACATTGGATGTCTCACGAGATGTCATGACAATGTAAGGGACATGTCTTCCTTGGAATAACATAGTGAATTCCAAGAGCGGTGCTCTTTTACGGTGCATCTTTGTCGACTAGTATGTCGGATATTGATCCATTATTATGCCCAGCGGGAGGGAGGGAAAGGCTATTGGTCGCTGATTGCATAGCTGGCATGCTTGGAGTGCCTCGAATATATAGGTTTCATAGTCAAATTTAGCAGTGCCCTCTGCGCATATGAATCTACCCGGTCCATAGAAATGGTTGACTTGTGATTGGTTGGGACCCGATTAGCGGCTTTATTTTATGTAGGATGGAAAATTTGACACTCGACTTCTTGGTTGTGAGTTTTCCCTTGACCATTACTTCACTTGTTTAGCGGTGATTGTTTGACAAATCTTGTTATCAGTTTCCTCGAGTGCAGGTGAGCATCATTGATCTCCCGAAATCATTAACCACACTGGAGAACTTTACTCCTGCATACGGGTCTATAGTCGTGGACCTCGTCACTGACAACCACTTGAAAATTTACTATAAACTCTTTGACCAAAATCATAGCGGTTTGAAATTCTGTTGTCTTCATTAGACCACCTCCTTAATCGAATCAACAATCTCCTTGCACTCGAGTGCACTCTTTTTCAACTCTCTTTCGGAGCAATCCTCTTTAAGCACACATACTTCCATCTTCGGTTCGGGATGATGGAATGAGATGTGTCGATAGCCTTGGGCACCTTAGGCGGTTCCCAGTAACCTTCCTTTGATGAATATGCGTGACATTCTCCTCAACATCAAAGCAGAATCTTGATCGAACTCTAAAGGTTCGAGCATCTTCCTCTTCTTTACAATAGGTGTTCTCTTTGGTGGAGCCACCACCAGCAGTTTTACTCTACACTTCTTTGTAGAGGTCCGATTGTAGTGTTCTTCTCGACTTTATACCATCTTGACACTTTTTTTCTTCGGGACTCTGTGGCGGCCTTATTTCCTTCCTTCTCATCATCCTCTTTGCAATGCTTGGGTTGACATTGGCAATGAGGTCATTGTCTGAGAATACTATCGAATCAGCGGGGGTTCGGCTAAATCCTCGGAACCTTGAGCTGGAGACTTTTCAAGATCATCACCAATTGGTTTCTCTGGAGTCTCTTATAAGGTACTATCGGAGATATAGTCGGAGGTTTCACGGTGATTTAACAAGGTACATTTTCTAGGATTCCGAGAATACCATCGGAAATCTATCTTCATTATGACGGGGGTCGATAAAGTATCATCTTCACACACTTGGGAGTGAGCAGAGGATTAACACATTCTTGCGGGAGAATCGATAGGAGTTTAGTATCGGGATCCGTAAGGTTTTCTTGACATGATCATCGGATGTCTTGACATTCGGTGACATCTGGATCGTACTAAACTAGGGCTAGAAGACTTTTGGTTTAGAGGACGAAACCCGGTACAAATTGGTTTCATTTAGGATCTAAATTCACATCACTAATGACTTCATGCCTGAACCTAGACCGCTTCTCTGTTTGCTATTTACGAAGTCTGAGAAGATGGTTGGAGGTCTTACGAAGGTGATGCTTGTGACCCGTGCGTTCCTTGTCTGCTGTTTCTTGACCTTCTCGAGGTCGATTGCCGTTCTGGTGGAGTAACCCTCAGGCTTCAACATGCATGGCTTTAGCATTTGCCTAATCTGACCATGGTGGGAGATGAAGAACCAGTTCTTGAGATGATGAAGAGGATGAAGACATATTTTGCTTTGAAATATTTTGAAGGAATGAGAGCGAGAATGTGAGAGGTTGAGAGTTTCTTTTGGATGAAGAATATGATACTTTCAAATGAAGAAACTATTATATGAAGGACTCTTCTATTCTTGGACCTTTTAACAATAAGATGAAAATAATTAAATGACCCACTTATAATTAATTGAAATAAAGGTCTATTCCTTGTTGTAAGCAATTTTAATTACTACTGATTCCTCGTATTGACAAATACCGGTTTTCCCTTAATTTCTCAAGTGACTAGCATCGAGAGCTTTAGTAAAAATGTCAACCCGTTGAAGTTTAGTGGCTACATGCTCCAATTTAATCACTTTCTCTTCTACAAGTCATGATGAAGTGATGTCTAATGTCGATGTGCTTAGTCCTCATGTTGTATAGGATTCTTTGAAATATTAATAGCACTTTCGAGGTTGTCACGGTATAATGTCATGACATCACAGTGACATGTACTGATCGACATCGCCCATCCAGACCATTTGAGAACAGCTGCTACCAGGCTGCTATGTATTGACCTCGGTGGACAAAGACACACAATTTTGCTTCTTCTTGAACTAAGAAACAAGGTTGTTCCCCGAAGAATCATCCTCCGGAAGTGCTTTTCTATCATCACACTACTGACCCAATCGGCATCCGATAGCGGACGGTTGGTTGACATCCATGGGAATCGTATACCATATTTGCGTTCCACTCCATTTGAGTTCTCTTTACGATTGATGTGACTAACTTTAGGTTGACTTGGTATCTTGCACACGCAGACAAATGCATTGTCGGTCTGTTTGTTAAGTTATAGCAAACTTCCTATCATGCTTCTATAAGCTTTGATCAACATTTTCTCCACTTGTGTCCGGGCTGACTTGAATGTGTAGGGCGGGAGTCCTTTTATGGTGACATTCTCCATTCCAAACTTCTTGAAAATATTCATTGCGTACTTGCTCTGTGAGGAATGTTGAGTCTTGATCTGTGTGACTTGATCCAGAAAATAAGTCGACTCTCCCATGGGGCTCGTTGAGCTAAACTCCGTTTGGTTTGTCAAAATGTCTCACCATTGTATTCGAATACTATGTATTGAACATAAATTTGAGCCACCATTATCTTTCCTCCTTCATTCTTGACGAGAGAGTTTTATCTAAGGCTCCTTTCCTATATCGGTTGTGATCGAAAGAACTTGGTTAGCCTTTCATACAGATACCCAAGACTTTGACACTTTAGAAGTGGTCATATGTCTAGACATTGGGTGTGACATTACGGTTTGCTTTCAAACTGACACTCTCACCTGAGCTCTCCCTTCATCAATATGAGTCTTGGTATCCCTCACAGCTGACCTCCGGAAATGATCTTTTTGTTCCTCTGAGATGCAAATGACCAAGTTTTTGGTGCCAATTTTACCTCCTTTTCATCTTTACGTAGGCACACGAGAGGATTGGTGTTCTCGGACTCCACATGTGATTGTCCTTTGCTACGACTCCTCTCATAACCTTCTTGTTTATCATTGATTACAAGACATTCGACCTAGTGAAATTGACTTTGAATTCCATATCACACGATTGACTTATGCTTATAAGATTAGCGGTCGAACCTTTTACAATGACACTCCATTTAGGTTTGGAACTCAGGCGGTCTAAGTTTCCAACACCTTTGATTTCTCCTTTAGCTCGTCTCAAAGTAACAAAGTGAGTAGAATGAGGTTTAACATCATTTAGAGATTTTGATTCGGTCGTATGCTTAGAACACCTTTGTCAGTACCAATCTTCCTTGGCGGATCTAAAGAAGTGTGAGCTTATGAATAGTCTTCTTCTTCTGTTGAGTGTATGATACCTTGTTGGTCTGGAAGCTACATAGGAACTTGATTAGGATATCCATGTAGTCTAAAGCAAAGGTTTTATGTGTCCAAACTTCCCACAATAATTACATCTCTCTTTGAAACTTTTTGTTCATGTTTCTTTGATCTTGATGTTGAACCTAATGTTGTGACATCTGCTTAGACATTGGTTTATTAGGTTTGTTCTTCCTTTTGTTATCGACAAATTTATTGCCTCGACATATCTGAGGCGGACCTATTTCACGCGCCTTGTGTTATGACATCTTCTTTGACATTGATTTTCCGGATCATTCTTTTGTCATGCGTGATTTACGTAAACCATATCGGGCCATGCTTATTTCACGCATGTCAGGTGAAGAATTTCCTCCAATTTATCGATTGCGGATGTCAAAATTTTGGAATTAGACATCGATCAAGTTTGGAGTTCAACACCATAATTTCCTTTGTTGGTGATTTATGGTAACGATCTTTCCTTCTTCGACCTCGACTTTACATTCTCGACTTGACTTCACAATTAGCTTTTACTGTTTCTCATTTTGGACACATTCACCACTTCTATACCTGACTTCTTAGGTTTCATCAAGCTCTTGAATGTCACTTCCTCATCACTAGAATCCATGAATTACACTCGAGGAAGCGGTGATTTGGTTCTTCTTCCTCGATTCATACAGTCACCATCGGACCAAGTAGCGATCGTCCCTTTCTTTTGTTTCTTTAGAAATGTGGGACATTCGGATCTAATATGCCCCATATCCTTCTGACCATGACTGGATTTCTACTGCTTTGACTTCCTTTTCTTGACTTGGATCTTACTGCTTTGAGTCGTAAGATCTGCTAATGTCGGATAAATGTCCTTGACATTGAACCTTGACTTTGGATCAATTCTCTTGATGAGTCTGATTGAGCGCCTTCCAAGCATAGTTATAGCTTTAGATATCTTCTCTTCATCATCCTCCTGCATCCCTCTTGATATTGGATCAAGTGCTATGCTCTTGTTCTTACTGTCCAGATTCCAACGTTCCCGTCTCAAAGAGTGCGGAGAGATCCACAAGTTCTTCCACCTTGAGATCGATGTCACGGGCTTCCTACATAGCGGTCACTTTCATTGCAAAACTTTTAGCTGATGATAGAATCTTTCTCACGACTTTTCTTGACATCTTTCACCAGTGCTCACGGGTGTTGGCAATCTCAAGATATTCATGTGAAACTCATGAATGGTCTCATCCTTTCATCTTCAAATTCTCAAATTTGGTAGTGAGCATCTGAAGTCTTGACATCTTCACCTTGGATGTCCCTCTGAGTAGTTTTGAGAGTGTCGAACATCCTTAGCGGCTCGCATTGATGAACTAGTGCAGAAGATATTTATGTCAATACCATTGAATAAGGCATTCAATGCTTTAGAGTTTCCCAATGCTAGCTCCTCTTCTTCTTTGTTCCATTCTTCCTCGGGTTTCAAGACGGTGAGTTCCATCTTTCTGAAGCTTGGTGGGATGTTTCCATCCTTTGTCGGTGACTCTCCAAGCTTTAATATCCGATGACCTCAAAAGGCCATCGGGGTTTCCGATAATCATAATTAGATCCATCCATTATGTGGTCTACCTCCAAATCCTCCTTCCTTATCCATTCGCTGAAACTATTATCCTAGATCTACCCGGAAATAGCAGCGAGTCACGCTTTCTGATGCCAATTGAAATTCCAGGCGTGATCGCGATGTCACGGAGAATGTTATGACGGTGTCGACACTGCATTAACAATTCACATAATAAAATCAAAGCGGTAAAGAACACAATAAATTGTTTACAAATCGGTGTGTAACTACACCTCATACAGAAATTACCGAGCGGGGAAATTCACTTTAGTAGAATTAATTGAGAATAAACCAACGGTTTATCTCCTTCACTTAAAACCTACCCAATGACTTCAATCTAAGTCCTACTTGACACGAGTTCTACTCACTCCCCTCAATCAAAGCGGTGATATCAACCTATTGATTAATTGAATTGTGAAGACACTCTTCAATAAACTATCTTGATTTTGCTTCAAGCTTTAATCAAAGACAAAATTCGTGGCTTTGGTGATAAACTACCCTTACAACCAAATCCTAGTCGACTTATCAATTGATAATTGCTTGGATCATAAATAACTAAATTACACAAATACAACTGCTAAATCTTGATACAGTTGGTATTTGCAGTAGTAAGTTCTTTTCCTTTTATAGAAGCGATCCACGAAACTACAGTTTTGGGCTTCCATAAAGATAGCTAGGGTTCACTTAATTAATCCTAAAACTTGGTCTTTTCAACCGATTTAGTTTAACTAAGATTAACCAATTTAGCTACGTGAGCATGTAATCTAATAACATATATGATAATAAGACAAGCGATCGCGACTTTATAAATACATTAATGTTCATAATTTTGCAGATCCTATCGCGTAGTTTTAAAGATATCGAACCCAGAGACTATAAATCGATCTATCGTTATCCTAAGTTACGGTATATAGCTAAAGGCGAATAATTCTTTAAGATTTTTGTTAAGGAAAATATAATAAATAAATAGATAGATATCGTGCGTAATTAAGTCTAACCTAAGGGGATCTAAATTTCTCTGACGTATTACTCATGTTGATAAAAATCCTATTTGACCAAACAATACTTATCTAAAGATCCTATCTCAGCCTGTCGCTCTATTGATAAATCAGTATAATTAAATCCTAACGTATATTCCCTTATCCAGCCAATATAAAAACACTTTTTGAAAATAAATAAAGTTTAATTGGTTTAAAATCTTGTCGGTTTTAAAAACAATACCTATACCTACTATCGATTCTAAACCTCAAACCTTCGCTCTGTTGGTTTCTAATCTTAATCGATTTATTAACCTCAACTTTCGCTCTGTTGGTTTCTAAACCTTTTAATAAATTAAATTAGATATCTAAGTCGGAAAAGAATATTTTTAACAACGTAACATTATGCCGATTTATTTTAGATTCCTATGGATCGATTAATTTACATACCAATATCAGAACTAATTACGGACATATTAATTAATTCGGACATGCATAAATAAATTGGTTCAATATATTTAAACATTACAAAATCAAATAAATAATATAGGGCAACAATAAATTAAATAACATAAAATAAATAAATAAAACACGAAATTAAGAATCTGGAAATAACCTTGTTCTTGACTTCTTGAATTGAAAGGAAAAATAAATCGACAAGGAATAAAAGCGATCTAACGTAAGGTTAGATCGGTGAAAACTAGAAAAAATACAATACTGGAATAAAATTACGAAATATGAAATAGCAGTTGTTCGGTGAAATGCCGACCGACCTTCCATTCTGAAACTGGGACATGGTATTTATAGATGCTTGAAATAACTGCCAATTTCCTTAAACTTAAATACATAATGAGGCATGGAAATTTCTTGTGAGTAGTAGGAGGCGGGCGCCTCCACATTGAGAGTGGGCAGGCCAGACGCCTCAGTTGGGAAGTGAGTGGGGACATGTTGGGCGGGCGCCTCTAGAAAAGTGGGAGCAGGGCAGCCGTCTCACCCGTGACGTGGCGGTGGAGCGCAGGCTCCATACAGGCACTTTGCTTGGGCTTAGTCTTAGGGCCCGTTCACATAATTGTTTTCTTACTTTATAAACCTCTTTTTACTATATCACACCTTTTGCTTCATTTCTTTGCCTTTTTATCCGATTATTCCTCGATTTTACTTCTTTGCTCGATTTATCTTTATTTAATGCAAATACCTGAAACATAGAAAATACCAACGTAATATAGAAATAAAGTGAAATAATTAAATAAAAACATTAACATTACTTATGAAAAATACATCAAATATGTTATATAAAATCGTGTTATCAAACTCCCCTATACTTAAACCTTTGCTTGTCCTCAAGCAAAAAGTAAAAATGAAAAATCACTTGAGCATATGTCAAACACAAATATATAACACAATTCAATTCGTACTAGGTTGCAATTTACTTCTTTGTTGGATAACTCGAGTTTAGACTTTGACACCAAAATCACCGTAATAACACTAGACAACCCTATTTATGCAGACCAATTTAAGTCATGAATTATAGCTCGACCTAATACTTTCGTTTTGTTTCACCGTTTTTCATTACGGCAATCACATTAAGCCCATTACCTTCTGTACATAGTAGAATGTAGGTTAGTGACTTTGATCTTTATAATCCAGCTAGGAGTCCTGGTAATTATATTTGGTACTCCTTTGTCAATTACAAATGCGGGATCGGATCGTCATCCGCCTACCAAGTTCGACACAGGGGACCATGAACGATTCATAATGGATGTTTGCATAAATATTTTATAGTTTCTGCATTGTTGGATTAAATGATCGGTAAGGACCATCTAACTTAATAAGTGCATCTTCTAATAAAATTTTCTTTAAATAACTTGATCAAACACTTATATTCATCGATTCTCCACGTAGTTTGTCGTTTGGTAGGCTTGAAGCTAATAAACCACTAAACAAAACTAAAACTAAGTCTTAAGGTGTTGGTATAATAAGTACTTAAATCAATCTAACCTTGGGTTGGGTTTAAAGTGTTAGGACGATAATAATTTTGTTAAGTTTTTCTCGAATTCTTATTTATAAATATATGCAACCTTAATACTAGTTGAATATGTCAATAAATGCGTTTTAATTTTTGTTAAAATTTTTCGTTATGGCTCAAGAAGAGAATTCAAATAAGCATGAAATTTAAACATAAGATTAAAATTTCATAAACATGTATTTTATTGAATGGAAATTTTGCAATACATAGAAAAGGAAACTAAAAGGAAAAACTAAATAGAGCGAAAAATAAAAGCGAACAAAGAAATGTTACGACTCCCGAACTTAGAATAAGCATTGTCCTCAATCGATAAAACCATAATCGAGAAGAGAAAGGTGATCACTCGAGCGAGGAATCATGAAGGCATGCACGAATAATTGAAAGCGAATCTTAATTTGCATGTCTTTTTTTAATACACGTATTTAGGTAATAGAGATAGAGAACAATTTGTAGACCAGTACATACATACTACATACTTATATAATATATATATTATAGATGATTTCAAACAATAGGATATAAATATATATATAATATAGTATATATAATGCCTTATAATTAATATAATAAATATTGGGAAGTATTAATTTTGTATATTAATAGAAGAATAATAATAAGAATATTCAATTATTATATAAATATTAATGTAGATTATTTAATTGAATATAATTATCGGTAGTGGAAAATAGTTGAACACATCGGATGAAAGGATGCGATTAACGAATAAAATTAAAAATTTAACATAAAATAGGAAAATTTAAAATACGAAAAGAAAAATTAAAATTAAAATTAGAATGAGTACTCGTTGATTTTCCATGGCCATTATCAAGCCATCTCACATATCCCTCACCTTTTCTTTTCTTACGTTTGTAGGGCGGTTTATTCTTTCGAAATTTTAGTAGTGGTTGGATTTATCCTAAATATAAGTTTTTCAATTTTTGGCTTAGTGATTTCATCCATCGCCTCATAAGTTAACCTCACCCTTTTGATAATTATATCCTTAATTTTATGGTCCTCTAATTTTCGCTTTTAGGTAAGACTTCAGTAATGGTGAATTAATATGGATATTATTTAATACCGCATGACACTGCGTTTTAGATTGAGAATTAAGTTTCCATAAAATTTTTAGGAAGGAATTAGTGGGACATAGTGATTTGGGATAACAATATGTGCTTCCTCTTACCTCTTTCAACCTCCTCTTGAGCGATGTTGGTTCATTTTCTCAATCTCCACTATTTTCTCGTCGAATTTTCCTCGCCACAATATCACTCTCCTCAAACTCGTCATCTTTCTAGATTTCCAAGTAGTATTTTCATAATGGTTGTTTCAACATCCACATCTTCCTCGGGTTGAGGTTCTAGAAGGTTTGTTTGAGTTGGGAGATTTGAGTATCTAAGAACATCTTTGTGAGGCGAGTTCTACCTTAATGGTTAGTTATTAAGGGTTTCATTAATTTGAAGACTTTGTTTCGCACTTCATTATGGATAGTTTGTGCTTCATTTTGGATAATTTGTGCCTCTACAAAGTGCTCGATCATAGACTCTAACCTAGAGTTAATTATCATCTCATCGGAATCCTCTATTGATGTTTGAAATTAAAATCTTGTGATTCTTGAGTCTTGAAAGTAAGTTAAAGTCTCTTTTGTGTTTCCTGGCGGCGTTCTAACATCCACATGAGTTAAAATCTTCCATTAATATTCGAGATCAGTTATATGGTTACGGTGATTCTTCAAAATATTGGTTGTGATAATTGTAGGAAGAATTGGGTTGAGGAAAAGTTTGGTTGAAATTATAAGTTTCTTGTGGTTCCTCAAAATATGGGATTGGTAGTTTTGGAGTAGTTTGGGTAAGAGTAGGTTTGTGAAGCATTAAGTTTCCATCGTATTTCAAGGTCGGATCTATAGGATTCTTGTGGTTCCTCAAAATCGATAATGGGCATAGGAAAATTTGGGTCATACATGGTAAATAAAATAAAAATTGCCTTTGTCTATATTGTAACACCGAGTTACAATATCGACTTAAATAGTCCCAATGGTAAAACTTATCGCGACTTTATCGTCTATTAATCGGTGAGCTACAAGTACAGTCTGTCGCGTAGTTTTAAAGATATCGAACCCACAGAGACTATAAGATCTATCGTTATCCTAAGTTCTGGTATATAGCTAAGGCGAATAATTCTTTAAGATTTTTGGTTAAGGAAAATATAATAAATAAATAGATAGATATCGAGCGTAATTAAATCTAACCTAAGGGATCTAAATTTCTCTTGTGTGTTACTCATGTTGATAAAAATCCTATTTAAAAAACAATACTTATCTAAAGATCTATCTGTCCTCTCGCCTATAAAGAATCATGTAAATTAAATCTAACGTATGCTTCCTTATCATGAATATAAAAACACTTTTGAAAATAAATAAAGTTTAATTGGTTTTAAAATCTTTAGCGGTTTTTTAAAACAATACCTAGTACCTACTATCGATTCTAAACCTCAAGCTATCTCTCGTTGGTTTCTAATCTTAGTCAGTTTATTAACCTCAAACTTTCGCTCTGTTGGTTTCTAAACCTTTTAATAAATTAAATTAGATATCTAAGTCGGAAAATATTTTTAACAACGTAACATTATGATTTATTTTAGATTCCTATGGATCGATTAATTTACATACCAATATCGAACTAATTACCCGGACATATTAATTAATTCGGACATGCATAAATAAATTGGTTCAATATATTTAAACATTACCAAAATCAAATAAATAATATCGAAACAATAAATTAAATAACATAAAATAAATAAATAAAACACGAAATTAAGAATGAAATAACCTTGTTCTTGACTTCTTGAATTGAAAGGAAAAATAAAATCGACGGAATAAAAAACGATCTAACGTAAGGTTAGATCGATGGCTAGAAAAATACAATCTTTGGAATAAAATTACGAAATATGAAATAGCGGTTGTTCGGTGAAATGTGAGACCTTCCATCTGAAAGCGGGACATGGTATTTATAGATGCTTGAAATAGCCTTATTTCCTTAAACCGTCATAATGATTTGGTGAAGTAGGGGGCCTCCACATTGAGAGAGTGGGCGAGACGGACGCCTCAGATTCGGGAGTGAGTGGGACACGTTAGTGGCGCCTCCTAGAAAAGTGGGGCCGAGGCGAATCTCACCGTAACGTGGCGGTGAGGCAGGCTCCAACACAGGCACGCTTTCTTTGGGCTTAGTCTTGGGCCTTCGTTCACATAATTGTTTTCTTACTTTATAAACCTCTTTTTACTATATCACACCTTTTGCTTCATTTCTTTGCCTTTTTATCCGATTATTCCTCGATTTTACTTCTTTGCTCGATTTATCTTTATTTAATGCAAATACCTGAAACATAGAAAATACCAACGTAATATAGAAATAAAGTGAAATAATTAAATAAAAACATTAACATTACTTATGAAAAATACATCAAATATGTTATATAAAATCGTGTTATCAACAACTCAACAAACTTCCTGAAAAATCTCAAGAAAAACAAATTCTGCAGAACAGAATGTCACACAGGATGTCATGACATCTGTTATGACATCAATCAAACTTGCGAATTTCAGACGATACTTGCTTCCGGATGCAATTTAAACATCCTTGTCCAATACGATTTATCTTCATCTCACAGATGTCATGACAATTATCAAGACATTGCTAAAGTCAGTTTTACAATAATGTGACTTAAAACACTAAAGAACTATTCTCGATTATCATAGGATTACCTAGTCCTAGGTGAAATCCTAATAATATCATTATTTAGAAAACCTTAACACGATCGTCTGACTCTACTGTGTTAAAATAGTGAAATCCTATGGTCCCATAGGGTCAAACTATGAATTAATCTAAATAATCAAATTGATGCATAACGAACTATAATGTTGACTAAAATAAAGAGATCAGTATTCTTAACATAACAAATTTGGGACACCCCCTAGCATCGAGGGGTTTAGCCTCTCATAGAATTCAAAAGTAGCCTAATCAAAATATTAGATAAAGACATTACAATAGATTGAGTCTTCGATCTTCAATTGCTCTCGTGCATGAAGAGTTCTCTGTTTCCAAAACTCTTGAATCTCTAATCTTCTATCGTGAAATATTCTCTGGTGCCAAAAAGTCCTCTTCTCCTTCTCAAAATAAGGTTTATATAGTGTTAGGTCATTCCCAAGCAATACTGAATGTCCAAAACACCCTTAATGACCCAAAACACTAAAAAACAACAAAAATTAGAATTCTCAACGTCCTGGATGACACGGGCCGTGTCAGATGACAAGGGCACCGTGTACGCCTCTGTTTGTATTTTGCTCGGGGCTTCACGACACGGCCGTGTCATTAACCTGAGCACCGTGTCGACTCTTTCTTCTCCCAAAGCGCCTATGTGCACCATTTACGACACAGGCGTAACGGGACTACTATCTTTGAAATATTGATTTTTGCACTTATTTTACCCCGATTTATCCTGTTTTATTCTTCTGACCCTGAAAACACTCAAACACACAACCAAAGCATAAAATGCAGTAAAATGACATATAACACTAAACAAATAAAAGAAACGATAACGGAATTCAATGCTAAATATCTGTGTAAAAACCACCGATCAGTTCCCCTGGCCATGATTATGTGTCTGGAAACAAGACCTAAAAAGCTATGCACCTTCCATGCAAGACGTCCAAGAGGAAATTCAACCCTTGTTGTAGGTAATACTTCTAATCCTACTGATAACGAACCAGATCAAGAATATATAGATTTTGATAGGGCCATAGGGAGATTAATCACTAAGACTCTGAATATGGGAATGCCTGTTCAAGGGATTACCATCCCTCTTTCTCATATACTGATGAGGTTGCCCCTAAAAGGCATGTTGAACCATCTATAAGGGAAGAAGAAAATACTAAAGGGAGTCTTGGAAAGGGAACAAAGTCTAACCTTGAAAAAGTCACACCTGATGTTGAAACATCACTTGTGAAAGAAGTTCATTCTAGCAAGAATGCTGATATAAGTCCAACAAGGGCTAAGAACCATAAGGGTGAAGAAGTTGCAGATGTAGATGAACTATCTTACAATGAGTTGATTGTCAATGTGAATCCTGGAATAGCTAAGAGGTTGAAGACTAGAAAGGGTAAAACTTTTGTTTCAAGCACTCATTCCAAGACTGTCAAGAAGAAGGTTATGTATGGACCTCCAAAGGCATGAGGCAAAGTTGTTCCATCATCAAGAAAGAGGAAGATCAGGTCTGAATCAAACTCAGACTATAATGTTGAGGATGATGTCCAGAACATTAAACCCGTGAAGAAGTTTATCATTAAGAGGCCTTCTGATGATATACTTGATGCACCAACAAACAACATATCCTTCCACTCCATCAACTTTGTCTCAAGATGGAAGTATATTTATCAAAGAAGAATTGCCTTGGAAAGGGAATTGGGAAGAAATGCCTTAGAGTACAAGGAAATCATGAAGTTAATCTCTGATGCTGGTTTGATGAAAACTGTAACCAAGCTTCCTAAATATTATGAGATTTTGGTCAAGGAATTTATTGTCAACATCCCTGAGGATTGTGCTGATAAAAGGAGAAAGGACTTTCAGAATGTCTTTGTGAGAGGAAAGTGTGTTGAGTTCTCACATGTTGTTATCATCAAATACCTAGGAAGAAGTGAGAATGAGGAAAGTGAGCAAGAAATAACTGACAATCAAGTTTGCAAGATGTCACAGCAGATGTCCTAACATGTGAAATTGAACTGAACTGGCTTTTAAGTTTAGAATTATTAGGAGTCAGTTTGTTTTAATTTGTATGCTTCGGTTAAGGAAGCTTTGTAATGTTCTTCAGCAATATTCTTGGAGAACTTTTGTTCTACTTCTGTGGAGAAAGATTAGGACTCGTGAAGACTAACTGTGAAGCAACCCTAGTTGGTGTCATCATATTTAAAGGTTGCTAATCCTGTTTGCAGTGCTGGCCATTCCTGAAGAAGTTTAAGAGTATTGTTTTAATTGTTAGTTTTAAGTTATTGGTTTTAAGTCTTTTGTTGGTTGTTACTTGTGAGCCACTCTAGTGTTGTTTAATACTTGAGGTGGACGTTAGTTGAGTTGTAAGTTGTTAATCATCAACAAGCATTGAAGCAATGATGATTATGTGTCTTTGAAGTTGTCTTCAAAGTTTCTGTTATTGTTAATTGTCACTGTGTGTGACTGTGGGATTGAGAGGGGTTTATCATATCTAAGAGGGAATATTAGGTAGAAGGGTTATTTGGTAGTGATTAAGTGAGGAGCGTAAACGAGGAGTTTAACTCTAAATTAATACTGCAAATAGTGGACTTCATCCCTGGCTTGGTAGCCTCCAGACGTAGGTGTGTAGCACCGAACTGGGTAAACAATTCATTGTGTTATTTAGTTTCTGCATTTATTTTCTATGATGTTGTTTGTTCGTCATAACAGATATTAGTGTCGTGACATCACCTTCTACATCTCATATTTGATACCAGAATTTCAGTAAGAGAGAATATATTTTTAATAAAACATAAAAGATATTTTTGTATTTTAAATAAGTTGTACTATAGAGAAATAAATATTTTTGTATCTTCATATTGTAAATATTAATAGAGTAGGAAGAGAGAAAATATATTTTTATTAGAACATAAATGGATAATTTCTATTTTAAATAAGTTGTACTAGAGACAAAAAAGTATTTTCATATTTTTATATTGTAAATATTAATAGAGGAGGACGAGAGAAACATATTTTTATTTGAACACAAAAGAGTATTTTTGTATTTTAAATCATTTTCATTATGGACAAAAGAGTACTTTCGTATTTTTCTATTGTAAATATTGAGGGATAGAGAGAGAGAACAATTTTAGTTTTTGTCCAGTCCTTTACCCTGATTTTTGTCGTGTCTTATGAATAATTTTCAAATCAATAGTGGGACAACTAGAGTTGTCATTTTCAGTCCCTTATTTTTTAGCAAATCAAATGCACCCAAAGTGTCAAGTGACTCATTGATAGGATTTTCAGCCGTACATGTACAAATAAGGGCCCATATGACCCTAACGATAACATGTGGCGAGGGAACAGATGCTAAGGAGATTGAAGTCAGCTACCTTATCGTGGATGCCCTGCCACTCTACAATATCATCCTAAAGTACTTCCCACTCGGAGGGAGAATCGATACTATTCGAGGAAACCACCAAATCACTCAAAAATGCTATCTCAATAGCGAAACATCGGAGATGGGAGAGTTAGACCTTCTGGGCACTTCTTCTTGAAGTCACAAATCTATACTCGATTATTGGGATCCAAGTTTGGGCATAAATGGTGAAAGAGTCACACCCACAAAGGACTTGAGATAGGTCAGAATAGGCTCTTTAGCCCACCAGGTGACAAAGATAGGTACTTCGCTTACCGAAGAATATGAACACGAGCTAGTCGACCAATTCATTAAAAATGTTGACTTATTCGCCTGGGCCCTATGTGATATGCCCGGGATAAATACTAAGGTGGCGAGTTATTGCCTCGTCATATAGTCCTCTGCCAAAGATGGCCAAGAAAACAATAAATGACACATTTGTGTGAACTTCATTGGCCTAAACATCGCCTGTCCAAAGGACCTCATATCCATTTCCAAACATTGATCTCCTAATCATAGGGTCCTCATGCTACCTTACTTTCAGCTTCATGGATGCCTACTTGAGGTACAACTAGATGCCCCCAAACCTGCCTTCATGGCAGCTGATCTGAACAAGTGATCAGAATTGGAGATGGTCGGGGCGAACGAAAGTCCTTCGAGCAATATTGATGTTGAGGAGGGGTGATGTACCTGTAAGACACTCTGATGCTAAAGTAAGCAAGTGATCAAGATGAGAATAAGAGAATATTAGGTTTGTTAGAGTAAGAATATGATACATTGACCTTAAATGTATGAGGGTTTATATAATGATCTTAGGAGGATACTCATTGATTGCTATATTTGGGCCGGGATATGCGGATCCACGAATATAGTTGTCCAAGATGACTAGGTCAAATCGGGCGTGATTACCTAATAGTTATATAGGCGGGAGGTATAACGGCCCATGCCCTCGGGGAGTTGGTCATCTACTCGACACCGGCGGAAGAGTTCGGCCATGTGCAGGCGAGCAAATGATGCCCTGGAGGCCCGTTCATTCGACTGCTTCTAGGCTCAAAGAGGTGGCTTTCCCATGTTTCGGGAGTCTGACAGTAGCCCCCCAAGTCGTCGCTTCTAGGCACATAAGTGATGGCTTAAATCCATCTTGGGCATTAAGGGGGGAAGTGCGTTTGATGGCGCTTGTCATCTGCGATAGAGACATTTTGTGATTTTTACGAGGATGTGCTCGTATGTTATTTATTCGTTTGTATGCTCATAATTTTGAGCTACCTTACAAGTTTGTTTTTGCTAAGTGTTCGGGGGGGTTGCTCGTTTATGTCTTCACTAGTGTGGGGTAACTAGTCGAAGGGTGCCAATTTGCTTACCAAGCTTGATCTAGAACTCAAGTCTTGATTAAAGACCTGAGATCGGTGGCGTGAGCGTCCCATCGCGAGCAAGGTGTTCTATCGGGTGGGGTACTTGAACAAGCGGGGCTCGAAGGTCCACAATGAGATCCGCTCATTATAGATGTGGGCGAGGATCCCTTAATGCAATGTATGTGGGCGTCCACAGTGCAGGCGTTTGCGCAGTACGAGCTCTTGATGCTTGGATGGTATTCCGAGGCATGCAACTATTTGTACCTTAACTATAGTATTGTTTAAGTTTTTCGGTGTTTTATGATCTAGCAAGTTCTTCCCCGTGTAGGTTTTTGAGATAGTACGCCCCTTTCCGTTTTTATTCGGATGTAGGGAACGTATGCCTGCTAGGATGGTGTGTTCGCGGGGAATATATGTCAGTCTGACCGTTGTGTTCGCGGGGAACATATGTCTTCCCGACAATTGTGTTCACGGGGAACATGCCTAACAGGCAGTTATGTTCGCGGGTGACGATTTGTTTATGCCCGCCCGTCGAAGAAGCTGGTGAGGTCATTTATGTTGCAACTCTCCCATCTCCGATTAATTGGATGTATGTATAGGCCTTGAGGAGGAGGGCATCCAGTGTTGCCGGTGTTTCAATGCCAACTACTTTTGCAAAATCGTTGTGGGAGCGTAATCCTCGTTCGAGCAAGTACTTCTTCATCTCGTCGGTCGTAGAGACCTGAACGACCTATTTGTTGAACCTCTCGATGTATGTTCGGAGAGATTCGTCTTCTCCTTATATGATCGCTTCTAGCGAGGCATCTGTCTTTAGGTGACGGCGAGAGGCAGTGAAGTGCCTTGAGAATATCTTCCCTAACTTTTTCCATGAGGTGATGGACTCGTTGGGGAGGCTTTTGTAGCAAGACATTTCCCCCTTCCTCAGAGTTGTTGGGAACAATGCAGATGGCTCCTAACGGCTCGAATGGTCGGCGGGCGTCAATATTTTCGATGTGCTCGTCGGGACCAGTTGTGCCATCATACTGTTTGAGCTTCGAGGGTTTCTCTAACCTAGAAGGGATGAGAATATCCATGATCACCCGACAAAGAGGACCACGATGTTCGTCTTCGTCACTTCGACTTGGAGAGATAGAGGGAGAACGGTTGTTCTTAATGCGCTGGGTGGAGAAAGGACTCGGCGTTGCCTGGGTTTTGGAGATGGCGATCGGTCGCGGGGGCGATGTGGATCTCTCTTTGTCTTCTTGTATGAAGATCCCCGATTCTTTTAGTGTGTGTCCTCTTTTCAAGAAAGAGCGATCGGTGAGCTTCGCTCGGCGGAGTCTTCTTGGCAGTGTTGGGATATGGTATCTGAGGTCTCTGAGGTGGAAACGAGGGACGGTTCTTTTCCAGAGCCTCGATACGCTTACCTTGCTGGAGGAAGAAGATGTTAGTGTGATTAAGGACAGACAAGATTGCAGCTAATGCTAGATCGTTGTTGGTCGGTAATGGTACCAAAGGAGGAAAGGTGACGATCTCGTTTGCCTGATTCTTGGATTTTTGATTATCCAAGGGATAATCTTGGTCGCCAGCTTCGTCGGAATCGGGGGAGGCGGTCCTGCCATCCCTGTTATGCATGAAATCCTTGAGATGAGGAAAGGCGTCGTTCCAGTCTGTCTTACGGACAAGCGAGAGGATGGTCTTGCCCAAAGAGAATAGGTCATTGCTTTCAGCCATCTTCTTGGAGGTGTTGAGGTATTTTTAGTCTTCTGGATTCTTGATTAGGAATGAAGACAGGGAAGATAGCTTTTCACAGACGACACCACTGAACTGAACAAGTGATCAAAATTGGAGATGGTCGGAGCGAATAGAGGTCCTTCGAGCAATGTTGATGTTGAGGAGGGGGTGGTGTACCTGCAAGGCACTCTGATGCTAAAGTAAGCAAGTGATCAAGATGAGAACAATAGAATATTAGGTTTGTTAGAGTGAGAATGTGATACCTTACCCTCAAAGGTATGAGGGTTTATATAATGATCTTAGGAGGACTCTCATTGATTGCTATATTTGGGTCGGAATATGCGGATCCGCGAATATAGTTGTCTTAGTTAACTAGGTCAAATTGGGCAATGGTGCCCGTAACTAGCCGTTATGTCGAGCATGAGGCATAACGGGCATGTCCCTCGAGGGGGAGAGTTGGTCTGATTTGCTCGACACCCGTCGAGCAGACGAGTTCTTGCCATGTGCAGAGCGGGCAGATGATGCCTTTTGGAGGCCTTTCAGTCTGTTCGACTCATTACTAGGCTCGAAGAGATAGCTTGTCCGACATCCTTTCGGGCAGTCCAGAACAACAACCTTTACAACGTGATAACATCACCTTTTTAACATATTGCCTATAGAACCAATTCTCTCTGACAACCATTGTGCTTGAGGGCCTGTAGGTTATTATCTTTCTTTCTAACCACTTTGTCTTACATGCCTCACGATTGGGGGATATGAACTATTATCTTTTTTCTTAACCACTTCGTCCTTATATGCCTCACATCGGGGCTCATATTTGGGAGATGTATATTGCCGTGAATAGTCAAGTCTAAGCCCACACAAATATTAACGACTTTGACCCATTTATGACCACAAAGATGCATTGATAGGACTTTATTAATGTTCGACAACACTTAACACATGTTGGAGTTGTGGGCGACGTCACCACATCTTGAGGGATCTTCGAAGAAGAATCACCCACCAATCTCTTTAGTAGAACAAAGTCAAATGAGTCAAAATTAAGAATGTAATCTCGAATTTCTGCACGTTAAACTAAATTGTATAGAAATATAATATGAAATTTTATTATAAATCATAGTAGATATGAAGTTTACTCTACTTATATCTAATAAAATACTTTACTCATAACAAATATCTATATGCTCTTATACAAAATCAATAATCTACGATATTCATTAGATATAAGATTCTCTCTAGTCAAATTTAACTGCAATCCTGCATTTAGGACAAATGAACAAAAGATGGGTGGGAGAGAAAAAGATAGAAAGAAAAAAAGACATAAATAATCCATAAAATACATTAACTACATAGGACTGTGTGACTTTTAACTGGAATTCAAATCCAACGTTCATTGTTTCATACAAATTAATACATCCATTTCACATAAATAAGCACTAAAGTTGTTTCAATTTGTGCAAACGGCCTAACCACTTGACAATATGTGGCCACCACATTCACTTTCATGATGGTCAAAGGTAATTTTTGACTAGAAATAAATTTGATTTTGATAGTTTTAAATGTTTCTGACTATATTTATTTTTCCCTCAAAGTAAATTTTATATAAATAATCAATCATTAGAGTTAGTTTTAATGGTGATTGATACTAGACTTAAGAAGAAGAATCACAGTTCAATTTTTTGTAACTGTAATATAGAGAAACATAATGAATTAATCTCCAAATTAGATCAGGCGATTCAATAATAAAAATAAATGTTTCTAAATATAAATAAAATTTCAATTTACTCTCTAATACAATTATTTAATTCATTTCTACATAAATCTATTAAAATATTCTTCACATTCAACTCACTTTTCACTGCCATCAATTTTGCAAAATCGCAAGCTCATTCAAATTAGTCTATTTTTACTACTAACAAACCAACCACCCACTTACTCCTAAAGCATACGTGTCATTCATATCCTACACATTTATGCTAAAGTAATCAATGGAGGCACTGATCATGATGAATGAATTTCTTTTTGTTCACTTCACATTGCTCCTAAAACAGCTAAACAAACCCACGTGATAGATTATTAATGCATTTCAAATAAACATGTTTTCTTTACCTTAAAATTTGATATTTGCAAGTTAGGCACTTCCCATTTTATAACAATTCAAAACCCTAACCTATCTCTCTGGCATATATAAGAATATAGCATAAATATCATTACTACATGTTCAGAGAAACCTCATAACGCATAAAAATAGCTTACCAAAAAGTTTCAAATTGAAATTTCCTTCTTCTTTCCATACTTGTCAAAAGATTCCTATTAAAATTAAAGCTTGATTATAAGAATCATAAATAAAGTAATAAAGAAAAGTAACTAAGAGTTGGTGTTAGTTTAACTTTGTTGATATAGCTTTCCATTGATAGGTGGTAGTTCATAAAATATGCATGACAAGAGTTTGTGCTTACAACACATTGTTGTGTGAAACTATTGAAATCAATATAGAATAAATATCCATTGAGATCTTTCCAAAATTTTCTTTAATTAACTTTAATTGTTTTGAATCTGTCAAAATAGTTTTATATTATTTAAAAATCAAAATTAACAACAATTTATATATGATATTTACACACTTCAATTCAATTATTTGTCTTTTATAAAAAATAAAATTGTGAGAATTTTTGCATTCAAAATAGATACTCCTCCGTCTCACAATAGGTGTCATATTTTCTATTTTTATTTGTCTCAAATTATTTGTCCCTTTATAATACAAATGTGATATTTATTATTTCTTTCCACTAACTTACCTTTATTTATTGTATTTTAATTTATATAACTATTTCACTAACTATTATTAATAAGGTTATTTTAGTAAATGAGAATCATTTTATCATTGAAATCCACATAATTTATCATTATCTTAAAAAGAGTGAAAATCTCAAAGAGAATATCTGTTGTTAGACGGAAAGAGTAATATCTAACCAAATACTTGAACTCTAATAGTAAAGGAACTTCTGTTAAGGACATAATTTAAAAAATATCGAATTCGATTTTTAGATAGAAACAATATTATAACCAATGTGATACAAATTTGAGATAGACAGATAAAAAGAGTAACGATTCAAAGTAGCACGAAAACAAGATGGTACCTACTAAAAGAAGAAAAAGCTAACTATTTCCCCGTAGTGGCTACAAAGTGAGTGCCATTTTTCATAAAGTTATAAGATATTAGGAGAAAGTAGGCAAATGGTGGAAAAGGGAAAAGCTACTAGATGTTTATTGAAGTTTAATTATAAGACAATAATGTATGTGTTTTGCAACAACCTCAAATGGGTTGGATCCACCATTACTTTTACTACACTTTTGTGTTTTTATCTAGCTTAACATAAGGGATTAGGGCCTTTAATTTGCCTCAAAGTTTGTAAAATTAGAGTTTTGGGGCCGCTCATCGTCTTATGAAGGCTCCGCCTTATTTTTCATATGAGCCTTGGTGGCTATTTTGAAACAAGCACTTCCTAGTTTTCTTTTTAAGAGTCACTTGTTCATACAATTTTTTTAAGGAATAATGATTTCTTTGACACCAAAAAATTACACTTATACTGTATACATTTTTCATAAATACATAAACAGTATTTTAATATTATTTTAATTTTTTAATATATTTTTCTCTAAAATTACTTTGGCTAATGAAATTTAAAATTTAATCAATACAGTTCAAAGTTTAGTTAATATGTATTCTGATATAAAAAATTAATATATATTGTTTATATTTAGGTTAATATTATGTATAAAATTGGTTAATACAATTCATAATTTGGTTAATGAATTTTAAAATATAACTTTTTTTATTAAATAATAAAATAAAGTTGGTTAATAGAGTATAAAAATTAGTTAATACATTTATAATTTAATGTTAGAATATGATTAATAGTATTTATTTTGTTGGTTAATGAAATAGCAAAGATGGTTAATGAATAATAAGTAAAATAATTAATTAATGACGTACATTCTTTTGATTAGTATAAATTATGAAGTAGGTTAATGACATAATCTTATATTTATATTATAAAATAAAGTTAAAAAACAATTTATTTATTTTTAAAAAATAATTATTTATTTAAAAAATAATATTATTTTAATAAAAAACATTGTTTACCGTATTTATACAGTGAACAATATATGGTGTAGGTATTTAATGTCATTTATGGTGTCAATATAGCACTCCTTTTTCAAGTGAGGTGGTAGATTATTTTAGTTTATTTTTTCTATTCAATCATCATTTTATTCTACTATTCATTTTCCTTATTTTCTCTTTTCAACTAAGTTTTGTGATACACACAACTTAAGGATACTATTTCTGCAAATAGTATCTTTAAATTGTGGTTGATTTTAATCTTCTCTCTAGTGATGATGTTTTCGCTCTTGAGAGACTTTTTTTTGGAGGAGAAGGTTAGAGAGGTTATTTGAAATTGTGATGATGAGAAAAGTATGGTCTGGATGGTTTTAACTTTGATTTTTATAAAGTATGTTGGTCGGTTTTAAAACAAGAAGTTGTTGTCTTTGTTAATAAGTTTCATAAGTTTGCCTCTTTGCCTAAAGCGGTCATGACTTCTTTTCTTGCTTTGATTCTAAAGGTGGATAATATGATTTCTTTGGATGAATTTAGACTAACTTGTCTTATTGTGAGTATGTATAGAATTTTGACTAAGCTTTTGGCTTCAAGATTGAAGTTGGTCATTCGTAAGCTTGTTTTTTATTGTCTACCCACGTTAATTCTGAGGAGAAATACGTCAGATAGAGTTCTTATTCTTAATGAGATTATTGATTTTGCAAAGAGAAAGAAGAAGAGTTGTATGATGGTGAAAGTTGATTTTGAGAAATCTTATGATAGTGTTTCTTAGAATTTTTTGAGATTTTTGTTGAGAAAAATGGGGTTTGGGGAAAGATGAATGTGTTGGATGGGGGCGCTTATTTTTACTATTTTTATGTCCATTCTTGTGAATGGTAGTCAGACTAAAGATTTTGTGGTGTCTAGAAGTCTTTGACAAGTAGATCCTCTTTCTCCTTTTCTCTTTCTTTTAATAACGGAAGGTTTGACGGGTATGATAAAAATGAAGGTGGACTTGAAGCACTTTGGAGGTTTTTGTGTCGTGGAGAATTTTCATTTTGAATTACTACAGTTTGTAGATGACACAATGTTAACTGGCGATGGCTCCTAGAATAATATTTGGTTCGTAAAGGCGCTTCTTGTAACACCCATTTTCTAACCCCAAATAATCCTGGCATAAATCAAAGTAAAATAGAATGCACGCATACAAAGGGTGTCACATGTTATTTTTCACACATAGGAAAACCAACAAAACAAATATAACATGCATCTGGTCATAATCATAACATATATTTGAACCGCATGCTTTAAACAAAACTATGCATTTCACAACAGAGTATTTCATATTCTCAGATACTATCAATGATTACATCCCATACTATAACCATTGGATGAAATAACAAGGAATCCATAACATAATCAAGTCATATGAATTCATACATCGGCACCAAGGCCACATCAACATAGTATCTCAACATACAAATCCAAAACATATGAGAATACATAACAAATATCTCATAGAAGCATAAATCCAAATAACCCCCGTGTTTCATAACCAGAGCAATGACTCACTACATAGTGCAAGGAATAATTAGATAAACTCCTCAACTAGTCTCGTGCGAAGCACTTATATCTTCGGAACCTGCACGTTACCCACATAGAGGCAACATCACAACAGAAGGGTGAGAATTCACATCATTATCCAAATATATATAAACTGGAAGCAATATGGAAATAACATCTATTAAAGAATTCTACACACTTCCTGTGATATTCCAATTAATGCAAATATTTCAAATATAACATGCTCAAATTTATCACAAATAGCATAAATGTCATAAATACAATCAATTCAATGATTAACATAATCAATTACCACAAATTTCATCATACACACACATTCTTTAATGACTCATGAGACAATAATGCAATGTGACTCATGTATGTGGTACCATCTTGAACATTCCGCTTACCTCATTTTCGATTCAATAACTTAGAATCAAAGCCACACTTACTTCCGATCCGGACAAGACCAAAGCCACCATATGAACATAAAGTTCACCGCTTCTGTTTCCATATAGGATCAAGTACATTGTGAACCCAAAGTTTCACCGCTACTATTTTCATTCAAGGATCAAGCCAACACCAGAGTTCCAACTCCCCATGAATGCATGTACAAGTTACTCAACATATATGCAATTAAGATTATTCATCAACCTTAATCATCAAACATACCACAATAATCCAACACATTTGAATTATCCATCATCTTGCACAAACATCATGTTTCACCAACAACAAGCAATACATAAGTATTTACAATCATCATACATCATAAATAAAACTTAACATATAAGTCAACACATGTTATTCTCAAATAATCCATCCAAAACATAACATACATACACTAGTTCAAGTAGCATGTATTCAACGAAATTGCATCCAAAAGCAATCCAATACTCATCAAAACAATAATTAGAAATCATGTAAGTTAAGGATAAATAATAAGCAAACAACCCCCTAAGTCAATCATGCATAATCAAGAAAATCATTTTTACGTATGCAATGGCGCTAGCGACGCCCCGATCATTGGCGACCTTCAAATCTATGGAAAAAGCAGTATAGCGACACTACACCAGTCACGAAATACACTACCAAAACAGATTATAAGGCTTATTTATCACCATTTAAACATCATCTAACATGTATACACTATAGAGAACCTATTCATATCATCAAATCTAGTTTTAATCATCAAAACCCCCAAATTACAACTTCAATTTGAGAAATCAAAACCTAGAAATAGAGATACCCAATCCTATAGCATGTTACTAATCACTACCCAACAACATACAAATGCATAATAATGAAGATTCTCCCCCTTAACTCTTGAAGATTTAGCTTCTTAGGGTTTCATGTTCTCTTCTCTTCTCTCTTTTTCACCAAATGACAACACTAACTATGTTTTTCCTCTAACCATTTACTAACTAGTAAACTCAAATTGGGTTTAACACGTAACACCTCCTTATTACTTCTATTCATATAATTAGGCCCAATACTAAATAATCTCATTTCTACTCATAAAACTCAATTATTCAAATAACACACATATTCAAATAATTCTAATATTCATTTAAATTACCCAATTAAATCAATTATTAAATAATATAATAAATAATAATAATTAATAATTAACTATTAAAAATCGGGATGTTACACTTCTTAGGGGGTTTGTGTTATTTTCTGGATTGAGGGTGAGTGTGACTAAGAGTAGGATTTTGGGCTTAAACTTGGATAAGAATTTTGTTCAGTTGGACTCATCTTTTTTCACTGTGAGATTGGTTCGTCCTCTTTTGTATTTCTTGGTATTCATGTGGGGATTAATCCGAGAATGCGCCAAGTTTGGAAACCAGTTATTTTGAAGGAGAGAAGAAAGCTTACTTCTTGGCATAAAAAGCTCTTGTATCTTGAGGTTATAATGGTTCTTTTGAATTCTAATTTGTATAGCATCCCGGCTTATTTGTTCTCTTTTTACAAAGCTCCCAAAATTATCATTAATGAGATTATTATCCTTCAAAGGGTCTTTTTGTGGGGAGGAGTCTAGAATAAGAAAAAAAATCAATTAGATAAGTTAGAATAGAATTTTCTTACCTAAAAAGGAAGAGGGCCTTGGTGTTTAGCATTGTGGTTTGTTTAATCTCGCGTTATTTAGCAAATGGAAGTGGAATATTTTGTCTCAGGAGGTTTATTGTTGGACTAACTTTATTTCTTACAAATATGGTGACGTTGGAAGACTTATGCTTGACGACTCGGAGCTCCATGGAAGAAATAAAGTTTCTCTTTGGTGGATATACTTGTGTGTGGTTGGTTGTGCGGACAAGGATCACCTTGAGAGTCTGTTTACTTCGTCAGTTTTGGCTAAATTGGGAAATGGAGAAATTTTAGATTTTTGGAAATACTGTTGGTTTGAAGTTTTGATGTTGTCCTCTAGTTTCCCGGATTTGTTTCGGCTTGTTGAGTCTCCAGGTTCCAATACCAATGCTAGGGGAGCATGGATTAAGGGGCGGTGGTTTTGGAATGTAGGGTTATTGGAGTCGCAGCTGAGAGGTTATGATAGGTCTCAATTGGCGCTTCTCTATGATCTTTTGTGTACTGTTCAGGCTTCTGTGGGGAAATCACTAAGATTATCATCTCACCCTATTATTACTATTATTGTTGTTGTTGTTGTCGTTGTTTTTGAGGTGGTTCCTTGAAATTTTAAGTAAGAGTAAGCTTGTTGGTGATGTTTCAAAGACTTTCATTATTCTGATTTTTCTGTTGTGGATATTGTGCAATGTGGATATTGATCATAAATCTTAGAATTTTAGTTTAGGCATTTTTCCATATCATGTGCCATAAGTTGTATTTTGTATATTGGACAAGTATGTAAATCATGTCGTTAGGCACTTATGTTGTGTCAGTACCAAGATTAACACTTGTATGGTATTGTTCATGGTATATATTTTACAAAGTGTTACACTAAACTAACTTAAGCAACAAGCTAACTTATTCAATTGCATGCTATAACACACTTCGAGTACAATACACACACCTTTGACACCTGCATGCTTGAATAAACTTCAACTACAACATACATCTAACCCTGTCGAACCATGAAACTATCCATGCCGAGTCTAGAGTTTGATCCAATATATCACACATATCCTACTTTACGGTGTTACATTTTCTAATGATCGTGTTCTTGTGTAGAACACGCTTAGAGTTGGACATGAGTCTCAAGATTTATATTAATTTTCAACATCAATAACACCTATTGTTTTTTCATCTGTCGAGTCTCTACATGTTGTTCATCAAGCCTTCAAAAATTGCACCGTATGATTTCAAGCAGTGTTGTAAAAATCGGACCAGACCGGCCAGTCAAACTGGTGGGACCGAGAACCGGACCAATATCCGGTCTGATTCAATATCTCAATCTCTGACGTAATCAGACAAGTGGGAAAACTTAAAAACTGTGTTAGACCGGGAAAAACTGAAAAACCGGTGGTTTTGGTAAACTGGCGGTACAAAAGCAATTTTTTTTTTTAAAAATATTGTGTGCTCAAAACGACTTCGTTTTGAGTTTTTCATTTATTTTTATTTTGTTTTACTTTCACTTCCAATTCGAAGTACAACAACGTAGAAGTTAGAAGAGGCGTGAGAAAAAGCAGAGAACGACAAGTGAAAACAGGCCGCATTGTTTCCGTTTTGTGACAACCTCACACCATTTTTGCCAGCAGTTTTGAAACCCCATCGTGTCGCCGTTTAGATCCGCTGCAACCACCATATGTCCTTTAATTTTTTATTCTCATATATGGTAAAAATTAGAGTTAGTTCAAGAATAAGTTGAAACATGAAATTGTTTTCTTTGATTTGTTGTTGTAAATTTGTAATTAGTTTTTATTTTAGTATATTTGATTTATAAGTTATGAATAGAGTTAGTGATTTAGTTTCTGCTATACATACAATAGCATACACTGAGAAGTTGTTAGCAAGAAGCTTGATATTATAGTTCCAATTATCTCTGATTATTGGTTAAACAAACATTGGTTTATGGATTAATAAGTTATGAATAGAGTTAGTGATTTAGTTTATGCTATACATACAGTAGCATACACTTAGAAGTTGTTAGCAAGAAGCTTGATATTATAGTTCCAATTATCTCTGATTATTGGTTAAACAAACATTAGTTTATGGATTAGGCCATTCTTTTAGTAAATTTATTTGGACCGATTCATATAATTTTGATATATTGATAAATATATGTGCTAGGTGTATAAAACATACTCCAATTCCAATTATGCTTAAATAGTATAGAAATATTGAAATTTGTAAGTCAGTGCCTGTATAAATTTGTTTTCAGATGAAACAACATTTCAATGAGCGGACCAAGAAAAGAAAAAATTCAGATATGAATGAAAGCGAGTCATTTACCACAGAGGGGTGAACCGTAAGTACAAACAAACTCACGAATTAGTGCATCTAAAAAGAATGACGCTCACATTGGTACTTACTTTTTATCCAGAACAATTGTTGGAGCTCATCCTACTTTAAAAAGTTTGATGCAAAGAAAAGAAGTGGTAGAAAAGTGTGATCTTATTATTTCCAAGTGGTTTATTGATGCATCTATTCCTTTCAATGCTACAAATTAATCATATTTTCAACCTCCAATTGATGCTCTTTGTTACATGAATACTGGATATAAAGTTCCTACTATGTATGCTCTTCGTGGTAATTGGTTAAATAATTCGATTGATGATGTGAAGATACAGATAGATCAATATTGTATCCTATTTGGAAGGATACATGTTGTACTATTATGGCAGATGGGTGGACTGATCATTGTAGGAGAACTCATATCAATTTTTTAGTTTATTTCCCCAAAGGAACTGTTTTCATAAAGTCCGTTGATGCCTCTGGTGCTTCTAAAACTGCAGACACATTGTTTAAGGTTTTCAAGGAAGTAATGTTGTATGTTGGCCAGGAAAATGTTGTTCAAATCGTTACAGATAATGCTGCGAATTATGTTGCTGCTGGAAAATTGATGGAAAAAGAGTTTCCTAAGTTTTTTTGGTCTCCTTGTGCAACATACTGTATTAATTTGATGTTGCAACACATGGGGAAATTAGAGGAAATAAGTGAGGCAGTGTCACATGCTTCAAAAATTAGCAAATACATATATAATTATTGTTTCACATTGTTTTTGATGAGACAACATACAGGTGGAAAAGAAATACTCTATGATGCTCCAACCCGCTTTGCTACTAATTTCATTGCGTTGCAAAGTATTATGTCTCATAAAGATGCACTAAGAGCCATGGTAACATCCAAAGAGTGGACAACCACAAATTATTCCAAAGATGTCAAGACAAAGAAATTTGTGGAACAAGTCTTAGACTCAAGCTTTTGGTCTAAATGTGCTGACATAGTGAAAATTACATAACCTCTTGTACATGTGTTGTATATTGTTGATAGTGAAGATAAATCGACTATGGAATATCTCTATCGAGCTATGTATAAATCAAGAAAGGAGATTGTAAAGAGGCTTAACAGAAATAAATTGAAAGTAAAGCCTTATTTGAAGATCTTGGATAACCATTGGGATTGGTTATTGGTTATTGGTTATTGGTTAAATGCATCTTGCAGATTCAATCCATAATATAAAAAAACAAGTCCACCACCCAAGACCTTTTTGATGTCATTGAAAAGTATGCTTATGATAAGTAAAGACTTGCGATTTAAATTAACTGTTGAGATGACTTCATTCAAAAAAATTGAAGGTAGTTTTGGAAGGACAACAATCGTAGAAAACCGGGATGAAGTTTTGCTAGGTAAAATTATATGATAAACTTTATGCATTTTTGTACAATGTCAATATGTATTTTAAAACATTTTGTAATTTTTTCACATGCATTATTCTAGATCAATGGTGGGATACTTATGGAACCGAAGCGCCCAAGTTGCTAAAGTTGGCTATTCAGATTTTAAGTCAAACTTATAGTGCATCTGGTTGTGAACGAAATTGGAGTGTTTTTTAACACATTCATTCAAAAGGAGAAATAGGCTGGAGCATCAAAAGCTTAATGATCTCGTTTATGTTCGTTACAACCTACGACTACAAAATAGATATTCCACTTATTATGCTTTATATGCTACTGTTTCGATACTTGATGACATGAATATTTGTTCTATGGTTATATAGTTAAGAATATATGATATTGTCTGGTTTGTTAAGAATATTCTATGGTTATATAGTTAAGAATATGTGATATTTCTTGGTTTGTTAAGAATGTATATTATTGTTTGATTTGTTAAGTTTGTTTGGTTCTATGTTTGACATCACCGTTAATGATTTATAGAACCAAGAAGAAACAAAATTATGATCCTATACATTTTGAAACACTTGGTGATCATTCTAATTGAGTGTTGGAGGATTCACCACCATTCTTGACCATTGAGGAGGTGGAAGCACTACGCAAAGATCTTGCTAGTATGAAAATGCAACATATTTCAAATGATATTGGTATGGTATTAATTTTTGTAATTACAATTATGTTATTTTAATTTATTAAAATATGTCAATTTCTAAACTCTTTAAATTGATGTTGTTATAGATGAATTAAATCTGGATGAGGTTGACGTCGAGGGAGATGCACAACTTAATTCCAGAGAAAACAACCAAAGTAATAATATAATTGATGGAGAAGATGTTGCAAATGCGATTGATTATAGGCCAAATGGTTTTGATATGGAAGAAGATCCCAATATTGAAATAAGTTTTCCTCCTTGGAACTAAATTTAATAGATATTAGAGTATTTTTGTTCTAAAGTACTCGATTAGATTATATTGCAATTAGACTTTGTTTGTAATTAGACTTTGTAATTTCTACTATTTTGTTATGTGTGATATTATGTTTAAATTTGAATTTAATTTATAAACTAGTGAATTTATGATATGATATTTTCTAAAAATTTAAGTGGTAGTTATATTTTTTTAGAGATTAAATGATCCAGTTCAACTGATTTTATACCTATATAGTTTAGTTATGATGACAGGTTTATTTAATTATATTATCCGATTTAATCCAGTTTGATCATGTAATTCGATTACTGATCCAGTAATTTGACCGATGAATCAATGACCCGATATTCTCACCAATTTGATAATCGACCCAATTTTTAAAATATTGATTTCAAGTCTATCAAAAGTGTCAACCTTAAATAATCTTTAAATTTCGTAATAAACAAATAACTTGAAAGACAACAAACGTTTAGTTTAAATAGTTGTTACTTGTGGTTTGAGTACTTGTAAAGTCATACTAGCAAGGAGTGATTCAATTGGTAATAAAAAATAGACTAAGTAGTAATCAATAATGGTTGAAGGAATGATCGACGGTTGTATGAGAAAATCTATTTTTTTAAACATCTACTATTTTCTATTTTTTTAACCATCTACTATTTTTTTAAATGTAAATTTTTTTAGTAATGCTAACCTGTGCTAAGAAAATTTATAAATAAAAATTTGTATTGAAACAAACAATAAAAATTTAATTATACTTACTTTTATAAAATCAGAGAAATTTTCTAAACATATGAAAATTGGTGTTGTAGTTTTTCGAGACATGGCAACGGATAGGGCGGAGACAGTTTTTATCTTCTCAAATTTAAATTTAAATTTTTAAGTTACATGCGTACATTTTAAATATTTTAAATAATAAATATAAAATAAATTATCAAAAGATATAGGTTACATATTTAATATTTTAAATTATCAAAAACAAATAATAATAATAATAATAATAATAATAATAATAATATACATATAAAATAAATGGGACGGGTTTGGAAGCGAGTTCGGAGTGAGTACTAGTGTCTTTTTAAATTATCAAAAACAAATAATAATAATAATAATAATAATAATAATATACATATAAAATAAATGGGACGGGTTTGGAAGCGAGTTCGGAGTGAGTACTAGTGTCTCTATTACCCAACCTATTCTCATATTTTGTAAACAGAAAAACTCAAACCCGAACTCAAACTCAATCAAAACGAATTCTTTCCATCAACTTCGAAACGGATTCGGATGAGTACCGCATATACGTGTTTGTTGCCATGCTTACTCCCCCGCCCATGCTTCCATTTCCAAGTTCAATTGTGTGCAAACCAACCAAAACCATGCATGCGATAGTAGAGTGTAAAAGTTAATACTCGAGTCATAACAAATCTTAGCATATGCTTACTCAACGTTCCATCTACCAACAACAACAACAACAGGAATCCAGTAAAAAGAAAAGATTCCAATAAGAACAAAGATTAATTACAAGCATCAGAACACAATGATTGGCAGACAAACGTGGTGTGTTAGGCTATACTACAGTTACAGTGCAAGCTTGTGACTAATTAATACCCTTGCCATAATGGTGCCCAGCCAAGTCAAATAGTTCTCATTCTAACATGTCTGACGTGCATTGATTCATCTTCACAACAGTTTTTACCAAATTACTCCTACTTTTGATCACGTAATCAAACAAAATACTCATGACCATTGACTGCTAACATAGTACGCCTGCTAGTATTAAAATCAAAGCAAAATTAAAAGCAAGCATGTTTTAGGAGTAATATTGAATTTAAAGCTTAATTAAAGATATGTCCTTTGATAAAAAAATTATATCATATTATGAACCACATGATATATTCAAATTCTGGTCATAACTTTTATCATAATAATTTTTTGAAAAATTTGACACATAAAAAATAATATCATGTTTCAAAAAGGTAAATTTATTTTGATAGACATTTTTTATATTTAACAAATAATTTATATGACATATATTTTTTTTAAGAGGTATGTGTATTATTCTATTCACAAGTTTACAATTATTTATTTTGACATCAAATGTCATCCTTCTCTGATATCTAAAATCTCACAAGTTAATTGATATTTTTTCAATCATAATTGAATTAAATAATATAGATGGAGTTTCAAGAGAAGATTCTAAAATATCAACTTGTGGTGACAATATTTAAGAATGATTTAGAAACATTTTTGAAGGCTTTCTCAATTAAGATTGAAATTTACATTTTTTTCAACTTGAATTGTATGAAATCATAATTGTTTATGAATACGCTAACATGAAAAATAGAAGAAATCTTTCACTTGAAATTGACTCAATGATAATCATTAACTTATTTTTTAATGTGTATATGATGTATTGACATTTGTAAATTAAATGAAAGAATATGTTACATTGTACGTTCCTTTATGTTTAATATATCTCATATTTCTATAGAGTAAAAATTATGAATATATAGATTACTCAATACAATTTTTTTTTATTGATTATAACACTTGGCAGAGTTCGCTTTCAACATGTATTTTTGAATTTTTTGAGAGGTATGTTAGGACATGTGAAACTGTCACTTTTACTATATTTTTAATGAGTTAGATTTTATGTCTCACATCCTTTTTATTTTTTATTAAATAATATATCTCTAAAAGAAAACAGACAAAAAATTCTGAAAAAAAAAAGAACTTTTTATGTATTTAGATACTATAAATAATAAATTGTGCAATAATAATATTAATAGATAATTAAATTTCACACCAAATTTTTACATCTACACCGTATTTTAATGTTCACCAATATTATAATAATATATTTTAATAAATAATAAATAATTTTTTAAAATATATTTTTATTTATTTTTATGTTGTGGAAATAAAAAAATTATTTTATAAACCAATTTCAGAACTTCATTAACCAACATTTAATATTTTATCAACCAAATTCACATCTATTAAAAATCTGAATAATTTATTAACCAACTTCATTACATTTTATTAATCAGCTTTATTTTACAACTAAAAATTATTTATAATTTTTTAGTGACATTAACCAACTTCATTATTTTATTAATCAACTTAATTTTAGTAATAAATATTATTAAAAAAATTTATTTTACGTTAATATTCATACACTATTCACAACAATGTTCAAGATAAATATTCATGTACTATTAATTATTATTTATAAATATATATTTTTAATTAAGAAAGAGAAAGTAGATATAACCCATACATTAGTTTATTATTTATTTGGGTATACTCTAGGGTGTAATGTATGAAAAAATTATAAACATAGCAAAGCTGTAACTTGTAAGATAATTATATACCAGTAAAATAATATATAGAGACCGGTTTTCATTTGATCATTTATTTATTTTTTCAAATATAAATGTTTTTTATTTTTTATTTTGGTAAGATGGAGCGTCTAAACTCAAAATACAAACCTAAACAACAATTATTTTAGGATTTTTTTTCAATCATAAATATTTTTTAATGTTAGATCTTATATATTTTTAAGACTTTATTTGATAAAATTATGTATGATATCAATATTTTTTAAGCTTATAATTTATAGTTTATGTCTGATAACTTATAATTTATAATTGATAATAGATGACTAATAAGATAATTAAAGTATTTGATAAAATTAACTGATAAATATAAAATTATTTAAAAAATTATTTCTTAATTAATAATTAAATGTATTTTAAAATAGTTAAAATTTATAATGGTGATAATAGAAAAAATAATAATAAATTATAAATTATAAGCTAAAATACTATTTAAAATATCGTCTGAAAAATAAATTATAAATTATAATAAATAATAAATAATAAATTTGTGATAAAAAAATTATTACTAAATAGATCTTTTATAATTAAACAAACTTATAAGTTATAAATTATAAATTATATTAATAAGCATTAAATCATGTAAGAATATAAACTAATTATAAAAAAAAAAAAGGAACTACCTCTAAAAGAAGGAACAAATATACAACTTGGCCTCCCAAGTTTGTTAACCAAGAAACAACTAGGCATGTTAAATGGCATGTCTACAAAAATCTATAACCTTGGAAATGGAGACCAATGTTGTCAAAAAATATTCTAAACATTGATTTCCTTCTCAAATAAATTAAACGTGACTGATTGACCAAAAAAAAGGTAAAGTTCTTAATCTTATACAAACAATTACTACTAAACTTATTTCTAAGGTTCAAATAATTGAAACTTTAAGATAAGAAGGTCATAACTATCAAATTAGACTCCATACCAATCTAAAGATTGTGTTCCTCGACAACAAGGAAGCATGAATACGATACGAATATCGAATACTATACATATTTAATATTAGACATGTTTTTAATTATATATATATATATATATATATATATATATATATATATATATATATATATATATATATATATATATATATATATATATATATATATATATATATATATATATATATATATATATATATACAGTGATCAAATTCGAAGAGTTACACCACGAGTTACACTCAAAAACTTCAAATTAATCTACTACGTTCCTATATATAAGAGACAATTCATTTTTTAAATTCATTGAATAATCAATGTATTTGGTCAATTTATAGACTAGGTACATTGATTATTCAATGAATCTAAAAATTGAATTGTCTCTTATATATGATGAATATTTTTAAAATCAACCATCGAATTGAAACATACCATCATATAGATCATACCTATAAAGTTTGAGATTAATCTAATAATTTACTATGTCATTGAACTACATCAAAATTAACGTCATATGAAAGTCCATTTTGACGTTAATCTTTGGATATCTTAATCGTATAGTTAATCATTATAGATTAATCTCAAACTTTATAGGTATGATCTACATGATTATATGTTACAATCCAGCAGTTGAGTTTAATATATATATATATATATATATATATATATATATATATATATATATATATATATATATATATATATATATATATATATATATATATATATATCAAAATTAAATACTTAATTAAATCACAGAATTTTGTTATCTTGAATATTGGTATTAAAGATAGTGAAATGATTTTTGTACACTTAAAATAGAACGTTAAAAATATATCCCTTTGTAATTATATGATAGATTTTATTTACAAATAACAGTGAATTGATATTTAATATAATATAAAGTTATTTTACATTGTCAATACATATATTTTTCTAAATTTCGTACAAATATATGAGATGAATAGTAGGAAAGAAATAAAATTTAATCTAATATATAACATAATGTCTAAATTTTAGTGTTAAAATAACATAGCTCTCAAAGATATTGATGCTGATGTAATTTTGACCCAGATGAAACTTTGATAAAGTGTGTAAATCGCATCTGCTAAAATAAAAAATAACATTAACATTTATAGGAATTTTTTTTAAATAATTAAATTTTGAATAGTATTTAATATCAAATTAACAAATCTTTTTCAATAATTTTCATTTGTTTTTAAACAAAAATGAATTAAAGAGGAGACGTCACTTGAATTGACGCCTCCTATATCTTTTTTCAATTTATCCCATTTATACGTATGTTTTTATTTGAAGATTTAATATTTTCTGCAGATTTACTTGTAGATTTACATGCAGATTTAATTTCGCAGGTAATTCGATAGGAAAATTCATAAATAATATCAAATTCACATGAAAATACGGAAATAATTAAAAAAAATTGAAAAAAATATAAAAGACGTCAATTCAAGTGGCGCCCTTTAATTTTTTTTAAATTTAAAACATAATTAAATTGAGAATTATGAGAAAATGTTGATTAGTTTGATTTTAAAACTTGATTATTTTTTAAAAAATTGGCATTTATAGTTCTACTATCAATGTCAATTATCTAGTTCAACATCAATTATCTGAATTGATATAAGAGCAAAAGTCTTGTAACAACATTGTAGCTAGTAGTTTGGTTGAAGAATTTTGTATCGATAAGACCTTAAATAATACATGTGTCAAACAACGAAGTAGTGTCAAATATAACTTTTCTAAAATATCTTTTTTTTTTTTTTATATTATAGAAATGTTTTGTTTTCTTTGGAAGACATTTTTATTTCTTTTGCTATTATTGTTTTTGTCATTTTTGAAATAAACTACAATTTCGAACCGAATTTTTTGTAAGTGTTGTTAGCCAGAAAGTGACCATAACAATAATCTATGAGCAGGCATTCAAATTTGATCTAGTCAATTATTCTATATAGAGTTACTGAAGAGGTTGCAATTACAATAGAGATTTTAAAGGAATACTTATAGTAACACTATCACATAATGACAATTTAGTTTAAAATTGTTGAATCTACATGGATATTAGTTAACATGTGTTAAAATAATACTTTAATATCAGTCGTACCTGATCAGAAGGATCGTCGATGGCCCAGTTGTTACGGTTGAAAAAAGATGAGGGGTATCTGCAAGACACTCCGATGTCAAAGTAAGGAAGGACAAAAGAAGATAGGAAGTAAAGAGTGAATAGAGAATAAAATAGAATATGAGGGTATTTATAATCTTCAGCACTGGGCAAAGGTCCAATTAATGAGTTGTTTAACCAGGCTCACTAAGGGACTGTCAGGGGCTACGTGTGTAAGGAGTCTAATATGTGGGCTCCTCTCTGGTTTACTGCTCTGAGATGCAAGGGAGGTTGACCTGTTATTCTCGGAGGGCATGGCGACAATTTAAGTAACCGAACACGCATGTGGGGACTTTCCTAGTGGTTGGACATATGGGCCTTCGGATCCTTATGTCCATTAAATTAAATCTTAACAGCAGTGAATCAGGTGCTGATCTAGTCCAAAACACAATCCTTTCTTATTTTGTTACTCTCTGGTTTTTTCTATTTTATTATTACAATTTGTATTTTTTTTTTTTAGTAGTACTTTATATATAAAAACAACATGGTCACACATAATTAATTTAAATTATTTAAGTATCACAACAAGAAGGGAAAATTTTTAACTTTGACATAATAAACTTTTATTGTAATTTGCTGTTTTTTGAATGTTGGACGTAATACCGAATTACTATATATCATTATAAAATAGGAGATGGTTCAAATGTTTCTTGAAGTTTTTATGTTTTGTCATGTTACAATTTTGCTATTTCTATTTTGAAATCAGAATTTTTATAATTATAGCATTTCTTACCGACACGTACAGTTGTTGGTGCAATTTTACTCCGATAACAAAACACACATTAGAACTAGAAGCTCTAATTATGATTTAATATTATTATATGGTGATATATTTTTATTTAATTTTATTAAATATTTATTAACAAAATACTTTTATTATGTAATATTTAAATTTAATATGAGTTTAACATAAATGAATATAGGGTGATTCATTTCCAGAATTTTAATTGATTAAATATATATAATTATAATTATAATTAAACATAAAATCAAAATATATATAAAAAAACATATATATTCAACGAATATATGTAAATTATAATGACGAACAATGAATAACAGAATATGAGTGAACAACAATAACCATATAGTATAAAAGTGAAATCGACAAAGGAAGAGAATGTAAAAATGTAAAAAAGTGAAGTGCGTTGGGTCAGGAAAAACATTCAAGTTAGGTCAAATATTCACTCAAAGATCAAAGACTCACTCAAAAAAAATAAGAAACATACTACATATTTACTTAAAATTTTAAGGTGATAGGTGTATGAGTTCTCTCACTGATAAAATGTAAAATGTGAGACCTAGAACCTACACTTGTCATTGAGAGACACCCTTATCTCGTCATGGGCACTTTAAAGTGTCGATCCCTTACTCTAACTGTGCTCTGATACTACTATTGGATCATCATGAGGGGAAACGTTTACATTGGACCAAACACTCACCTAAAGATCAAAAACTCACTCAAATAGATGATAAATCATTACATATTCACTCAAAACTTTAAGGTGATAGGTGTATGAATTCTCTGACTTATAAAATGCTCAACCTTCATTATTTAAACAATGTGAAACTTAAAACTCGCACTTATTTCTCTATACAAATTATAACGAAGAACAATGAGTAACAAAATATGACTGAACAACACTAATGACAAAAGTGAAGTCAACAAAGAAGTAAAATATTGGAGTGAAAATGACAAGAGAATAAAAAAATACATTAAATATATCATAATTTTTTTAGATATGAAATTTGATTTTTTTTCCTATGTTTTTATTTAAAATATATTTATTTTATTTTAAATTACAGTATAATAAATTATAAAACATAAAAAATAAATTTTAGTTTAAATAATAAACAATAATAAAAATGAAAAGAAAAATTAATTAAAAATTATAAAGTTAATAACTTTTTCAAATAACATTTGAAGAAAACTAAAAATAGTAAAAATAAGGCAAAATATTTTTATTGGTCTCTTAACTATTTTATTGGATCTAGATTGATCCCTTAATTGTTTTTATGTTATATTGGTTCTTTAATATTTAAAATATTTTATTTTAATCTTTTTGTCTAAATAAAGAAGAATTTAACGACCAATTTTAAAGTTTTTTCGTCGTTAATTAAATAAAATATTTTGAAAGTTAAGGGATCAATATGACATGAACAACGATTAAGAGATCAATATGACTCCCACTTCGTCTTCTGTATTTGAATATGTCATGTTGTTCCATTGATCCATGACATGTTCCTGTCTCTTTGATTTCACATACTCCTTATACTTCATGCTAACGTTTTTTGAAATGTGAAACGTACACATCATATGAGAAGCATTCGGATACACCGTCTCAATGTAATTCATTAATGCAAGCTCCCAATCCGTCACCATGACATTTGGTAGCAACTTCTCAGAATAAAACAACTTTTCATGTTTCAAATATGCAAAAGCAACTGAAAACGTCAATTTTATTGATGTAACACCAACAACCTCAATCAGTGGTATTCAGTACCTGCACAGTTACAAAACACAGACAATTCAATGACAAACTCACTCAACATATTTTTAAGATATCATAAAATTAAACTTAAAATTCTTACCTATTTGTTTTGTAAGTGCAATAAAAAATCAACACCATCAAAAACATATTCAACAACTTCACAAAATCAGTGTGTGTCCAGAAGATATCAGCCACCATATCTGAATTATCCTTATTTCTAGACCAATACAAGTATTTCTCTTCGTGAACAAGACCCAATAACATTTGCATTTCTGTCATTGCACCTCTCTTGTTCATTCTGTATGTTGCTCTAACTTTATATATCTGGGTAATACTCGTAAGATTTTCTAGATCTTTGTCTTTCAAAGCAGAAGCTATGTACCTTGGAGCCATGTTGTACTTTGTCATGTCATTCACAAACTTTCTTTCTTCCTCTTTTAGATGGTGCAAAATGTCATGCCCTACCAATTCCTTGTCTAGTTTATGATTGTGCATCCCGCATCTTACCATCACCTTCCAACCATCACCACTAGGAACAAATCTCAACCTGAATGGACATTTAACCTTCATAAAATAAGTGTCATCGAAGGAGCTGCAGCTTTATTTTTGTTTTTGTAATTACCTCCTCTGTCACAACCCATAATCAATTTATTCTTCCTCCCTCGCATATCATTAGAAGTGACGGTTCGGATAGTAACAACAACAATACCATGAGTTTTTTCAATTGATCGTGCCCATTCAAGAACTTTCTCTCGTGATTCAAAAATCTGGTAATCACATAAACGTATAATTAGCTAAATTAGATCAATTTATAAAAAAAATATGAAAATGCGTATAAAGTCAAGTATAGTGTACCGTATCGGTGATGAAGTATTGCGTAAGATCAATACATGAATCCGTAGAAGAAGTTGAATGTGTCAGTTCAGGACCACAAATATACAACATTTCCTCTGTCATACCGGAAATTTCAGGTATTAACAAAATTTCCGCTATATACCATAAATTTAGAATTTTCGGTATTGTTTATGTACCGGAAATTTTGGAATTGCCGGTACTTGAAATAATAAAGCAAAAATACCTAATTTTTTTGGCAATTTCTGGTAAATCGTACCGGAATTTTTGAAAATTCCAGTAAATCGTACCGGTAATTTGTAAATATCGGGTATATTGGTACCAGAAATTTGTGAACAAAAAAGAATTTTCGGTATTCACCTATAAAGAGTATCGGAAATTTCAGAGACCTACCGGAAATTTCGTTTTTGGTTTCTTTTATCAACAATAATTTTTTTTTGAATAAATAGAATCAGGGGTATTTTCAGAATATACAAATATGGGGGTGTCAGGTTTAAAAACGGGGTGGCAGGAAAAAATCTCCTTTTATCCTTATGATCTTCTAATAAATTTTCGAATATTATCATTGTTACACATTTATTTATCTACAGTCTAGGCCTGAGCATCAGACGGTTATGGGCGGGTGCGGGTTCAATTTGGACCAATCATATAAAACCGAATTTCTATATTATAGGCCCAATTTCATCCAAGCCTATATCAGTTTAATCGGGTCTCAGTTTATACGAATTACGGGTCCTAATGGATGGGTTAATTCGGTTTTAAGACACTATATAATTGGGCCAAATTGCATTTTCTTTTATATTTTATGTGCAATAATGGCCCAAAAATTATTTTTATTCTTTCTTCTATAGTGAATTTTAAATAAAAAATAAATAGATTTTAAAATTTGTTTTTTTTTATGTCTTTTTAAATAAAATTAACAATTCAATCAAAGATAAAACATACATTTATAAAAACTTAAACATATTAAATATATATTAAATATATATGTTTCTGTCGGCATGCTTGTACTTCATTACATTTAAGGAGAGAGGTTAGTGATAAATAACATCCACAATCAAAATTAATGTTAAGTATTAGAAACAAAATACTTCAAATATCCAACATCTACATAAAATTCATCACTGCACACCAACCAGTACAAAAAAAAAATCAAATTTTAATTAGAGTATGATAGAAAAAGATAAATGGAAAATTTAAAAAAAAAATCAACAAAACACTTATTATACCTTCAAACTCGGCACTTACTTACTAAGTAACAACTTCAAAGTAAGCAATATTCTTCTTCTTCCATGGAATTTTATCCTATTTATTCAACAATGAACATTTCAAGACAATTAATAACTAAGTGTTTTTGAGAAATAATTTATTGGAATATTTATAGTGATACAAGTAATACTTACTTTAACTGCATAAGCTAACGATATATGTTCATTCTAAACCCAAGAAGATTGCTTCTTAAAATTACATAAACATTATCATTCACTTTTCTTCCTGTATAAAGAGAATACTACATATATAGTAAAAAAATGTACCAGCTTAAAGTAAAACTCTAAAGCTAACAATATTACTTGATTAAAATAATAGGCATAGTGGATAATGAGTTGGCAGTGGAAATACTTGATTAGCAAGTGATATTAGCTCTTGCAATTGGAGAACTAGCAAATCACCCTGGGACTTCCCACTTTGCATGTTTTATCTTTGCCAAAGAATAGAGATTAAAAACAAGATTTCTTAAATGGCAAAAGAAAACATCAGTCTCAAAATATAAATCTAAGACAAATTTTAATTCTTCTCATTCAGGATAACAACCTGTAGTGACCACTGTGAGCAAAGCAAATTTCCATCAACAAAAAATGTATGCTGCATTTGAAAAACTATGCAGTAAGTATACAACCACCACAAATAAATTTGTTGATAAACTTCCAAAATAATAAGGACTTGTTTTAGAATACCTGAGCTGCCAAAATGCAGAGAAATTTCTAAAAAGAACCATATATCCATGAAAATAACACCATATACTATTTAAAAAACTAAGCATATCCAAAAAAATCAAGCAGGCCATGAGTCTTGTCTTAGCAATGACTCCAAAATATCCAAAAAATCATATCACACTGCAGTGGAAAAATTAAACATAATAAATTGATTGATACTAGAAGTGATTAAGAAGACATAGAAACAAATACTAAATACCTTATACATTTTCAATCACAACTCGTAGGTTGTGATTGAGAAGATTGACCAGCATCTAATGTAGTAACAGATGGTGCAACTCCTCCTAAAGTGGATGAAACTTGGTGAAATTCTAGAAAAAATGACAAATTAAACATGTTAAATACATATGAAACTTGAAAAATCAGAATACAAAATTTTTGATCAATATAAAATCAGAATACCTGTAACAATGTTTCCAGATGTTTCAAACTCCTTTTGGACATCCAATTCTTTAAATTCTTCAAAGAGAGAAGGCAGCAACCAATTTTGAGTGCAGATTAAAGCCTCTGCCATATATGGACTTAAACAACTCCTAAATGTGTCTAAAATTCTACCACTAGTACTAAAATCACTTTCAGATGCTACAGTTGAAATAGGAGTAACAAACACATCCCTAGCCATGCTTGATAAAACTGGAAACCTAAAGGAGTTTTGTTTCCACCACACAAGTAACTCAAACTTATCATCTCCATCAAAGTTATCTTCATCCAAATACCTTTCAATCTCATTTTTCTGATCAATTGAATTTTTCTCTTTCAAGTAACTCTTAAAAGCAACCGCTCTAGCCAATTGTGTTGGTTTCTCCACTGAAACAGTACTTCCTACAAATGAATCCCCCCCGATGAACCAATAAATGATTGATTAATTCTATTTTGTTGGCCATGGGCTAAAGCATACCAATGATACATATTGAACAGACTTTTCTTGACTTTAGATAACAAAGTTTCACCAACTTTAGATTGATCCTCATCATCATTGTACATTTCAGATAAAATATACTCCAAATACCTCAACTTAAAGCAAGGATCAAGAATTACACCAAATTAATCAGTTCATTCATGTTCAAAACATTTCCCCAATATTTTCCATATTTCAGTTTCATATCCATCCCTATTTGACGCCAAACAGGATCAGAATGTAAAATGGACATTTTCAACTTAGTGTATATGATGTATAATTGATGAAATGCAGAATGTATAGTCACATTTGTAGAAGCTAAAAACACCTTAGTGGAATCATAAAATATTTTAAGAAATTTCATGAATGCACGTTCTTTTTCCCAATCTTCATAAGTAGGAGGAGAAGAATTAGTCCCAAAGTATCCAAGATAACTAGAATCTTCCATGTCAAGCTTGTCAAAATCAATTTGGAATTTTTCAGCAGACTCCAACATTAGATATGTTGAGTTCCATCTAGTAGGAACATCAAGACAAAGAAGTTTTTTTGATGTAATTCCAGCAAATCCAACAGACTTTTTAAACTTAGCAAGTCTTTGAGGGGAAGATCTAACAAACCTCACATCGGTTCTAATTTTTTATATTGACTGTTGATTAGTTTTCAAGCCATCATTCACCACCAAGTTTATGATATGAGCACAACACCTAACATGCAAATGCTCTTCATCTAACACTAACCCATTCATGTTATTAAGTCTCCTTTTCAGCACCCCCACAGCTACATCATTTGATGATGCATTATCCACAGTGATTGTCGACACCTTTCTAAGACCCCATTTCTTTAAAATCTCCTCCACTTGCTTACCAATTATATCACCTCTATGGTTAGAAACTACACTAAAGCTTATAATTTTTTAACATAGTTCCACTCATTATCTATGAAATGGGATGTGAGGACTAAATAGCCTAGATTTTGAACAGATGTCCAACAATTTGTTGTGAGTGCAACCCTTGGACAGTCTGACCTAAATAATGCCCACAACCTAGCTTTTTCTTCAAGGTAGGTTTTAAAACAATCCCTAGGTATTGTATATCTTGAAGGGACAACAAAATGTGGTTGAAGGGTTCTATAAAAATGTTTAAAACCTTGGCCCTCGACAACTCTAAAAGGTTGTTCATCTAAGATTATGAATTTAGCCAGAGCATTCCTACAAGACTCAAGATTAAACCTATGGCTTGCTGCCCCCAAACTATTAGGGCCTAAAATTAACACAGTTTGATTGGGATCATTGCTTATAGCATGGGTACTTTTGGGACAAATTTTACAGTGTGCGAGCATGTTTGTGGTTCCATGAGACTTAGGGTCACATAAATACCTCTTACCACAATAGTTGCAAGCAACAGTTGAATCTGTAACTTCAGACTCAAGTAATTTGGTGAAATGGTCCCAAGCAGGTGATGTTTTACGAGGACCGCTAGCATTAGGTTTTCTCTTCTTTGACAGTTTAGGTGGTAGTGCAGCAGGATCAACGGTAGGTTCAACTTCAACAACATGCTCAGTGAAAATAGGGTTAGGAAGCGGTTGACTTCCACCATGATCTCCACCATCTCCAATTGTTGGTGCTTGAGTGATGAGATTTGCTAGAAAAAATAAAAATAATGCATTTATAAGTCGGCAAATACAAAAAATTGCTAACATATATGAAATAAAATATATATGAGTAACAAGAACATACAAAAGAACATAAACCACTTCATTAGAGTATGTTAACAAAAGTTTTAACTACAGATTAAACATCTTACCATTAACTTCATCGGTTTCAACGGTTTCCATTTTCCAAAGGATCCTTACACAAGCTTTCTTCGTTGTTCTGTTAAGAAGAATTTGTTAACCCCAAACATAGAGAATATTAGAGAACAACAACGGAGAAAAATCTATAAAATCTAAAACAAGAGCATGAAATATTAGATGATTCTTTAGCAAGAAAAATGCCAAAGGAAATATGATAAACAAGAACAACGAAGAAACATTATTACCGTAAATAATAGTAAAGAGACAAGAGAAAAGAAGAGTGGAAAGATTGAAGCTAAGATTGAAGGTGGAAAGATTGAATAATGTTGGACTGGATTGTAAATTGCTATTGGGCTTATGCTTGCTGGGTTATGTTGTACAACGGTCGGTGTTGGACATATCAATTTATTTATTTCTAAAACCGGGCCCGACCACAAAAACTCACACAAAATTGTTTTAATGAAACCGTAACTCATATGGCCCGTTCGAACCCGCCCGATGGTCAATAATTTTATCTGATTTCTTCGAGTATGGGTGAGACTGGTTTTGTTGCTCACGCATAATCTACACAATTATTAATGCTATAAGACAGAATTACAACTATTTTTCAATGATAAATTAAATAGAAACAGTTACATGTACGTACCTTTATGTCACAAGTTATCAAGTTCCATATTTAAGTAACTAGTCAACCATGTTTATTTTGTCTCAAACTCTATAGTTTAACGAGACAAAAAGAAATTAAATGATGCTATTATTGCTATAGTATCAATACCACTGTCGCACAACATCAAATCATCTCACAGGCCTTTTATACTGAAAGAACACACACAAGAGTATCGTCAATCACTACCATTCTTTTAGTATGGCCAAACAAAACAAACAACAAAAACACAACAAGACTGTTTCCTAGTATTTCATCTTCCAAGTTCCAACAACAACATAACAATGTCTCTTATGTTTCTCTTCCTCTTCATCCTCCTTCAACCACTAAACATTTTCTCTCTCAACCAAGAAGGTCTCTACCTGTACCAATTCAAGCTCTCCGTAGACGATCCTGACTCTTCTCTCTCCTCATGGAACAACCGCGACCAAACACCGTGTAACTGGTCCGGCATAACCTGCAACAACCAAACAACCACCGTGACTCAAATCAACCTCTCCAACTTCAACCTCGCCGGTCCATTACCAACCTCAATCCTCTGTCGTTTAACCAATCTCACCACCCTCATCCTCACCAACAACTCCATCAACCAAACACTCCCTCCAGAAATTTCTCTTTGCACCTCCTTTACTCACTTAGACCTCTCTCAAAACCTTCTCACCGGCACACTCCCTGAGACTTTACCTCTCCTCACTAACCTCCGTTATCTCGACTTAACGGCTAACAACTTCTCCGGTTCAATCCCCAACTCCTTCGGAACATTCCAGAAACTCGAAGTAGTTTCACTCGTGTACAATCTTCTAGAGTCTTCCATTCCTGCTTCCTTAGGAAACATCACCACTCTTAAAACGCTTAATCTCTCTTACAACCCGTTTCAACCTTCTCGGATTCCGCCGGAGATCGGAAACCTAACGAACCTCGAGATTCTCTGGCTGAGTTCATGTAATCTCGTTGGTGTTATTCCTGAGACATTCGGGAATTTGAAGAGACTCACTGTGCTTGATCTTTCCATGAATAATCTTGAAGGTTCTATTCCGAGTTCGCTGAGTTTGATGACGAGTTTGAAGCAGATTGAGCTTTATAATAACTCGTTGTCCGGTGAGTTACCTTCCGGAATGGAGAACCTTACTTCGTTGAGGCTAATTGATGTTGCTATGAATAGTATTGGCGGTGTTATTCCGGATGGGTTATGCCGGTTACCGCTTGAGAGTCTTAATTTGTATGAGAATCGGTTTACCGGTGAGTTGCCGGCGAGTATAGCTGAGTCTCCTAATCTATATGAGTTTAAGATTTTTACCAACTTTTTATCCGGTGAGTTGCCGGAGAATCTCGGGAAGAAGGGTCCGTTGATATGGTTTGATGTTTCGAATAATTCATTCTCCGGTAAGATTCCGGTGAGTTTGTGCGAGCGCGGTGCGTTGGAGGAGTTACTGATGATACATAATTCGTTCTCTGGTGATATTCCGGCGAGTTTGGGTGCTTGTAGAAGTTTGGAGCGAGTTAGGTTGGGATTTAATAAGTTGTCCGGGGAAGTTCCGGCGGGTTTGTGGGGTTTACCGCATGTTTATCTTCTTGAACTTGTTGACAACTTGTTTACTGGTTCAATTGGTAAGACCATTGGTGGAGCGGGGAATCTGTCTTTGTTGATTGTATCGAATAATAGATTCTCCGGTTCGATTCCTGAAGAGATTGGAAGATTGGAAAGTCTTCAGGAGTTTTCTGGTGGTAATAACCAGTTCAACAATTCGTTGCCTGAGAGTATTGTGAATCTCTCCCAACTTGGGATTCTTGATCTTCACAACAATAAGATTTCTGGTGAGCTTCCGAAAGGAATTCCATCTCTCAAGAAACTCAACGAGTTGAATTTGGCGAACAATCAGATTGGTGGGGATATTCCTGAAAAAATTGGGAGTATGTCTGTGCTTAACTTTCTTGATCTTTCCAGTAATCGGTTTTCGGGAAATGTTCCGATGAGTTTGCAGAATTTGAAGCTCAATCAGCTGAATTTGTCATATAATTTGCTTTCTGGAGAGATTCCACCTCTTATGGCTAAGGATATGTATAAGGAAAGTTTTATCGGTAATCCTGGTTTGTGTGGAGATTTGAGAGGTTTGTGTGATGTCAAAGGAGAGGGTAAGAGTGCCAATTTTGTTTGGTTGCTTAGAGCTATCTTCATAGTTGCGGCTTTGGTTTTCGTCTTTGGTGTGGTTTGGTTCTACTTCAAGTACAAGAATATTAAGAAGGCTAGATCTATTGATAAAACCAAATGGACATTGATGTCATTTCATAAACTGGGTTTTGGTGAAGATGAGGTCTTGAATTGCCTTGATGAAGATAATGTCATTGGAAGCGGATCATCCGGGAAAGTCTACAAGGTTGTGCTTCGCAACGGGGAAGCTGTTGCAGTGAAGAAGATATGGGGAGGGGTTCAAATGGGAACGGAGAGTGGAGATACTGAAAAGAAACAATTTCAAGATAATGCTTTTGATGCCGAGGTTGAAACTTTGGGGAAAATTAGGCACAAGAACATTGTTAAACTATGGTGCTGTTGTACCACTAGGGATTGCAAGCTATTGGTTTACGAGTATATGCCAAACGGTAGTCTTGGTGATTTGCTGCATAGCAATAAAGGAGGATTGTTGGATTGGCCGACTAGGTATAAGATAGCTCTTGATTCTGCAGAAGGCCTCTCTTATCTGCATCATGATTGTGTTCCTCCTATAGTTCACAGAGATGTGAAATCTAATAACATCTTGTTGGATGAAGATTTTAGTGCAAAGGTTGCAGATTTTGGGTTAGCAAAGGCGGTTGAAACCAATGGGAAAGGAACTAAATCTATGTCCGTCATAGCCGGTTCTTGTGGTTATATTGCACCAGGTTAGCCAAAATTTCATGCTATTCATTCCATTTTGTCTTCATGTTTAATCTTATCGTGCTACTACTTATGCTTAACTCATAATCACTGCATCTGTTGATCGTTATAGATTAATTTGAAGACAATTAGGAATAATATTTTGACATGATTGTAACCTTTTGCAGAATATGCATACACACTTAGAGTGAACGAGAAGAGTGACACATATAGTTTTGGTGTTGTTATCCTTGAATTAGTCACCGGAAGGAAGCCGGTAGATCCTGAATTTGGAGAAAAAGACTTGGTTATGTGGGCATGCAACACCTTAGATCAGAAAGGTATTGACCACGTGCTCGACTCAAGGCTCGATTCTTTCTTCAAAGAAGAAATTTGCAAGGTCCTCAACATTGGCCTAATGTGCACTAGTCCTCTTCCAATCAACCGGCCCGGAATGAGAAGAGTGGTGAAAATGCTACAAGAGGTAGGCCCTGAAAGCCAATCAAAGTCTTCCCTAAAAGCAGGAAAATTGTCCCCTTATTACTATGATGATGGGTCAGATCATGGAAGTGTTGCTTAATTTTGTTAAAAGAGTTACCAAGTTCTAACTAAGCTTTTCTTCCCCTCCATGTTTTCCACTCATGATTTTCGATGTGAGGTTGAAAATAGAATCATGACAAGTTCATGTTTTTTACTAGTTACTACCATGTAAAGTTGATCTACGCCCCCCGACTCAATTTAAATTCGGGTCTTCAATTTGCATTAATATCTCTTATATTCACAAGTGTGATATTCTGAGTTCTATAGTACTAATATCAGATAATTCAATTTCATATTAGAAATCTGTCCCTACATTTGAAACCATGCTCAAAGGCTGATAATTTTTTGGATGTTTACAGTTTAAATTCTTTGACTGCCATATGCATGATAAATTTAAATCTAGCAGTGGTATCTGAAATGTGCTGGGTACAGCTATAAGGAGTGAGTTAATGAGGTAGTTAGGAAGGCACTGTCCTTGATGGTCCCATGTTTAATTACAGGTTCCATCCATGTGTTGCATACTAGTAGTAATACTAGTACTACTGTGTTTATGTGATTAATGCTGCTGGGGTATATAGATATACAATTTCAAATGATCAGAGTATAACAGTGTTATTTTTTAGCTGAATTCAGCTGTGGAATTTGCCAATTATTTGGTCAAATTCTCATTTTGGCCGGTGCTTTGTTTTATGACAACCATTCACTTGTGTATTGGAATTTATTGTAAGGTTAGTTTTGTATTTTTCTTTGATCTTGATTGACAACTCTTATTTATCCGGTTGCTTTATTATATGATCTTGCCAATAGGTGTCCTAATCATTAAAACATTTGTTAAGGAACTAAAAGAAAATAAAGAAGAAAAAAAATTATGTTGAAAAAAATTACTATAATTTAAAATTTGAAGGTATTAAATACAGTATTTGATTTTTCTAAAAATATTTCTGAATATGATTTTTAACATATACTCTTAAAAAATTAAGTGCACTTGTTCATATTTTTCTGTTTTTTAATCCATGATTCAGTGTGTTGCAAAGCTTTAAAACTAAGGAATAACTAGATTTTTTTTTTTTTTTTTTTTTTGACGCGAACTAGATTTAGAAGTTACTCCAACATACAAGTTAATAAGTTAAAAAATGTAGGAGTTAATTATCAAATATAATTTATCAAATATTAACATATAAGCATTGCATTCTTTTTATTACATTTCTAAGTGAGATCTTTGCTTTTATTGATTCTTTAAGTATTTAATTTTTTTCTTAGTGTTGAGATATCTACAATATTTATTAATTGTTGTAAGGTCACTTATTTCTTAATTCACTATGTTAAAATTTAGATGGGAATTGCTAACTTTCATAATATTTATAATTTACTGGAGACAATTTGTCTTTATATAGAGTTGTCAAGTTTCAATATAAAGATATCACTTAAATTGGTAGCACAAATAGAAATTATCTTGCCACGAGCCACGTTATACATGCCCATGCCATTAGCTTACCAAAATGCCCATACCTAAATCATTCACCATATTTTCTAAATTTACAAAGATCACTGGGTTTATCAAATTTTCAGCGATACCTAAAATTTCAAAGGCGTACCGAAAATTTAGGAAAACAAGAATTTACGATATTTTAGTGAAATTTTTGGTATTTTATATCAAAAATTTCAAAATTTCAGATATTATCGTTTATCAATAATATCGGAAATTTTGAAATTTTTGATGCGCAATATTATACCTGAAATTTTGAAATTTTCGCGTTTTTCTTTTGAAAAATGCCGGAAATTTAAAATTTCTGATATTTTATAATTTTTTATATTTTATTATTTTGCAGTGAGATTCTATTGCAGGACGGACTAGTGATAGAGCTGATGCTGAAGCCCGGACTGCTGACGAGGTGCTGACCTCAGAGCTACGGACTGGATTTCGTCCTTCGATTGACTCTCACCGGAAACGAATGAATGAGCAGTAGGCACAATTCTGTGCACCCTGTCGTCGAGCTATTAGAGTATCCACTGCTGCTGAGGTACAGACACCTACGAACGAGGTACAGACTCCTGCTGTAGAGGTACAAACTCCTGTTCCTATTATGGAATTGGTAATTGAAAAACCGGTAGTTGAGGAGCCTACATGTTGGAGTAAAAGAAGAATTAATTAAATGCTTGAGAGCATCTCTTCGTCATCTCTCTTCCCGAGATGTCTGATATAGATTCCGATGGACACCTATATTTGTACATGTACTCATAACTTATGGGTGCCTGAGTACCCATATTCGTACTTGTTATGACATTTCTAGTAAAAATAATTGATCAGATATAAAATACCATAAAATTATAAGTTTTTAACAATATTAAAGAAAATTTAAAGATTTTATTATTAAACTATAAAATAAACAAACACCTACATTAAAATGCATAATAGTTTAATAGCAATACATTTTTTAAAAATTGATAAACATGAATTTTATGAATTTTTTATATAATAATATAAATGCTAATTTATAAATACGTATTGTGTAGATATAAGTGAAATATTTGTAATCACATTTATATTCACTCATTTTATTAGATAATTATTAATACTCATATCTATACTCATTTTCCGATCACGGGATATGAGGTAAATTGTCATCTCTACTTAAAAAAAAAAGAGAAAAGAGAATAAGCATTAGTTAAATTATAAAATGTTTTTTTTTATAAATAAATTAAATATGATTGAAATTGTATAGAATCATCTATAAAATTATTTTTTCATATTTTTCATGAAAGTTTAAATATAAATATCAAAACATAATTGGATCTCAAAAAGTGGGTCTGTTTTGTCTGGAGTTTTTGGACGTTGGACTCATGCAATCCCAAGGCAATGGCATTTAAGTTTTGATTTTTTCATGATAAACACAGTTACTGTGTTAAAATTAATGTACATATATATTATGTTATTAGGTTGCAAAAACATGATAGATAAAAAACTAGTTGAAGGAGCAACTTAAAAATAATTTTTAATATATTAAAACAGAATACATATTTATGCGTTAACTTTAAAATAAAATTTCATTTAAACACATTTATCGCACAGAAAGTATTTATTTAAAATAAAGGATTTATAGGAAGTAAAAGAATATTTTGGGAATGGAGGACAAAAGGTTCCTAAATTTAAAATTTTGGATTTTTCTATTCGTAGTTTAAGTTTGTCCTTTGAATTTTAGATACAGTTGACATTTTCTATATGTGTGTCATGGTATTGATTTAGACATAACTTTGCTTATGGGACAACTTACATGTCTTGTGTTTCTCTTGTTATACAATACGGGTCCTAATTATAGTTTTATTATATAAAAAATTAATAAAATTACAATATAACAAGGCTTTAAATTTTTTTAATTCTAAGTTTTTCTGAACGAGTTTGTACCGAAATTGAAAATAAACGGACAATTAAATGATTAAGACTAGTGGATTATTCAATTATAAAAACACTCTTCAATTGATTAGACAATCTCCTAATTCAATTAACGAGGCTTTAAAAACATTTTTCAGATGGTTTTCACAAATATAGATGGGCTTTCCAAAGATTTTCGGTGCAATTTTAGAAAATTGTACTTTGTACCCCACTATTAATTCTATATCCCTATAATTTTATAAAAATGTCACTTTTATTTTTAATATAATTTAACTATTTTACCTTTTTATTTTTACTTTATGAAAAAGTTAAAAATTAACAGTCCAAAAAATTTATCCGAAACACAATTCAGAACACTTTCGGTAAGTATTCTGGTTTGTTAAAATACAAACCGGAACAGTTTAATCATGTATTTCGGATTTCACAAAAAACATTCCGGAACAATTTGTATACGTGTTCCGGTATAAATGACAAATTATAAAATAAACCGGAACACATAGGAAAAGAGTTTCGGAATTTTGGAATATAAACCGGAACACTTTGCAAATGTGTTCCGGTTTGTAAGATGTGCGAACCGGAACACTTTGTATATGTGTTCCGGTTTGTCAAGACTGTAAACCGGAACAGTTTTCTGAAGGGTTCTGGAACGCGTTTTTGAATATTTTTTTCCAGGTATGGAAATTTCAGTCCCAGTTTGCCAAAAAAACGAGTCCTCCATAGATACGACGGATGTATTCACTACAGCACAAACATTCGCTACACATGTTCCTAGCTGGATCAAAGAACTTGGATTAAGAAAAAAATTACCGTTATTATCAAGCGTTCGGACACTGAAACTGGCAAGAGAGGAAGGAGGAACAAGATAATTTTTGGGTGTGATAAAGGGGGAAAATACAAGGATAAAAGTGGAACTCAGAGTGCAACTAAGAGATGTGGATGCCCGTCCAAAATTAGATTGACTCTGTCAAAAGATGGGTTTGGATGGAAGATAGATGTAAAGTGTGGAGTTCATAATCATGGATTACCTGATAGGCTTGAAGGTCATGCGTTTGTTGGCAGGTTGACCTCAGATGAAAAACAACATGTTTTTGATTTAACAAAGAGACATGTTCCTCCTAGACACATCTTGACTTCTCTGCAAGAGAGGAGTCCTGAAAATATCACTCGGATCACTCAAATATATAAGCAGAAGAGTGTGATACAAAAAGAGATGAGGGGTCCAAGAACTGAGATACAACATTTGCTAAAGTTAATTGAGGATGCAAGGTATGTCTACTAGAGTAGAAAAAGAGATGGTTCAGATATTTTGAGAGATATTTTTTGGGCGCATCCAGACTCCATCAAGTTGCTGAATATTTTTCCCATTGTCTTAGTTATGGATAGCACATATAAGACAAATAAATATAGGCAACCTCTCTTTGAAATTGTTGGCATGACATCGACCGAGTTGACTTTTGTTGTTGCATTTGCTTATATGGAGTCTGAGCAGACAAATAGTTTTTGTTGGATCTTGGAGAAGCTTAAGGAATTGTTTGTGCAGAAAGATTTGCGTCCAAAAGTGATTTTGATGGATAGAGATCTAGCATTGATGAAAGCGGTGGAAATTGTGTTCCCTACTACACAAAATTTGCTATGTCATTTTCATATTAACAAAAATGTTGGGATGCGATGCAAGCAATATGTGGTGAAAGAAATGCAAGAGACCATTGACACATTATGGGAGGAAGTTGTATGGGCTAGTGATGAGGTTGAGTATGCTCAAAAGCTGGAACAACTTGAGCAAGCATGTTTTAATTGTGTGGACTTTATTGATTATGTGAAAGACACATGGTTGATTTCAAATAGACATAGATTCGTTGGACCATGGATTGATCTAGTACTTCATTTGGGCAACACCACGACTAACCGGTATGTGTTTTATTTTATTGTTTTTATTATTTTATATATATATATATATATATATATATATATATATATATCATGCATTAATATTTACAATTTTTTATATATATTACGCATTAATATTTTTATATATATATTACGCATTAATATTTTTTATATCTATTATGCATTAATATTTACCTATTTTTACCATGTTATATATTTGTTATGCATTCACTTTTAGGGTTGAATCCGCTCTAAAACAGATGTTGGGAAATAGTCTCGGTGACATGGTCAAATGCTGGGAAGCTATGAACAACAACCTGAGGATACAAATAGGCAACATTCATGCTTCGTTCCAAAAAAGTTTTTATGAAGTTGAGCATGCACATGTTAGTCCATTGTATGGTAACCTGCATAGTTTTGTTTCAAGAGCTGCTTTGAGACGCATTGCACAAGAGTTAAAGAAAGTTGATTATGTTGGAACTTCTAGAGAAATATGTAGGTGTACTCATAGAACAAATTATGGGTTACCTTGTGCTTGTGAGTTAGGTAGATATGTGCTTAGTAATGTACCTATACCTATTGAGAGTGTTCATGATCATTGGAGGAAGTTAAGTATGGAAAGTGAGTTGCAGGAAGAAGGAGGAGATGGATCGGAGATTGACATGGATAATGTAATGGAAGAAATATGGAGAAAGTATAGATCATCAGATGTTGTTGGGAAAAGAGCATTAAAAAGAAGGTGTAGTGAAATTGCTTACCCCGCAACAACTTCCTTATGTCCACCACCTGAGAAAATAAAAACCAAGGGAGGAGTCAAGAAGAAAAGGAAGAAACCAGTTGGGTATGATGTTTACAGGGACCCTTCACAACATGAGTATGTTGAACAAGCATCTCAAACTTCACAAAAGCTGTCTCAAAAATCACAATCAAAGAGGAAATCAAAATCAAAAAAACCTGCACAACAAGACTACACTCTTCAGTTTCCAAGTCATATCAGGTCATATATATTTATTATGCATTAATATTCATAGTGTTAATTATTTTAGGTTTATTATTATGTTATGTATGTATAATGCACTAATATTTATAATGTTAATTTCTTAGATCATATATTCAGGAGATTGTGGATGTTGAATCAGATGGTAATAAGGGACAAAAAGAGTTTGTATGAGAATTTATTCTGAGATAGACTATCAGAAGTGAGAAGCGGGTTGATGATACAGTCCACTGGTAGACAGCCAGAGGAGAAATGGTTGACACTACCAGACATGGGTTACTTAATAGCGAACCGCTATAATGTAATTCTTGTTCATTTAGGAAATACCTGCTTGACATTTTTCCCTTTGACATCATCACCTTCACATAATCCTACTATTTGGTGTATAGGTTTAGTCAACGGTAACCATTGGGTTCAGGTAATAATTTATATACCCGATAATAATATTTTCAATTATTATTTACTATACAAAGTGTTGGATTAATTGTTTTTTATACTCAGGTAAACATGAAAGATGGATTCCCCTTACCCCCGATGCCTACAGATTGGAAAAAGTTTCGTCACCCGGATGCAACTGCATGGATGATATCATTAGTGGGACGTTTGCAACTATGACTACATCTTTCTCCAGTTTTACCTTTTTATATTCGCTTAGCATAAGCTTATCATATAATTATACTTTGTGTAATGTAGAACTAAATTGTTATGAAATGTAGCAAAGCATTACAACAACGCACCAACTTTATTTTTATTCATCCAAATATTCGAATGAATCCAATGATAAATTAATGATAACATACACTAAAGAGAAATAACGCATAAATCCAATGATAATATATATCATAAAAATAAGTCATATAAATATTTGAAGACAAAGAAAAATATTTAAAGAGTTACTAAAAATTACATAAATCATAAAATCACTCTTCATTACATAAATGCAACGCGGCAAATAAATCCGCAAACGGCGGATCATCCTTTTCAGCAGCAAATTTTTGTAGGTGACGATGAATTAATGCGGAGATACGAGCCAACTTAGGATCGGAAGGTCCTGCTGCAAACTGAGGAACTGACACCTCTCTTGGTTCATCAACCGACGGTGGTAAAATTGAGGGTGTGACACCCGATAATACCAGTCCAAATAATTTGCCATAGTCTCAAAGGGAAATGTGACAGCTGTTGTGTGACCAACTACATCTAAAACACTCTGGTCGTAACCAATCCAGTTAACATCCACACCGTGTCAATAATATCAGTGGGTGGACGTGGTATATACTGAATAAGATCAAATTGACGTAAACATCTGTCAGCCAAATATAAAACATAGGTACCTCCCCACAAAAGTCCTCCTCTAAGATAAGTAAGCTCGTCGAATGGACGAAACTGCCTATGATCCTCAAATGGACGCCACACCACGTTCATCGGTGTCAATCTATCGAGGATAACTCGCAATGCATCCACCTTCAACGCTCCCTGCTTGTAGGCCCATCTCATTGCTCTCGACATTCCAACGTTCTCACTTGGATGCCAGTTTTCCACTACTATTCCAATTCTAGGAAAATACTCATGGATCCAGCACTGTGTCAATAAAAATTATAAAACATTTTAGTAATATTTTTTACGTTACTAAACAATTAATAATCATTAAAAATTATCTAAACAATTAATAATAACATAAATAATAAATGAATTACCTGAAGAAGAGTCAGATAACCAACAAGTTGTTTGGTGTCAAACACACATGCATCTCCAAGTGAATTATAAATTGTCACCAATGCAGCTGCCCCCCAATTGTGTCTTCCAACACCCTCCAAGTCCGCAAAAAGAGATATATATTTTGCTTCGACAAACGTAAACATCTTGTCAGCAAAAATGGTACAACCTACTAACATCATCAGGTAAGCCCTGGTCGCATATGCCCAGTTATTAACAACTCTATGGGCAACAAATGTATCATACAACCATTCCAACTTATAGTAGGCACTAGGGATGTCAATGGGGCGGGGCGGGGCCGGGGGGACACTTCCCCATCTTTTTCCCCGCCATCAAATTCATTCCCCGTCCCCGTCCCCGATCTCCGTCACGAGGGAATTTCTATCCCCATCCCCGTTCCCCGCGGATCCCCGTTCCCCGCGGGGATCCCCATAGATCCTACATTTATTCATTAATATTTTATTTTTTTAAAATGTTTATATTTTCTATAAAAAATAAAAAGCACAAAGAATTCACATATTTATTATGTTATTAAAAAATACTAGTATTTGACATTTATTATTTTTTATTAAAAATACTAATGGAACACAAAATAATAATATTTTTTTTTATAAATTTCTATAAAATGCTATAAAATTCAACAAAATGAACTATAATACTTTTTAAAGTAACAATATGCCTAAACAACTAAAAAAATCCAACAACATAATTATGCTTAAAAAACTATACTTCATCAAAACTAATAAGGGATAATTATAAAATTTAGCATCATGAGTATGCTTGAAAAGCTAAAAAATACTTCATAATAAGTCAACTAAAAGCAAAAGTCAACATGAATATTTATTTATTTATTTTTATAAATAAACATAAAGGAAATGACTAAAAAACCTAATCTAAAATATATATATTAAATTAACTATATTAAAATAATAAGGGCGGGGTCCATGGTGTATTCCCGTCCCGTCCCAAAATGCTCTCGGGAATTTTTCTCCCCGCGAAAATTCCCATCTTTGGGGCCCCGACAGGCGTTCCATGGGATCCCATTAACAGTCCGACATCCCTAGTAGGCACCTCTGTTGCCACGAACTTGAGTCATGACTTCTCTACGTGACACTCCTAAATATGTCACAAGCTCGAAGCATCTTGATGCATCGGAGTCAAAATACCTCTAACAGGGAGGTGAAGAAGACAAGATACGTCATCGAGAGTAATCGTCATCTCACCAAATGGCATGTCAAATGACGATGTCTCAGAATTCCATCTCTCTACAAATGCAGTGATCAAATTCGGGTCTATCTTTGTCATACTAGATCTTTGCAAATGTGCAAGACCCGAATTTGTCACCCACCTTTCTATCTCTCTAGGGAGTTGTAGGGGAACTCATTCCTTGAGTTTTTGACCGTGTGCAACACATTTTAATTGTTTTTTAGGTCCTCTTTCTTGAAAAAAAATGTTGAAAAAAACGTAACATATTAATAAACTATGACAAAAATTAAATTAATTCATTTCACATTAAATTTTCATTTACTTACCTCTCCATACCACAAGTGCCGAGAACAGTGCTGCTCGTATCTAACTAATAGAGATAAATTTGATGGTCCACCCGAGAATCCCCTAGGCTCCTCCGAAGGATGTGACCGGATCCAGATGCATCGTCGTTTCTACGAGGGAGGCGTCCGTCAGGGCCTAATCTTCGAGGCATTCTGAAAAAAATAATAACATAAAAAATATTTTAAAAAAAACTGAAAACAGGCCAAACCGGAACACTTGTGGAGAGTGTTTCGAAATGTATTTTAGAATACTTAGAAAGAGTGTTTCAGAATGCAGTTTCCCAATCCGGAACACTTTTACAAATTGTTCCGGTGCGTTCTTTGCAAACCGGAACACTTTCTAAAAGTGTTCCGAAAAAATTAAAACAAATCACCAAAACCGGAATACTTTTGAAAAGTGTTCCGTTCATATTTTTTCCGGAACACTTACTTGAACTGTTTCGGTTTGTATTTCTGTAAATCGGAAGACTTTAGAGAACTGTTCCGGAATGCAATCTAGTGAGAGAGAATTCAGAACACTTTTGAAACGAAATGTGAAAAGTGATTTTTTTTAAATCTTATACTATTTATATGAGGCTATTTTAGTCAAAAAGTATTGTAGTAGGGGTACAAGTTTAAAAGTGGGGGTACAAAGTACAGTTTAGGCAATTTTACCATAGTATTTTTTAGGGCTGACCCAACCTATTTGGAGGCCTAAAGAAAATTTTAAACGAGGCCTTTAAAATATATTTTAAAATGATAATTTTGTGGTTGCATTTTGCAGTTGCTAAGAGTTGAATTCAAAAGAAAAAGAGGCCTAAATTTTACCAACTCAATTATGATAATTTATATGTCTAATGTGTCATTGTATATTATTATAAGTAAAAAAAATGTGAGGCCTTTTTTAAGCCTAGACTTGTGAGGCCTAAAGCCCTAGCCTTGTTGGCTTGGCCCTGGGACCGACCCTGGTATTTTCAAACTACCCTTGTGCATTTACAACACACATGTCACTTAGACGAACATGATTACCAAGCATTCATATATCTTTTCTTTCACAACTCATAAGCTTCAAATCTTGGTATTATTCTTTGATTTTAGTATCACACAAAAATCTTGAGTCAAACTTGAGTCTTCTACCTTGATAAGGCTTGAGTGTGTGTGGAATCTTATTATCCAATACCGAGAATGTCATGTGTCTTATCAAATAACATGTAGTGAGAAAAACATCACCCAAAAATTTAAAAGGTGTGTGGGCAATGATCATCAAGGTTCAAGCTATATCAACTAAATGACGATGATAATTTAAAAGGTGAGTGGACAATGATTAACAAAGTTCAAGCTATATCAACTAAATGACAATAATCAACAAGGTTCAAGCTATATCAACTAAATGACGATGTTTTCTTTCAACAACATAATTTTGTTGTGGTGTGTATGGGAAATTAGATTGGTGTCTAATACCATAAAAATCCATGAAAGAGTTGAATGGTGCTGAAAAATATATTCTTTTGTGTTGTCACCTCGCAAAATTCGAATTACTTATACAAATTACTTCTTTATCTCTGAACAAAACGTCTAAAAGGCATCAAAAAATTGTGAGTGATCCTTCAATAAAGTGATCCATGTGCATCTAGAAAAATCAACAACAAAAGTGACGTGATATTTGTATCTCAAAAGAGACGGTATCCGACTAGGACCCCTAACATCAGAATGAACAATATCAAAGAGAGACATGGATCTTTTGTTGGAGCTGTTTGGAAAAGATGCTCTAACATGTTTGTCAAGTTGACATGACTCACATTCCAATGACTAAATGTGAAAGTCGAGAAACCAACGTCTTTAATTTATCTAAACTTAGATGACCCAAACGGCCCGAAGATACAAAAATGCCACAAATAGTGGATGGATGACGATCAAGGTAATATAGACCCAGTGATTTAGATATTGTTCCAATTGTTTTTCATGAACTACAAAGTTTGTTGATTGAAATCAAATTAAAGGTAGAACCAAGTTCAAATAACACATAATTCAATGACAGAGATGATAGAGGTGAAACACATAATTCAATGACAGAGATGATAGAGGTGAATCTTGACCAATAACAGTAACCTGTGTATTAGAACCATTAGCAAAAGTAATACTATGAAGTATTTTAGAAGCTGGTAAATTAGAGATAAGAAATGGATTACCAACTACGTGATCAAAAACACTAGAATCTAAAATCTATGATCAAACACAATGAGGTAGGTAATCCAACTACATGATCAAACACAATGAGGTAGGTAATCCAACTACATGATCAAATGCACTAGACTTTGTAGTGTAAACAAAGTATGTACCTTTTAGTACCAAGAAACTACTAATAACATAAATCAATCATCTTGCTGGAGAGAATACATGGAAAATGAATAAAATTAGTTGTGAAATGTCGCATATTTTTGAACTGTTTAGTACTTTCCCAGGCATGTTTGTAGCCAAGCACATATGATATACAAAAAATTCCTTTCAAACCCTATAATTTTAAGTTTATAACAGACAACAACAATTTCTTGCATGATGCTCAAGTTGAAAAAAGTACAAAGAATACAATAATTTTTCTCTGCTACCAAAATTGAAGGACATGATTGAAGAATCTGGTCATGAAATGCATTTAAGTCTTGCAAATGTCAAATAGCCTGTGTGACCTCGAGCTTCACCACAAGGCCTAGCCATGACAGAAGAAGTAGAATTGCTGACAACATGGTTTCCATCTGAACACTGTCTCCTCTTGCGAGAAAGAGAACCATTAGAACCATTGACATCTCCATGAGAGCTTTCCATTTTCTCTTCTCGAACTTCATATTGGCGTAAGAGTACCTCAAATGTCCTTATGTCTTTCACATAAGCAAAATATAAACATATAGGACTTGTTAGTAGTAACCCATTATGAGATAAGGCGCAGCCTAATTTAGTTGTAATTTATGTTAGAATAAATAGAATAGAAGAATCAACAACAGGTGGGTCCAAATGATAAAAGATTTGGATTCTATAAGTAAGGTCAACAGGTTGGTCCAAATCAACAACTTTGTTCGAAATTTATTTACAAAGTTTCATCAATAATCCACTAGTAATTATCCAGTAAATCAAGAGTAAACAGTAGAATCCAAACTGATTCTAAGAGAATTCTGCAGGAAGTTGATTCATGTTGCACAAGTAACTTGAAACAGAAAGAAAATGCAAAAAAATGGAGGAACATCAGAAAATATAGATGATGACAGAAAGAAGAAATCATCATTGAAGTTCATGAAAATGTGTTTTTAAAATAGATTGAGTATTTTTTTAAAACTCCTAACTTTATAAAACATTGTTTTCATTATTCTCTTTATCGTAACCAAAAAGGACAGTCTATAATCAAATGTCATTCCATCTTCCCTCATACAAAGTAAAAATGAAAAATGAAAACGTCGTTAGATAGTAAATTGGTCCTGAAAGTACCTGTGAAGCAGGACTGAAGTGCATCACACGATCGTTGTACTTGTTCAATACACGGAGAGAATGAGCACAACGTGGCATCTTGTTTAAGCATTTTTGCAGCGGAAGGAATGGTCAACCAAGGTTGAGGTAGATCCAAAAATACAGCGTCAGCCAAGCCAATAAATTCATCAGGAAATCCCTTACCCTGAATGTCCCTAACTCCCACACTGATTAAGCTGCTTAATCCCGTTCTCTCAAAATCTTCCCTACAAAATAATTCAAAATTCAAGTGAACTTATGTCTTAAAAAAATACTAAAAAGTTTTACATTCGCAGTGTATCAAACTTAAATCATTCAAAATAATCTAGAAGTCACAAGTGAAAGCTACATACATATAGACAAAACATTATATCATCTAAAATGCAATTTCTAAAGGAACAATCTCAGTATCTTCTTCCTAATTCGTTACCTGGCAGATGCAGCCCTTTGTTCATGGAAATCAAATGTATAGACATGTCCTTTAGGCGCAACCGCCCTTGCAAGTGAAGTAGTTAAAGACCCACTCCCAGTTCCAGATTCAAGAACCACGCAACCAGGTACAATCTCCAAGTTCATGACAACCAAACTAATATCCGCAATATATAAAATTTGAGTCCTATGACTTAACACCAGAGTCCATAATTCTGGTGTCGGAGCCAACAAGTAAACAAAACCACCCTTACTGCTGAATACTTTAGACCCAAAAGGCTTTCCAATCCAATCTGAATGCTTAAAAACACCAAAACGGTTCTGCAAAACCGAACCCTTAGACACTGTTACAGCCTTCATATTGTCATGCCTTTCATACACAATAACCAGATCGCCGTAACAAATCGATCGGTTGAATGATATTCTTTTTTCAGGATGACTAGCCAACATCTTGAAATCTTGAAATTCTTCAACCTACAGAAAAAGAACAACTATCATCATCCACAAAAGTAAGAAACCAATTAACTTAGCACTTACAAAATAAGTTATTATCATATAACTGCTTATGTATAAATTAGTTCAATCCAAAAAGTTCATTTCAATTTCTTTCAACTTTAAGTCAAATTTTAAGAAAACAATAATTACATAAACTTAGAATTCAATTTATTCCTGAAATTCACACAAATGAATTGAATATATAAAAGTGATGAAAGTAAAGGTAGAATTTTTATAACCTGAAACCCTAAAATGAGTGAATGGGTGAAGGAGAATCCAAACTAAATTTTGAATTTGAGGAAGCTTTTATATTTACTGATTAAAAAGCTGAAAACTTGTCCCAATTAGTGGCTTCAATTTTACAGTTGAGGAAATTAGGGTTTGAAGCTCGATCTGTGTTTCATTTCATGAATCCGCAGACAACGGCATTGACCTAAATTCCTACTAGTAGCCGTTCGGTTTGGATTAATTTGAGTTTAATTTATGGATTAATAAATAGGTACATTATACTAAAATTAATTATTTTATAATTAAGTATTAATTAATAATATAAATGGTTAAAGAAAACAATACTATTATCCTATAAGAAAATAATATAAAACACAATTATATTCTTTTGGGATAAAATGGTACTAAAAATATTAATCCTAATCCTAATAATTATTATTTTGTACCGCTATTAATTGTTTTTTTTTCCTTCTAAATAAATCGTTTGATTTTTAACTCAATTGATCTTCCAATGTTATATTTCTGATAGCGGGCTTTTTACTGACGGATTTAAAAAGCCCTAACAAATACGGGCTCTAAATTTAAGACCTAAACTCGTATGACATTTCGGGCTTGACGGGGCGGCCCATATGGGCTAGCCTATTTTGATGACTTTGGTGTATTGTATGACTCGAATCACACAAGTTGTGAAAATTAAAATTTGCCTCTGTATGATTTGATTCGAATCACAAGTTGAACTTGACTCGAATCACAAGACAATGTGACCCAAATCATGGTTTGTATTTGATTCGAATCATAGCTTCAAAAATTCAATTTTCCACCTTAGATTTAAATAGATGTTTCTATGATCTGTACACATGTGTACTAAGACATGAGTCGTGAAGAAGTAACTCTCATAATGTGATTCTTTTTCATGATAAAAGCTCTTGTGAAACCCTAAGATAAAAATGTCAATTTGTCAAATCAAGACCTCCTTGTGCTGCCAAGAGAGAAATGTTACGACTGAGAACATCTTTCGCCAAGCAAAATAGAAGCGGGGACAACAGGTCGCCTTACCGGATACCCTTATTATACATAAAATATTCGGACTACACACCGTTAAAATTAATGGAGATTCTAGCCGAAGATAGCAGAACTTTGATCCAATTGCAGGAATTCTGATTGAAACCAAATTTGAAGAGGACTTTAAACAAAAAAAGACCAACTAATGGTAACGAAAGCCTTTGCAATATCCACTTTCATAGCAAGATTGCCATGAGTATTCTTTTTATCTAGAACATTAATAACTTCGAATGCGAGGAACATACAAACTTGGATATGTCTGCCATGGATGAAACCCCTTTACCCTTTTGAAATTAATTGAGGCATAATGGAAGCCAAAATCTTTGAAAAATTTTTGTATTTGAAATTGGATAACGTGATCGGCCTAAACATATCAAGGGATTGAGTGTCCTTGATCTTGGGAATAAGAATGACAAAGCATGCATTGTAGTCGGGAAGAAGCCAACTAGTCCTGAAGAACTCCATAACATTACAAACATCAACCTTGATTATGTCCCAAAAGATGGTAGAAAACCCCGCCAAATCCATCTATACAAGGCACAATGAACTTGTTGAGACTAAAGACAACACTGGAAATATCCTCAACGGACGGGAGCAGAGTAAGGCTAGTGTTCGTACATAAATCAACTAAAGCAGGAATCATCGAATCCACCAAAGAATTATTTTGGACAGTACCTGCAAAACAAAATAGATTAGTGAAATAATTGGCTATCATGGCATCTGTTTGCTCTTGGTTATTAATAATATTGTCACCATCTTTGAGGGCAGTGATACAACTTTTGGGTCTCTTAATTTTCGCCATCCGATGAAAATAAGCGGTGTTCCTGTCCCCCGAGATTTTCCAGCGCAAATTAGACTTTTCAGACCAGAAAATCTCTTCCATCTTCAAGTTCTTATCAAGATCAACTTGTGTTGCCTTCTCCTACGTTCTAAGCGATTCCGAAGGCCCATGAGTGTCAATTTGGGCTTGAATCTCTTCAAGCTTAGTTACAGATGATTTAACCAGATCATGGATATTACCAAACGTTCGCTTATTCTGCTGCTTGAGCCCAGTTTTAAGAATTTGGAGCTTTTTACTTAAGATAAACATATGACACCCGATGACGACCGTAGCCCAGTTCTGAGCAATGAAATCCCTGCAGCTCTCGTGTAACGCTCACATTTTGAAAAATTTTAATTGAGAAACGAAGTTAGCTTGAGAAAAATTATAATCCACCAGAATTGGATGGTGATCTGATCTTCATCTAGGCAAACATCAAATCAGGCATTGTTGTAGAAGGTACGATCAAATTTTCGCTCCACTGAAATATGAGTTGCGTTTCACATTTTTAAAAATTAAAGGATATTTTAAAATTTCATAAACTTTATTTCAATCGGATAGAATGTCATAAAAAATCCTCATTGATTAAATATGCCAGGCCCGCTTACAAATATTCCAGGCATAAAATGTACAATATTATCAACAATTTGTTTTAGAATAATAATGTACTTGTAGACAGATTCGAAAAAGAAAGGAAGATAGAAAAACTTATACGCAAATAATAATTTTGGAAAGAATAGTCTGATTTGAAAATACCACATATTCCAGTAGGATGGAGTGTCCCATTGGCATTGTTGAAATAGACATTACCAGTCGGTGATCTAAAAATAAATATTAAATTGTTGTAACCAAATGCATTGAAAATGAATCCAGAACTCTTAGATTTGTGTATATAATAATTTAAAATATGATATTGCTCTAATCCAACTTCAGTACAAACAAGTCATCCACCAAGAGTGGACTCACCAAACAAAAACAATATGCATACATATTTAATGACTGGATTATTTACCAATATTTGATGAGCCAGCGTTTCCTAAGTTTCATTTATATAAAAGAAGTTGAGAGTATAAAGAAAATATTATGTTCCACGTGTAACTTGAGAATTAATAAATTTTTAAAAGAGTTAAAAAGATGTATTATAACATCACTAAACAAGATATGTCTAAGTTAAACAAATACAAAAAGTTGTCTTTAAAACAAGTATGTCACTCTTGCAAAGACTATGAGAAAGCTTATTATCCGTTAAATAGTTGAACATTGAACCATAAATGATCTCATCATATGATCATAGTGAGACTAATTATCACCTTATTATACGATTTTAGTAGAGTTCAGTTGAATTCAAGTACAAATTTTAAGATGCTATCAGAAACGGCATGCTATCAAGTTTTTTCGACGATGGATAAAACATTAGTAAAATAAATATCACAGTTTAAAATATGATATAAAATATGATATTAAAGCGTAGAATTTAAAACATAATATTCATGTGAAAAATCCTTAACGAATAAAAGAAAGAACTACATACACCGATAAAAAAGATTTTCATTAAATATAAAAAAATTATAACACTCATCTTTAAATATAAGGAGAAAAAAAATTACACTATTTTAAAATAAGAGAACACTCACTAAAAAAACCGTAGATTTCTTAATCCACCCCACGACCTTCTTACTCACCTCTGTGAAATTTTTTTTTTCTTCAGGAAATCGGAAATAAATTTTCGGTTAGCACCATATATCATGCAAATCACGTTGAAAATGGTTGGATGTGAACCGAAAATATATTTTAGGTTTTAAACTCTATGTAATATTTCAGTAAAGCGTGTATGAGAGATCAAATTTGAAATAAATTTGAAACCATAAATATATTTCCGGTTAGCACTCAAATATCATGCAAATCACGTTGAAAAGGTTTGAGTGTGAACCGGAAGTATATTTCCAGTTTTAAACTCAATGTAATATTTTAATAAAGTGTGTATGTGAGACCAAATTTAAAACCGAAAATATATTTTTGGTTTTCACTCAAATATTCCAAAATATAGTGCGTACCAGAAGTATATTTCCGGTTTTCTAGGGGCATTTTTAGGTTTTCATGGGGTGGGCCCCACCCTTATGGGATGAATTAAGAAATCCACAAAAAACCTTACAGGAGAACACAACATTTTCTTTTCTCTTTTACTTTTTTCTCTCAGTTATGTTGCAATGCGATTATGTGGCGTACTATGAATGAGAAGTACACCATATTGATAGGTGTTCGTCTTTATAAAATCATGAGAGTTGTTTTATAAAACCATGAGTGCAAAATCATGGGTGTTGTTTTCTTTGATCCATAAATTTCTTTGACCCACGAGATTTCTTTGACCCACAAAGTGTGACTTTATTCAACCACAATCTTTGGCAATCTCCCACTTAAAATCACTTTTGTAATCTTGTAAAATTTTCTCTACCTTACCAACTCCATGTTGATTACGCTTCTAATAGGCCACAGAAAGACCTACACCATACAAACTTATCATCAGAGTTGATAGGTTACATCGTTGTATCTGCTAGGTTATCTTTGGTGTGAATTTTCAACACATCCACATTTCCTTCTTCTACGACCTCTATGACAAAATGATATTGAACTCCTATGAGCTTTGTTCTAGAATGAAAAGTTGAATTTCTTGCAATGTGTAAGGCATTCTCACTGTCAAAGTACACAATAATCTTTTGTTACTTGTGCTCTAGTCCTTCCAATAAACTTTGAATCAAAATCGTTTCCTTACATGCTTGGATAGCGACCATGTATTCATTTTATGTAGTAGACAAAGTTACAATAGTCTGCAATTTAGATAATCAGCTTACCGCTCCTCCTACAAGTGTGAACAAGTATTAAATTTTCTTTTATCAAGATCGTCTGCAAAATCTGAATCAACATAGCCTCTGATAGTGAATTTTGATCCCCTAAAACACAATGCAACATCTGAGGTTACTTTGATGTATATAAGGATACTCTTAACAACATTCCAGTGTTCATTACCTGGATCTTCCTTAAACCTACTAACAGTTCCAATTGCTTGAGAAATATCTTGTCTAGTACATATCATAACACACATAAGGCTTCCCATTGCTGATGCATACGGTACTCGAGACATTTCCATCATCTCTGTTTCGTTGCTATAATTCATACTTGAGAATAATTTATAATTGACAAGAAGTGGGGTAGAGATTGATTTACAGTCATGCATGTCGAAGCAGCACAAGACTTTTTGAAGATAATTCTTCTAAGAAAGCCAAGTCCTTATGTCTTTTCTCTCTCGATGAATTTACATCCCTAAAATCTTGTTTGCTGGTCTCAGGTCCTTCATATCAAACTCCATATCCAATTGTGTATTCAATTTTTGGATTTGATCTTTGTTGGGGCCTACCACCAACATTTCATCCACGTACAACAACAAAATGATAAAATCATCATTATCATCAAACCTTTTGTAATACGTGGAATGGTATGAACTTAATTTGTTGTATCCAAGGCTCATGATGAAGTAATAAAATCTCTTGTACCAACACCTTGACACCTGTTTTAAACCATACAGAGATTTGGTCAACCTACAAACCAAGTTGTCTTCGGGTTGGAGTATATATATTTCCTCTTCAAGTTCTCCATGAAGAAATGTAGTATTTACATAAAGTTGCTCAAGATGTAGATCAAATACAACACACATCACCAAGACCACTATGATTGTGGTGAGTCTTACCACTAGAGAAAATATATCATTGAAATTAATACCTTCTTTCTGATTGTATCCTTTGACCACCATTCTTGCATGATATCGTTCCACCTGGTTGTTGCCATCTCCTTTAATTTTTCACGCATTTGTTGTCAATGATATTTCGACCTTTAGGAAGTTCAACAAGTTCCTATGTGTTCTTTCTATGTAAGGCTTCAATTTCCTCCTGCATTGCTGCCATCAACAAAGAAGCACATGAACCATTTAATGCCTCATTAAAAGGTTGATGGTTCTCCATATCTCGTACAGTTGGATGAGAGTATCCCAGATCTCCTTTACAATTTTCGTTTCTGCAATACTGGACATAACTAAATCTACCATTGCTAGGTGCAAATAAAAAACCGTGTTGTCATCCATCTCTTTCCATTTTTCATTAGTTATATCTGCATGTCTACCTCCAATTGTTGGTAAGCAATTATCCTTCCTCAAGATCTCCTTCATCTACAATTTCCACAAGAAAAAATTACTCCCATTGAATTTTCAATCTCAAATTTTTCTGTCATTAAACTTATTTTTTCACTGATTCGATTAACACAATTTTGATCATGAGTATCACTATATATGTGAGCAATATTGTATATTTTTACAGCACACTAGAATAAATCTAGTATATGTTAACAATCACTGCAAAAATATACAACCACGTGTGTGAATAGTAATCGTATACCGCAATAAAAATAAGGACCAACACCATCTGCTATGATACCACTGTTGGATACAAGAGTAGCAAGATAATATCACGTAGCTTAAAATAAGAGATCAAGGAGTAGAAATTGACACACAATATTTATGTGGAAAACCCTCAACAAATAAGAGAGAAACCATGAACAACGATAGTAAAGATTTTCACTAAGTGGAAGAAATTACAACACTTCTCTCTAAATACAAGGAGAGAAAAAATTACATTTCTTGAAATAAAAGAACACTTACTAAAAAAACCTTACATAAGAACACAATATTTTCTTTTCTCTCTTTCTTTTTCCGTCTTAGTTATATTGCAATGCTATTTTATAGTGTTTTATAAATAAGAAATACACCTTTATTTATAGGTACTCATCTTCACAAAACCATGAGTGTTTTGTTTTTTTGTCCACAAATTTCTTTGACCTATATGATTTCTTTGACCCACATAAATACCATGAGTTGAGCCCAAGAAAACATGTTAAATAGTGTTACATTAGATAAAATATGATTTAATCATATCATATGTTTATAAATAAAGAGAATCTCCACTTTATAAACAGATTTTATAACTTTGAATTAGACTTGACCATAATCGTCCAATTTCTCCACTAAAATTTTGCACTTAATCAACAAATAAAATCAAAGTCTCAAATACAAGATGACATCTAAAATATCCCAATATAAAAACAGAGTCTGAGGTGACAACAATGAACCACCACAACTAATCTCACCAATCCAATTGTTTTGTCAAACATAAACTCTCTTTTTTCATATCCTACCAAGAGTCACATGAATTGTATTATAATAATAATAATAATATATATCATTTTCAAAATACCTCATCTATATACAATTCATATTCCACCCTTTTCCTAATTCATCTCTTCACCACCATTAATCAACCCACCAAATTGAAAAGATGAACCTAGTTGAACATATTACTTATGACACAATCATGGCAACTTTATCAATATCTCTCATAATTCTTGCTATCATCCTCTTTTTCCTTTGCAAGAAGAAACCAGTTGAATCAGAAGAAACACTTCCAGTGAAACACAGTGCTCGTGCATACCCTTTAACAGAAATTGATGCTGCTACAAATGGCTTCAACCATAGGACAATCATTGGAAAAGGTCGTTTAGGAACAGTTTATGTAGGGAAACTAGAAGCAGAAGAACTCGTAGCTGTGAAACGCATTCACCCTGTTCTTGTATTAAGCAACGCAGGATTTGGTTTCTCATCGGTAATCAAATGGCTCTCTTTAGCTCATCACCCTAACGTTGTTCCCATAATAGGATTCTCAGAAGCACCCGGTAATATATACAAGGTTTAATTGTTATGCACTGTTAATATTAAAAAATTTATTATTAGCACGTCACAATCATTCATCTGCGTGTAGATATGAGGTTTAATTGTTATGCACTGTCGGTATTAAAAATCAAACATCTATAGTGATCTAATAGTTGTGATTCATTATGTCTTTGATAATTAGGTGAAAGAATTATAGTGATGGAGTTTGTTCGAACGGCGAATTTGGAATTTTACTTGCATGAAAATCATGATGGAGTTTCTTCTTCACTATTGGATTGGAACAAGAGGTTCAAGATTGCAGCTGGAGTAGCTAAAGGGCTACAATATCTTCATGAAGTAGTAGCACCAAATATTGTACATGGTTGTGTTAAGTCTTCTAATATTCTTATTGATGTAAATTTTTGTGCTAGGGTTTCTGATTATGGACTTAATTTTTTAGGGTTAGTTGAAAAGAGAGGGTTAATTGGTTATGTGGATGATGAATATTGGAATGGTGGGGTTTGTAAGGAAAGTGATGTTTATGGGTTAGGGGTAATATTGTTGGAGCTTTTGAGTGGAAAAGGGTGTGAGGGTGGATTATTGGTGAAATGGGCATTGCCATTGATTAAAGATATGAGATATAGTGAAGTTTTGGATCCTAGGTTGATGATTCCTAGTGATATGAACGCTATTGTTAGATTAACAAAAGTTGCTTCAGCTTGTGTTGGTAATTCAAGGAAATGTAGGCCTTGTGTGGATCATGTGGCAACCATTTTGAATGATTTAGAGATGGAAGTTTGTTTCTTGTCAAATTAGCAATGGTATTCAATTTTGTATAAAAAGTTCTAATTCTAGGTCAATCTCAATTTTCATTAGAGTTTCAAACCCTTTTAAATTTTGATAGGAGGTTGGTTGGTTGGTTCACGCAATAGTTATAAATGATTTTTATTTTTTATTTTTACTTTTGATATATTAGTTTAATTGTAAGAAAAAATCGAGGTGAATTAGTTAAATATTGAGGATTAATTCATCCTTAAATAATTTTTTAAGGGAGAAATAGTAATATTAATATTGGAAGAAAATACCTAAGTATAAGTAAGATAACCACAAAATATAAGAAGATTATCGAAAATCAAATAAGATATAATAAAAAACGACAACAATAAAACAACCGACCAATACAAATGATTAAGGAAATATTAGATATAAAGTTTTAAGGAACTAAATATCGATCCTATTGGAGAAAAAAAAAACTTTGATTTTAAATAGTTAGATTCACCATCAACCAGTCAAATATCATAAAAAAAGCACAAAAATTAAAAATCAAAACCTACTTCAGAGCTAGGTCACACATTCAATCCAATATTAATGCGCATAGAAATATGATTGAGATCATTTTAATCTACTTTAAAATCATTTTCAAACTAAACAATTTTTTTTCTTCCACATCTTTCACTGTTTTCCAATAATGAGATGTTTTTGGAGCATTGAGTTAAAGAGACGATAAATATATTTATATTGTATAAAATTTTAAATGTTTAAATAATACTAACATGATTCATTATTTAAAGAAGAGTTGCACATTCATAGTCATAGAATAGCATTTTCATGGGGAAGGGATCTTATCTCCAAGTTGTGACAGGGTGAGAAAATCAGAGCATCATTTTGGAATTGAAAGGTGAAGTTGGAGCGGTGCCGTTGTACTTGGACGGTGAATGTTGATTTGTAGTTCCGTGTGGTGGGATCTTTTTGATGATGAATTGAAAGTGACTTTAGTTTTAACTTTCAAATAACTCCAAAAGTTTCTATTATGCTTGTGTGTATACGTTAGTTAGTCTTCCTTGCTTTATTATTTAAATCCACCTTGTGATAACATAGTGTTTGGATTTTCTTCCACGAGTTCTAAAATTAATTTTATTATAGATGTATAGTTGATAGAAAATTTTGAGCTTGTCTAATAACTTATAGTTTTGTCTAATAACTTAGTTCGTATAATATTTTATGTCTATTTAACAACAATCATTTTATCACAAATTTATAGTTTATTATGCTAGTTTTTAACTTACTTTTTAGACGCTATTTTAAATAATATTTTATCTTATTATTTTTCTTCCATTTTTATCTTTTTTATTTTAAAAAAAATTATTTTTATCCTCAATAATTTATTTTAATTTATAATAAAATAATTACATATTAAATATGTTTTACATTTATGTCATTTATAATTAAATATGATTCTATTTAAAGTTATAATTTGTAACTTCTGCTATCACTATGCCAAAAATGACCTACGATAGCGTTTTTTTTTTGGCTTTAAAAGCGCTTAAAAGCGCTTTCGTAGGTGGCGCTGCTATAGGTTTTAGCAGCGCTTTTTGTTTAGAAAAAAGCGCTTTAGTAAGACTACCTATGAAAGCGCTTTTCACCAAAAAGCGCTCTCAAAGGTAGGCCTAAGGCAGCATTTTTTTCTTCTAGAAAAGCGTTTTCGTAGGTGCCTACAGAATGCAAGTGAAAAGTGCTTCATAGGTAGGTCTACGAAAGCACTTTTAAAAGTGCTTTCATAGGTATACCTTAGACAACGCTTTTACTTCAAAAGCGCTCTCATAGGTGGCCTATGGCAGCGTTTTAGGTTAAAAGCGCTTTCATAGTTTTTCTACTGAAAAATCAAAATTTTAAATAATTTTTAAACCTGCATTTTTTGTAGCATTATTTCATAAACCTGTAATTCATAAACCGGTAATTTACAAACTTATCTACAAATACCATTATATATCAGTGTTATCCAAATGCCAAATTTAAATATTATATACAAATACCATTATATACCATTCATATCCAAAATATATATACACCATTGTAATTCAATTAACATGTTTTTAAACGTACCAAAATCAACCCTAACAAAATCAGCTATATAACACTAAGTAAATCAGTCATAATGTACATATATATTCAAGGTCCTGATCCTGAAAGATATGAACATAATAACACGGTCAGTATTGTATACACAAAACAATGTATTCATAACCATTTTCACACAATAATGTATTCATATCTTATAAGATTATTTGCTCAATAAAATATTGACACAACTGCTCTTTGAGTTCTTCCAATTGAAGTTTCGAGTAATATGCACACTTGTATAACAAAACAAAAATATGCATGATTTAGTTAAAAGTAATAAATTGGATGAAATATCCAATAAATAATAAAACAAAGTATAAATCCATAATAAGTTATAAATCCATAATAAGTTATAAATCCATACCGTGATTGGAATCTCTATTTCATTCATTTGAATGATTTCTTTGATAAACTTCAAAATGAAGTATCCGCAATCTATGTCGTTTTGTTGTTGAGGACACTACACAGAAAAACAAATAAGAATATATAGATGTATTGTTTTATCAAGTAGCATAAATATTATAAACAAAATTATGGAAATTAATATACCTGTACTTTGATCCAATTAATGTTGTTTGATTTAGACCGTGGTACCCGTGCTTCCCTTTGACATCAGAATACTTATATTGAACTGACAAAATTAAAATATTTATTTAGAACAATGACATAGAAATAGTTAAATATATAAACACAAATGAATATTTAGAATAATGCCACTTACGTATCAATCATTAGCTTCATATCCGGATAATTTGCCCAATCACTGTCAACCGAATTCAGATAATAGATCACTTCTTTTATGGGATCGATAGAAAGCAACAACCAGTGACATCTATAAATTAAAGCAACAATTTAGATGAAAATTTTAATGTAAAAAATACAAATATTAAAATGAACTTAGAATGAAAATCTAACCCTGAATTTTACACCAAAAGATACAAGCTTTCTATACTGCCAGTTGCCATGAATATATCGAACAAGTGCTCTCTTACTGACTCCGGTTCCCTAGCAATTGTCGCTCCGCTGACACGGGAGGAAGACACGAAATGGAATCTATTTGCAATTGATTCCCGCGCATCATTTTGTCAAATAACACCCTTAAATAAAAACATAATTAATATTAGACTATTTCAATTAAATGTTTAAAAAACATGTTCAACCAATTAAATAATATATTGATCGGGTTACCGGATGTACGAGTGCATAACATTGACGCCTAATTTTCCATGAAGAAAGATTTGTTCCATGTCCTCTTGTCCAATTGTTTCGGTACAAGGAAAACCAAAAACACATGCATCCACATCCATTTGACGAATACCACCATTCATCAAATCTGATGTGTGCCCATTAGTGTTTCCAGAAACTGCCGAAATCTAGACACAAATTTTCGGACAGGAACCCTTTTCTTAGGTGGTACCCTTCCGACTTTCTGGCTCACCTGCTGTGACCCTTGAAAAGGTACATAAAAATCATATAGACTTATGTAAGATATAAAGTTATGCAGTTTTTTTTTTATTTCGATCATATAATTAACGCTTTAAACGTACCTCTCTTTGCGATGCAACAAACTCGCCGTGCTGCAAAATCCCTTTATCCTTAGATGCGGGTTTTGTAGGAGTCTAAAATTACCATGTAAAAAATTGAGGTCAAGAACTGTCAGTTGAATACTTAAAGATTCATAATGGTTTTCAACATACCTGATCATCTATGAAGATGAGGTCTGATGGCCATGCCACAAAAGATCCTACTGCATCTCGCAGCAATGTGGTCTCCGCAAAAATGTTAGGTACCAGTAGCAACGCATTCAGATCTAAAACAACATCAACTGATACCTTCATGTGTCCATCTGGGAGCGGTATATGGTGAAGTAGATCTCCCGAGGTGTTGTGCACTTTTCCCTTGCCAACTACCCGATAAGTCGACGACGATAGGTATAGCTGACAACATGAAATGTCCTAAATCAATAATAACTGTTAGACTTCCTTTATAAATTACAATTAAATTTTATCTAATGGACTATCATCTTAATTACCTCAGGAAATTTATGTTGACAGTTCATACTAGCCTTGTCACTAGTTTCTTTCAGCTGTGAACTGCTCTTTTCCGCCATATATATCTCTTTATCCTTCTGCGGTTCACGGACTTGTGCTTTTAAATCTTACAATGTTTGCATCACTTCTGCATTGATAGGATTTTTTTCTTTGATTCTTATACAGAGAGGTTGGAGTCACACCATGACCTTTACCCCTCACCCGACCCGGATACTCAGCAACATTTAGTGCTCGACTGAGTACCCTGATATCCTGGTCATCACATGTGGATACCGATTGCGATATGGTCTCCTGTAATTTATTTACATATCGAAAATTAAAGACACAATGTTAATTATATATTAATAAACATTTAATATAATTTAATTAAAGACACAATGTTATACTTACACACTCATTATAAGGCCACCTATAAGAGCGCTTTTCAAAAGCGCTTTCTTAGGTTAGATATTTCTAATGCCTTTAGTAATGCTTTTTGAAAAGCGCTTTCTTAGAGAACCCTATGAAAGCGCTTTTTTAAGCGGATTTTTTTAAAGCCTATGAAAGTGTTTTCTCTGAAAAGCGCTTTCGTAGAGGTGCTGCTAAAAATTATTTTTTTTGTAGTGTATCATAATTGATTATATAAATAATTTTTGTACTACAATTTATTATTTAATTCATTTTTATATAAATTTATCCAAACATAAATCAATTATCTTAAACTCAATTATGTTAAAATCAATTCTATCAAATTCAATTCTGCTAAAATCAATTATGCCTATCATTAATACAAACATAATTGTAGTTATTTAGAATGATTTTTTTAAAAGCTACAATACATATTAATATTAAATATTTACGGTCAGGCCAGACGTCAAACCATTACCAATAAATTACAATCAGTTACAATCTAATCTATCCATGATTTATTTAAGATCAATTTTTTTTTGTAGCATATAATTTTAAGAAAATACTTTGCCACCAAAAAATTATTAGTTGAATAATGCTATGAAATATTAGTAGAATAATTCCAAGAAATCATAAAAAAATTATTCAAAATTTAAACATATATTGCGTATAATAATGTAATTTGTAAAAAGTGAAAGCAAAACCACAAGGCAGAAGAACATAAAAGATAAAAATATAATAATTTGTTTATTTAATTCGATCAAATGATCTATTTTGGAGGAGAGAGTGACTCTCTAATTTACTATATTTTTTAACTTCTGAAATTGATAGAATAATTAAAACCACTTCAAAAGAATCATTTAGAATTCAACCATACCAAAAAATTTGACGGATAGGACAAAAACTAATGACAACGCGACAATTAGCCTCAAGCAATAAAAAAAATATACGACACCACAAGATTTTTTTTACCTAGTTCAATCAAACTATCCACAAATTGTTACAGATGATACAAGTGTGTTACAAGAGAAAAATCTTTGGAGTTCCCACAAATCCAAACTCTATTTTTATCCAAGTGTTTCGTAATCTCTACAACCCTCAATATATGAATTGCACAAGCCCAAAGTGTCTAAAGTGTTTTTCCAATTCTCTTAGATACTTCCAATTCACTTGGGACCACCAATACATGTGCAAACTTGTTTCTCTTTGAAAAACGCATTCCATAGTGTGCAAAACGACATTGATTCATGCTTAACTCACACGTTTCATGCTCACTTTTCACACAAATTGCAAATTAAAATATCTCAAATTGATTCACACGTTTGGGATCTGATTTCGCACGTATCATGACTTCATTGAGTTTCCTATAAATAGATGAGCATTTTGTCTTCAATTGCAAGCTTGAATTGCCACAAAAACCAGAATTCCTAACTTTATTTCTAGCTCGTGTTAACTTCAAATCTCCACCCGGAAACATTCATCGACCTCATTTGAAGCTAACTGACCCATTATAGAAGTTTAAAACCTCTTGCAACCATCAATTGGATTTCACCATTTTCATACCTTCAAGGCTTTAATTGAATAGGTAGATACAAGTTACTTATCTGAACAAACGATTTATCACTCTATTCGTCTTGATTATATGATTCAAAGCCCTCACTTACCTTGGCTTTATTCATCGTATTTGTCATTTAATTTTACTTTGAATAAATTGTGTTATTGATCAAAATTCTCTCTACTCAGAGTCAATCAAGTGCTATGAAGCAGAGAGACATAAACAGCGATATGAGTAGAAGCTTAAATGTGTGTTGTTTAAGCTTAAAACTTCAAGTTCATGATTCAGCAAAAATCAACTCAAGGTTGAAGATAAAGTTGTTCGCGTGCTATTGAGGGAAATTCAAACCCTATGGACAATGAAACCCTGACACACGTGCTAGTCATTTGAACTTTACTTTATTTTTGGGTTTTTATTCATTTTATTTTCATTAAATTTTATGATTTATCTTAAATAGCTCCTTTGACCTTTTTCATTCAATTTTTTCTCCATAAATCAGAGAAAAATATATTTCCTATCACACACATATGACAAGAGATATTCTTATTCCAAGAGTAAGTTATTAAGACTTACTCCACATCTTGACCATTAATTCTTTTCAATCCAATGTATAAGAATATAAAGTAATAAAATATGGAGAGATAAAACTATTACTTAATATTCCTAATTAACCATTGGATTGAAAAAAATTAATGGTAACGATGTGGAGTAAGTCTTAATAACTTACTTGGAGTAAGAATATAATACCAATACTATGGTTAACCCTTTTTTATTGTAATTTTAACCGTGAAACTGGTTTCCAGGGCAATTTTTATGTATTTTAAGTTGTTTGTGGAAAACTGTGGTCTGATTTGTGTTTTAGATGTATCCTATAAATACCTCATGTAATGTTTTGTTTGTGTTAATGTCATATTGATATTTTCTCCTCAATTACTCTCTCTCTAATCTCCAAAATTCTCTCTAAACGTCATCTTCTCCAATTAACCATTTTTCTCCATTGATTCACCAATTTAGTTTTGTGTATGTTCTAACAATTCAAGTGGTCAGCTGTGCTGGAAACACTGTCACTTTTTGACAAATCAGACATAACATCTTTTAATTTATATAAAAATACGTTATGAATAGTAGCGGTTGTTAAAGTGGCTAGCAACTTAGATCGACCCATAAAAAATGCAGTATCTTCTGAAGTAATATTGATATTTTTGTAAAGGTTGGGATGAGCTTTATACCATGCTTCCAACTTTGTTATTGATAGCAAATATGGATTAAAATTAATCTACCACTTAATAGAAAATTTCCTAATCAACTAAGAGGCTGGACAACCTTGCCATAACTGCTTAGAAATAAAAGTCTAGGAGGTAATTCAAGTAATCCCAAAAACTACACAAAAAGATAATAAAACTTTGTGAGAAGGACATGTAGTCGTTGAAGTAAAATCGTTAAAAGTTTTAGAAGCACAATCTGGGAAAATATCCAAATTGGGTCCTATAAGTTGAAACCATTGGATAAACCAATAAGGAAAGTTTAATGAAATATATATATATATATATATATATATATATATATATATATATATATATATATATATATATATATATATATATATATATATATATATATATATATATATATATATATATATATATATATATATATATATATATATATATATATATATATAGAGAGAGAGAGAGAGAGAGAGAGAGAGAGAGAGAGAGGAGAACCACACATGAACTTGCCACAAGTAACTTTCTCATGTACAAAGTGAATATCCATCTCATTGTGTTTCGTGTTGATGTTGAGAATTGTTGGGACAAATACACGACACTTATGTTGTCACAGTAGACTAACTTTAAAGACGTTGGTAATGTAGTTCCAAAACAAGATTCTTAAGCTTACATGACACATATACTACATTAGCGACTCTACAATATTCATGTTTAACACTAGAATGAGACATTGTATATTATTGTTTGGCGGACTAAAATATGAGATTGTACCCATGATATGCACAATACAAATATGTGAACCTTCAAGTGTCTGGATATGCACCCATTCTACATAATTATATATAATAGCTTATCAATGGAGGAAGGATATGATTGTATACCAAAATCAAGAGTGCCCATAATATATTGAATGATGTGCTTCAAGGCAGACATATGTTGTATTTTTCAGATCAAGCATAAACAAACACGTTTGCTGCATAATATGAGTGATATCAGGTCTTGTAAAAGTCAAGTATTGAAGTGCTCCTACAAGATTACAATACTCAGTGGGATTGTGATAAGGATTTCCAAAAGATCTACTTAGTTTTGCGTGCGTGTCCACCAGTGTAGTAGATGGTCGTAAGAAGACATACATGCTGACTCAATAGTTTCCTCATCATATTATTTTTGTGATAAAAAAATAACTTATGTGTATCTAGTAACACAAATACCAAGAAAGTAAGTAAGAGGAACTAAATTCGACGAACAAACAAAATTTCTACCCACAACTATGTAGCTAAGAGTTCTTCATCACACTTGGATATACGTAGGAGAAAGATTCAACATCTAGTTGAGCACCATAGGAAAGAGAAAATATTTGGAAAACCCAACGCGAAAAAATAAAATAAAAGAGAGATCTAGGTATGAGGGTTGGTTATGCAACGAGAATATATTAGCACCCCTCATATCTACGATACTCCTTAGGAATCTCTTGAAAATTTGTGTTACGGTAAAATCATGTTGTTTGCAAAATGATTGGGGAGATGAGAAAAAAAAGTATTTTTATTATGTTTTTACTCACCAAGACTTTGAGAGCTCGTGCCTACGTATCCTCATAGAGCATAAGAAAATCAGAGCCTCGTAGTTCGTGGTAAAAATAATCATAGATTTTTGTTGATTGATTTTAAGTTAACAAGACATTTCGTCATATTCGAGTGGAAAAAAACAACTTACTACCCACAAGTATGAGGAATGAGCATTTGCATCATCTTGATGTGGAGAACTTTGCGTAGATTTTCTCAACAAGTATGTCTCATCATTCAAGTGAAAAATGTCAATATATGCACAACATCTTTTAGAAGTATAGTGGTTTACATCACTACTAGTATATTGGATAGTAACACAATGTCCAATTAGAATTTTTTTAGGGTTTTAATCATTTTATTAGAAGTTTTTGGTCTTTTGAAGCAACAAAGCAAAATAAGAGCAAAAAGGTAAATGATATAAAGTAAAAATGACAAGAATTTAAATGACAAGAATGTAAATGACATGAATCTAAATGACTTGAAAATTAAATGACATAGAGTAAATGAATTTTATGTAAAGAGCATAAAAGTAAAGTTAGAAATTAGCATGATTAACATATTAATAGTTGGTGTTAGTGGAAACTCTACCGAATCTGGATAATTGAGCGTTATGTTAAGCAGTTGTAACTGGACTTATACAGAAGCCACGCCTTTGTGAGGTCGGTCAATAAAACTTTATGTGTCATACATGTTAGAAAAGTTATACAAAAATCCTCTTCCTAAAACAATGTGATACAATATTCAAAATAAAAGGGTTAAATATCCTGTACCCCCTGCAAAAGTAGCGAGATTCGGTTTACCACCATTTTAATTTTTTTTTTGTCTTCGCCCTTAAAAAAAAGATTCCAAAATGAAAAACCTTATAGAGGCATATTTCCTTGGACTTGAATACAAGGCCGAAATCTAATTGGTGACTTGGCAATGGTTTCCATGATGGCTGGATGATACTTATAATTAGGGAATTAGGGATTCATATACATCACGAAGCATTTTCCCCAAAATCTAGGGTTTCCTCTGTCTGTGTCCACCTTGCAAATTGGTGTGCCTTCTGTTCAAAATCATCCTTCCCTTCTTCCGTCCTCATCTTGTTCCCCCAATTTCTTCATTATAATTGATTATTGTAACCCTAACTGCGGATAAATGGATGCGAGCTAGAGCATGGGAAGCTGTAATTCGTACGAGAAATCGAAGATTCCTAGTTGTGGATGTTGTCGTCCGATGAAGATGTGTGTTGATAACACCATAAAAAATCGTAACCGGAAATTCTGGAATTGCAGGAACGTAGGGGGTAAGTTCTTGAGTATTTGAGTTTTGTTAAATATGTATAATATTTTCTAGGGTTAATTTTTATAGTCCTTGCAAATGGATAATAGCTGCGAGCTATTTATTCGGGATGTTGAAATCACAAATTCACAAAGTTTTTGCAAACAGTGTGATTTTGAAATGGTGAAGTATGATTTGATAGAAAGAAAACTGGAAAAATTGAAGTTGAAGCAAGCTGGGTTGAAGAGGAAAATATTCCAATTTAATGTGGCATTGTTGATATCTTGGATTATATTTGCAGTATTGTACAATTATATGTAATTTCATGTGTATTGTATTGTTGTAATAAATTTGCATTTTGATGTGTTTGTTTAAAAAGGCAATATGATGCTTGTGTAATTTCAAGTTTGAATGAATAAAAGTGTTACATTTTTATTACAACTTTGCTTTATGAATTATAATATTAGATGAAATCACAACCTAACAATAATGAAGACAGAAGTACTAATGAAGGCCAAAGTCATTAAGTATTCATTAAGGCATAAGTATTACATTAAGGGATAACTAGTAGGTTAACAAAGGAACCAACAAAATACATAATTAGTGGTTTAACAAATGATCCAAATTTAGTACAACTTAACATAATACATAACTAGTAGGTTAACAAAAGATCCAACAAAATACATAACTTATAAGCAATACATCTGTTGTTAGTATATTTGATTAATCAAATATTTAAATTATCGTATCCACAGGGATTGATGTGATATTGCCGTCGTTAAATAGTAAAGCGTATTTTAAGATTAAGTAACACAAGGGTTTTGTTTTCTAACTACAAGTATCATAAATTTCACTCAAGCAACTTTAGTTTCCTTTTTCAAAGAGAGATATGTTTTGATTCAAGAGAGTTTGAGTTGTTTTCAAATGATAAAAGCATGTCAAGATTAGTTTCATTAACCTAATTTCATATAAATTCAATTAACCAAGTGGATGAACTAGTTGATGAACGATATAATTACGTATCCTCTCAATCTTGTTGATTTCAAACCAAGATTGTGAGTTTTATCATGTAAATCTTTAAATGATTTCTCACTACAACTATTGACATGATAATAATGAAGTTCAATACAAGTAAACACTAACTCACAAATCTATTTATAGCATTTGTTCATTAGTGGAAGAATATCCTAGGTCAACTTTGAAACATACTTTTTCAATCATGGTTCAAAGCATCAAAAGATAGTATAACAAAGATATTCAACATATATATTTCATCAACCAAGTTCATCCACCAAGAGATTAAAAGAAATACATAAAAGTTAGGTCAACTACCTCTAATCTTGACACAAAAGAGCTTAGCTACTCATTCTCATGGTTGCTTTGCTTGCAATATTTTTGGAGAACATGATGAACATGGAAGAAAAATCAAGAAGAACAAGATTCAAATTTCTAATTTCTATTTCCTAGATTACAACAATGATGAATAATGAAGAAGAAGTGTGTTTTCTGGTTTTCTAGCACAGAAAAGTGGGTGAAATCAGAGAGTTGGTAAGCAAAAGTTGGACGCATGGGTCACTGTCCTTTTTCTGATATCGTAGACCGCGCTAAGCCCGCTCTTCCGCGCTAAGCGCACTCATGCTGCAACCGCGCTGAGCGCGACCTGTAGCATGCTTCTTCTTCCAAAAATTTCTTCAAAAAGTCCCAAGAGCTCTTCAAGTTTCCTTGAATCCAAGCTTGAGGGAATCAATATCAACAACCTACAATTTAAATATAAACTATGTTAAATAATATATTATAAACAAAAACTAAATAAAAACATAATTAGACCAAAATACTATACTAAATACTACTAATTAATCAAAAGACATTGTAAAGGACCACAAAATGATCTACAAAATATCCACATTTTGGTCCTTAACAACATCCCTCAATTCTTCTTCTTAGATTTTTTCTTTGCACACTTAGAACCACCACCATTCTCTTCATCTGTCAAAGACATAGGTTGCTCTAGGTTTGAACCTGGCCCTGTGATTGGTTTTTCAAACCAAAACAATTTTTCTCTTTCACTACATCTCCTTCTTATTAGCTTGGAAGGTGTCACTTTTTTCTTGTTATTTATCTATTTTTTTATCATCCACAGCAGAACATTGTGTAGTGTTAATGTCAGGAATGATTGAAAGGAAATCATCAGTGATGTCCCCAAAAGAGTCATCTATATCATTTGGTGCAACATTTGAGCCAGTGTGGGCAGTTTGTGCAGGATCATAGCTTGCTCCAACTTGTGTATGATCATGGCTTTCTTCAGTTTGTGCAACGTCATGGCTTGCTTTAGTTTGTGAATTTACATTGTGAAACAACCGGCTGAACATCATCCGATAACTGTATCAATGAAGTCGCCATCGAACGTTTTTTATCTCGCAAAAGGAGAAAGGCAAACGCATCGCGAAAACCTAAAAGGGATAAGGCACGGTCTTGCGACCGAGAGATAGGGTAAGGGAATCTATTACGGGAAGGGAAGGTATTAGCACCCTACACGCCCGTAGTACTCTACGGTATCCACTTCTATTTTCTGTCTAATGGGTGTGTTTATATCTATGCTTAATCGCTAATCATGCATGCAAAAGAAAAGAAAAAAAAAAGAAACCACGGGGAAAAGAAGGAAATATTTATAAAGTTCGCTCGGTCGAGCCCCGTGACAAGATGCCTACGTATTCCCGCGTGCAATGAGAAAGTCAGAGCGCCGTAGTTCGGCTCACATGTTTTGGTGTGTTTTGTGTCTTTTAATTATGAAAATAATTTAAACACAAAAAGAAAGAGAGAGCGCAAAGGCGAAAAAGAGTTGGTGTTGGTTGGTTGTTTTTACCTTGAGAAAGGAGTTTAAACCATTATTAAGTGTTTTGTTTTTGAAAGGAAAAGCAAGTTTTAGTTTTAATTACATGCAAGGATGCAAAAAGAAACTAGCAAAACAAAAGGAAACTAACTAGTACTAGCCCTAATGTTGTCATGCAAAGATTGGACTTATGGTTGAGGATGTAAGGGAATCTCTACCTATGTCAACATGCAAAGGATGTAAATCCTAATGTCTAGGCTCGAGAATCTATCCTAACCGAGCAGCCCTACGGGAAAGCTATCCTATATCCGTCTTGGTTGTGGAACCAAGGGATGCAAGGGGATGAAGCAAGCAAGTGCTTTGGCAAAAGCACGCAAACAATGCAATGCAAGCAAACAAATGACACACAAGCGCAGGAAAAGGAGGAAGTCCCATAGCCTCGACAGTAACGAGCATACCGTGAGTCAACCAGGAGCCGACACATCCAATTCCTGTTGAAGAGCAAATGATGCGAGTTCTGCAGTAAATGCGAACCCCAAGAAAGCGTGGAGAGTCAGAATAGGGGACTCTTGCCACTTTTATTGACTCGATAAAGAAAGCAACACGATTCGCAGCGGAGTCGACACGGACTAGAACTGCGGGGTTCGTTGTCGACCCCCCGCTTGCCCATATATCAATGACTCGATGACATGAAATATAAAAAGCGGGACTTTGGTTAGTGGTACCACGTCGGACGTCCTAACCACTCTGACCTATGCAAGCACAAAATGTAAACACTTACTGAAAGCTACCTCCCTATGCAGATGGAGGATTTAAAACAAACCAAACACAATTAGCACACGAATTGCCCTAAACGGGTCTTTAAATAAACCGAGGGTTCCGAACATGCTCCAACCACGGAAGCCCCTTCATGCATCTCTATTCCTACTTCTCATGGCAAAAGAAAGTCAAAGCCCTACTTTTCATGATATCTAGGAAAAGTCGTAAGAGAATGCAATAAACAAGTAGCAAGTACCGAACGGATATAGAATCCGGCACGCAAGCTAGCGAAATAATCCGAATACTTCAAGTATCGCAGCCATGCAACAAAAGTAAACCGTGAGAATTGCTCAAAGCATCAATACAAGCGGTCGACACGCATCGAGCGACAATGCCTACAAGAACGGATAATACAAGCAAAGCAAGATAGGAATAGTGCACGGTGTACAAACTCAACCAAAACCGCAAGAAAAATCGATGGATATGCATGGAATGCAAATCGAGCGATAAAACCAATGTCCATAGCAAAGCGATGAATGAACATGCGAGGAATGCAATCGAACAATAAAACCAATACTCATATCAAGGTAATGAATGAACATGCAAGGAATGCAAATCGAATCAATAAAACCAATGCTCATATCAAGGTAATGAATGAACATGCAAGGAATGCAAATCGAATCGATAAAACCAATGCTCATCTCAAAGTGACGCATGAACATGCGAGGAATGCAAATCGGATCGATAAAACCAATGTTCAAATACATGTAAAAATTCATGAACATGTGAGGAATGCAAATCGAAATCGATAAAACCAATGTTCAAATACATGCGAAAATGCATGAACATGTGAGGAATGCAAATCGAAATGATAATTCCAATATTCATGTAAATGTATTATTTAGAAATGAATTAGAATTAATAAAAGATATTAATAAAAATATTAAAAAAAATATCAATAATATTCTAATATCCTAAAATGTCAGAATATGTTTTCTATGTATTTTTTATGTGTCGAAATAATCGAAATCGGGAGCTAAATCGAACAAAATGTCAAAAATGTAGTACATAAAATAGGGGGTGTAAACCAGATTTCCTAAATGAACTAAAGCTAGTGTTTTTACTGCTGGGCTTAAAGTACAGGGGGGTGTTTTAGCGATTTTGCTGGGTCCAACAGTTTTGATGCTAAGCCCAGTCCGAATTATTATTATTATTTTTTTAGTCCAATTCTTCTGTTTTTATCATAAGTCCATATGTTTTTATTTATTTTTTTTGTCCAAAGGCATTATCATATTTTTATTTTGTGACCAGATTTATTTAATTTAATTATGTCACGTTTTTCATGTAAACACAACATTTAGTCATGGTCACTTAAGTTAAATGAAATTTCAGATTTTTATAATATTATTATTATTATTTTTTGATTAAACCCTCTGCCACGTACATTTGTTTTCATGCATGTTATTACTACTATCATCACTTGACCAATAATACTCAGATTAAGAAAAAAAAGGATGAAATGAATGGACAATTAAAATAATCGTGACGTGGCGAATTGGGATTGGGTAATGGAAAAAATCACATGAACTAATGGGAATAAGCCACGCAGAGGGTCAAAAGCAAGGCTACCGGAACTGGATGTTTTCCGGTCATCTTCTTCGATTCACCGGCAGCCGGAAAACTCGAATGTGGTCAGAAATGGATGAAACGGGTATAGCTCTTTTCGGTTTTCCGTATTGGTTTCGAATCCGACCTCGTATTTTCGTTAAACTCACTCAAACCTCATGAAAACTGAACATCAAAACCGGATCTGAAAATTAAACTCCACAAATTCGCCACATGATGTATCGCTTAGGTTCTGCATTTAAACTAGTTCCAAAGGCAAATGATTAAAGCTAGTAATCGGAAACTTACTTGACGGCGAGTACACGGAGATTCTTCGAAAACTTCGAAAACTTGAAGACTTCAACTCCATCTCCAACTTCGCTTTCCTTTGTAACAACGGCGAAGCCCGATTCTGCAATACTTGCCGTGATTCTTGAAGATGAAAATACCAGCGACTTCAAGAAGAAAACGAGCGAATGTTCGAATCTTGTAGGAGGTGGAGACGATAGCAGTTTCAAACAATACTTGAACCGAGAGAAAACCGGATGAAGAGCGAAGGAGTATGATGATCGATCCATGAAGAAAGAAGTATGGCGTGCTTTTTTTGTTACCGATCCTCTTTCTTGGCGACAGAGTTTGTTATGCGGTGAGTTGTAGTGGTGATGGAGATTATGGTTGCTGCTATTGTCGTGAAAAGGAAAGAAAAGAGAGGAAGGTTGTCAATTCGTTGAGAAGAAGAATAACGGCATGGTGATGGTGTTACTACCCTTTTCTGTTTTGTTAATCACAAAGAAAAGAAACAGAAAGAATGGAGAATGATGGTAGTGAGGTTAGTGAGAGTTTGTTTCGTTAGCCAAACGGAGAAGACAGAGAGTATGATGGGGATGGTGGTTATGAAGAAGAAGACGGTGGTTAGAGGTTGCTAGGCGGTGAGTGAGAAAGAATGAGAGAAACAGAAAGAAAAGAATGAATCGCGAGATGTCACTAGAGGAAAGGGTGGATCGATGCAGTGAGGGATGAAACGGTTTTAGGCGAGAGAAGCCAAGAAAAGTGGGAGAGTCGTGTTGTTGTTAGCATGAGGGAGAGTGTAAGGTTGTTAGAAAGAAAAGAATGGTAGTTACAGTGGATAAGAGGAATGAGAGAGGATGGAGTAAAATGGTGAGTGTTGTTATTTTGTGTTGAAAAAATGCTACAGTAATAGAAATGCAAGTGTGAGAGTGTGGGAGAAGAATGGGTGTTTTTGGTTATGGTTGTTACTATCAAAAGAAAAGAAAAAATGAATATATATTCTGTTATGATCCTCACCGCCATGAAAGCTTGCTGTTATATATTTTCACATGCCGATCGAATATGCCGCTATGACTACACGATGCCTTTTCCATGTCGAAACTTCGAGCTACAAGCCTTCTTTCGATATGATGCAAAAACGAAAACTGGAAATAACACATCGATGAACAACTTTCGTGTTGAAAACTTCTCGAATCGGAACCTGTAGCTTGCTTAAAAACAGCCCTGAAGTCATGAGATCATAATTGAAAAATTACCGGCAATTTCGGCAACTACTCACCAATTACATTTTTCAAACTTTATGGCTTTATAACTCTCGAATCGAGCTCGAATGGATTTGACTCCTTCGCAAAGTTTCAGATTGCCGTGAAATGAACAATTTTCAGTTGAGCATTTTCGATTCGAGCCACGAGCTATGACAGAATCGACCCTCGTCACAAAAAGCATAGAAACAAACACTTCAAATTTTTCTAAGTGTTGAATTTTGAGAGATGATAAGGCGAATTCCGAGTCCACTTTTTATCCGCTTCCGAATGGATTCGATTTCTTCAGCAAAGTTGTATATTTCCATTAATTGAACAACTTTGATGTTGAACTTGATTCGAACCGCCTCAAACACGTGTAAATTGCCTCCAGTCGAGCGCTGAACATGTTAAAAACACTCAAAATTTTACTAAGTGTAAAACTTCAAAAGTTATGAACTTCAAATTTCGGTCAGATAACTCAATCCGGCATTTCGAAAAATCTTCAAAGTGACAAAGTCGAGTACGAACCACGCTCTTTCCAACGACTATCAATTCACAAATTTCGGACCACAGCCGGGTGAGATACGGATGCGACAACATGGCTCCATGAACATAAAGTACTTTAAACTTAGAAATTTTTTCTAAGTCTAAAATTACTTAAGATGCAAGAAACCTCATTTTCACCCGATTCCTCCGATTTTTCTCAACAAATGACTGTATTTTCTCGAATGTCGACTTTTGACCACGATTTTGACCCGAAATTCCGCCCGGTCAAACTTTGACTTTTTGTTGACTTTTTGATACATGCACTCAAATATCATTTTATCTGTTCGTTCTTGATTTTCTGATGAATCGTGTAGATCGATAAGCCAAATACCAATGCTTCACAACTCAAGGCCATGTAATCGCCGGGTTCAAATATCCCACCACAACACACGTAGCTTGAAATTGTAATCGCGATCCGCAATAGACGATCGAACTCCAAAGCTATGAAAATAATCGAAGCTTCGACACGCTGTATTGAACTGACGCCCAAATTGACAGAACCTCAAATATTCAACTTTTGAGAAACAAACCTCTTCTTCAGAATTGTACAGATTCATACGATTGGAAAATCTCGAACCCATGACCAATGTATGAATGATATGTATGCGATGCACCTATTAATTAAGTGTTAGCCAATTATTTATATAAAAAATGAAGAGGGAAAATTTTGGGGTACAACAGCTGCCCCTATTCAATCATCCTCGAACTTGAGAGCAAGGTTGGCGTCTGCCTTCCGAGCGACAAAGCACGAGGTGATTGAATACCAAAATGGACTCGAAAATTTACGCTCTGAATTTCTGTGTTTGCTGAGGAGAAGATATGTTGAGCCAGAGCTTAACTGGGTCACAACCAGGAGGAACACAAAATAAATGTTGAATTCTGTGACAATGGGTACAGGTGTATTCCTGACCCGGAAGAAGAAGAATTGACCTCTACCCAATTCAATCCACAATGTCGGAGAACCGACGCAAGCGAAGCAAAGACTAGATACGAAACAGACTAACCACATTTACGCCGATAGCACGGATGTGTGATGCAAAGACCGAAAACGCCGATTAGACTGCAAGAAGAGAAAACAAGAGTATTCTTATTCTCAAAAGACCCACAATGCCGGGAAGGATGGTCATGCAAGTGGAAATAAAGACTAGATACACCAAGTAGACTAACCACATTTACGCCGACAAATGCGGGTTTGTGATGCAAAGACTAAAGGTGCCGATTAGGCTTTATCGATGACAAAAACAAGAGTATTCTTGTTCTCGAAAGACCCACAATGCCGTGGAAAGACCGACATGCAAGTGGAAATAAAGACTAGATACACCAAGTAGACTAACCACATTTACGCCGACAACTCGGGCGGGTTTGTGATGCAAAGACTAAAGGTGCCGATTAGGTTTTATCGATGACAAAAACAAGAGTATTCTTGTTCTCGAAAGACCCACAATGCCGTGGAAGGACCGACATGCAAGTGGAAATAAAGACTAGATACACCAAGTAGACTAACCACATTTACGCCGACAAATGGGTTTGTGATGCAAAGACTAAAGGTGCCGATTAGGCTTTACTGATGACAAAAACAAGAGTATTCTTGTTCTCGAAAGACCCACAATGCCAGGGAAGGACTGACATGCAAGTGGAAATAAAGACTAGATACACCAAGTAGACTAACCACATTTACGCCACATGGTTTGTGATGCAATGACTAAAGGTGCCGATTAGGCTTTACTGATGACAAAAACAAGAGTATTCTTGTTCTCGAAAGACCCACAATGCCAGGGAAGGACTGACATGCAAGTGGAAATAAAGACTAGATACACCAAGTAGACTAACCATATTTACGCCGATACCATGGTTTGTGATGCAAAGATTAAAGGTGCCGATTAGGCTTTACTGATGACAAAAACAAGAGTATTCTTGTTCTCGAAAGACCCACAATGCCAGGGAAGGACTGACATGCAAGTGGAAATAAAGACTAGATACACCAAGTAGACTAACCACATTTACGCCGACAGCTTGGGCGGGTTTGTGATGCAAAGACTAAAGGTGCCGATTAGGCTTTATGAGGAAGAGGAAACAAGAGTATTCTTGTTCTCAAAAGACCCACAATGCCAGGGGAGAGTTGACATGCAAGTGGAAATAAAGACTAGATACACCAAGTAGACTAACCACATTTACGCCGACAACTCGGGCGGGTTTGTGATGCAAAGACTAAAGGTGCCGATTAGGCTTTACTGACTCAGAACGCTGTACTCTGAGGAGGAAAGACAAGTGTAGGGCTTGCTTTCGAAGCTGAAGACGTGTTGCACCAGGGTAAGGGCTGGCAGTTTCAACACTAATCAGAAGAAGATGGACATATTGCGCCGGAAGAAAGCGGGACACAACGGATTCCAAAAGAAACTCGACATCGCTGGGGATGAAATGCATTTCTGGCTTATAATCCTATGAGATGTATGACTCTTTTATGGGATTATGTCAATGTAATGATGCATGCTTGCAAGACATATACAAAATGAATGAAATAAGAACTCAGTCGGGGATTAGAGCATCGAGGAATGCCCAAAAAAATCTCTCAAGACAATTGAATCTTGCTTGATGAGCCTGTTGAGGAAATGATGCCACGGGAGACCTGTCAGTTGGACAGAGGTCTGCTTGGGGAAATAGAATATACGCTCCTAGAAAAGATCTTCCACCGTTACCCATCACAACTCTAGCTGGGGAGACAAAGATATGCCAACTGCTGGGGATGTCAAGAGATGAGAACCCTCTGGGGAGGATCATCTGTGGATAATATGCGACTCATTGGGGGATCAAACGCCCGATCAACAATCCAGATAACACCTCCATAGGGAATATCAGGATACAACACACTTGCGACTTTGGAGAACATCCACTAGGGACTTTCACTGAGACAAATATTGTCAACCCGCACCGGGGATTGGTACCATGTTCTACAATAAGGATTTGTCGATAACAACATCTACTAGGGAGATTCACCAAATATGGTATGCTGATGACAAAAGCTACATCTGATTCTTTGTAGAAGTTTCACTGGGTTTTCGCCCATGCATCGAAAACGAGATACTGAATTTCATTGGAGGATGGCGTGAGGGCACCAAGCTGTGAGATACCTGATAATGGAAGAAAAAATCCATAAGAGGGAGCATCGTCGGTCAAGGACGAACTCGAGAGAAAGGACACCCGTGTGAGGATGAACTTGTAGGAAAAAGAAGAAGAGGACGTCGGACGAAGACGAACCCGCGTAAGAAATAACAAGACAAATATATGAAAAACGAATTGATAAGAGAAAAGAGAACGTCGGGTGTAGACGAACTCGCAAGGAAAGAACATCTGTGAGAAGATGAACTTGCAAAGGGAAAGAAAACGTCTAGTTAAGACGAACTTGCGGGGAAAGAACATCTGCGAGAAGATGAACTTGCAAAGGGGAAGAGAACGTCTAGTTAAGACGAACTTGCGAGGAAGGACATCTGTGTGAAGATGAACTTGCAAAGGGGAAGAGAACGTCTAGTTAAGACGAACTTGCGGGGAAGGACATCTGTGTGAAGATGAACCTGCAAAGGGGAAGAGAACGTCTAGTTAAGACGAACTTGCGGGGAAGGACATCTCTGAGAAGATGAACTTGCAAAGGGGAAGAGAACGTCTAGCGAAGACGAACTCAGACGAACTTTACCAAGATGATGACATCGAAGGAAGTGTCTGCAAGAACTATAATATCCCTCAGGCCAAAGGCGGGGTATAATTCTTCAAGAGTATCAAACATTTGGATTACCACACACCAAGTATGGATACCCAAACGTCTGGAAAGGTAGTGCAAACACGGGTAAGATAACCGGCGATTTTGCACAAATGGAGAGCGTGCGACTCATTGCGAAAAAAGACAACAGGTCAAAACTTGAGTCAAGAAGAGCAAATCAAACTGACAAATTTCTAAAGACCCAATCTGAAGACCATTTCTGTTTAGAAACAGACTCAAAAGGGTGGACCCTACATTGAAGAGTATTCTTCAAGATGTAGGAATTTCAATCAAACGAGTAATCAGGCATCTGCCAACTGTCACCCATACGCCACTTTCGAACCCTGAGTGAAACATAGATAATCAACATGCCCCTGTGTCTCCGAAAGGATTGGCCAACCTTGACAAAGTTGTCCCAGTTTTAATGAGCCCTGAAGGATATAATACCATTTTGAATGCCCCAGATTAAGATGGTTCTATGAAAGGCCGTTCAATATATTTTCAGACAACCTGCCCCTTGGGACGATCAAGGTATTCATCTGATGCTCATTATGCAAGCTTACTGGATGTTTGAGCACCTGTTCATATGCAAAGAATGTTTTATCCTAAAAATGATAATTCTACTGCAAATCCTATGCTTGTCTTGAAACAAAAAGATTTTTGAAAAGATGTCGAAACATCGCGTTTTTTGTGAGAAAGATAACAAAAGATTGTGTGATACCAACTCAAAGGTGTTAGCAAACCTCCTAGGAGTCGATACCGCTCTCATCACGCTTAGCTTTCAAATTAACCTCGCTCGCTTAGGACTTTTAAGGGTCAGCGTGGCTCGATTCACGGTTTTTAGAAAGAAAGATTTTTAGGCTCAAAATATTTGGTGCCCACCCCCTTCATGATATTCTCCGAACCTATGTTCAGTTAACTAGATGCGAGCAATCATCTCTCACAAGAGGAAATTGAAAGTTGAGAAACCATTGCGTTTTTGATCGTATAACTTTGGCTTTGTTAAGGACGGGCTTGGACACGATAGCCACTCACCCTTCGCTTGGTGCCTGATCAACGACTTGGTTCTTTATTGAGGATGTTCTTGGATTATCCTCGCCTTTACGGCTTGCCAATTTGCTTTTTAACATTTCCCCTTTTATTTTGCCTAAGCGACTTATTTCCAAGTTCGACTTAGCGGGCTTTTCTTTGTTTTTTGCTTTTTTGTTTTTTTTTGAACCGTTGATCTTCACAATCGCCTTTGATTTGCTAGATGTGATTGTGGCGATCCAAGTCCTCTTCGAGATAAGGAGTTCCGTTGGGGTATTGTCCTTCCATGATGCACATTGTTGTCAATTGAAACTTGATCGCTAGCTTTCAACCTTTGAAGGATAGCCATTGTTGTATCCTTTGATGTATACTCGGTGAGTTTTGAATGCTCAACGATTAATCAACACCGGGTTTAAAATGAGGGTTTTCTCCAAGTAAAAGAAACTCCTACTTAAGGCTCAAAAGGGGTTAACGAGGGTCTAACTCCCTTATATCTCCTGTTTGGGGATTTGAAACAAGGCCCGTACATCGTCGCAGGGTTTTATTTGAAAGCAATACTGCTTGAAATTCTTGGTATATTTTCGTCATCCTCCCTACAGAGGTTTTGCTTTATTAACAAGAGTTGAATATCAAAAGCATTTGAAAACAATTAAAAGTGTATACAAATAGATTAGTTCAAGACAAACATATTCAATGCATTATGATAATCATTCAGAAGATGAAAATGTTCTGCATACAAGCATGTACTAAACAAACAAGAAAGATTACAAATGGGAATGCAAATGAATCTTGAAATTGCCGTTGAGGAGACTTGACTTGTTGCTTTTGATGATGCATTTTGAAGTCTTGACATTTGCTGAGCTAGCAGAGGACCCGAACATGACCATCTGGTGTGAAACTGATAGCTTTTGCCTCAATCAGATTCTGTACCTTGCACTTGAATGCATGGCAATCTTCAATACTATGCCCCAAGGTTCCAGAATGAAACTCACAGCTAGCATTAGCATCGTAGTTTCTGGGCCGTTTATCCAAGGGAGGGGGAGCAAATGCAGGCTTGGGAACAACTAGCTTAAGATCATTCAAACGGACAAACAAATCTGCATAGCTCATAGGAATAACATCAAACCTCCTAGGAGCACGATTCTCTTGTTGTCTTTGATTCTGCTGACGAGGCGCTTGATGAGCCGGTGGGCGGGGCGGTCGATTATCCCTCTTCGATGCACAAACTCTGTTTTGAGGTATAGCAGCAGGCATAACGGTCATATCAGCAGCTGGAGCAAAATTGACTTGTATGCTCAACTGTCATACCCCAAAATTTGCCCTCCATCTTCTCAAAAGATTTCATACATCTATGCTCAAGGATTCCTCAAGAGTTGATCAGACAAACTCTCTCCTAGACAATCAACCCAAACTAGGGTTTAGTATCTCTCAAGCCAAGATGGATTTCCAACATCTCCAATGGTATTCATGCCTCCTCATATGCTTCAAAGATTCTCCATGTCAAGTATCAAGCCTCACAAGTCAAGTTTCCTCAGATAATTGTTCAGATGGTTGAAAATCTGTGTATTGGACAAAAAGTCAATCGTGGTCAACATACATCAAAACTTCGATTTTTGGTCAACATCCTCATTTTGAAGTTACATTCATCATTTGATCAAGGGTTGATCATGATTCATCAAGAAAACTCAAGATTTGCTCAAAAGTCAAACTTTCTAAATTAGGGTTTCTAGATGAAAAGTCAATCGAACTTTGACGGTCATAACTTTCTCATACTTTCTCGTAAATTTTGCCACCACCTCTTGTTTTGAAGGAAATTCAATTCTCTACAACTTCATGTCTCACAAGAATGTCCAAAAATGCTTCATTTGAGAGGTATAGCTCAAAACATTACAGTCATTTTTAAAGTCAACAAAAGTCAACTTTTTGTTTTGAAGATATTTTGAGCATGGTAACTCCAATTGAGATGAGACCAAAGACATTGGTTAGAGGACTCTTAGAGCTTTGCAAAAAGTCCAAGAACACTCAAAAATGTGGAAAATTGAGCAAGTTACACCATTCACAAGTTGGGCAATTTTGGAAGAATGCACAAAGAGAGATACTTCAAAAAATCAAATCTTTTGCAAATGGGCCTACTTTTTCTTCATCCTAACTTGTTCCTCAAGCAATTAGGAGTGCCCAAGCCCAATGCCACGAATTTTTGATTTATTTTTCTATTTAATTTGTAATTTATTTATTTAAATACAAATTAAATCTTAAAATAAATTATAAAATCAAAATTAATTGGAAGATTGATTTTTATTGCTTTCTTGTGATCCAATCAACCCATAAATGCCAGCAATTTCGAAATTGGATCAAATTTGGCAAGATTGGATTGAAATTGGACAAAATTTGAAAATTTGATTTCATGAGAATATCAAAATTTGATTTCCATTGAATGTTGATCAATTCTTTCCAAAAACCATTCCAAATCCATCCAGTATAAATATATAATGCATACCTATCAAGGAAAAAAGAAAAAATTGCTCTACAAACCCTATTCCAAAGCTCAAAAAACCGAGGTGCACAAGCAAGTACAAACCCTATTTCCAGCCGTTTTCAATCGTTTTTGAGGTGTCCAACACATTGCTTGACATCTCCTGAGTCGATCCGCACCTCACATTGCACAAATCCATCGAATCGTGAAATCTGTTTGGTTTGTTCTTGAAAATCTCAAATTCGATTCTCATATTCATGCATTATTAACTCTTTTGATTGTTTGTTGTGTTTAGAATCAAGCTTGCAAGCTCGGGCAAACCAATTGGATTTTATGACCGAATCGTGTTTCACCATAACTAGGGTTTCTGCGCTTTAGGGTTTCACAAAATAGGAAAAATGGACCTCGAGACTAGTACCATTGCATTCGAATGATGTTTCCAATCGAACCATGGCTTTAGAATGTATTTATATTATGTGTGTCGATTTTTATATTAGCCAGGACCTAGCGTCAAGAAAGGCCGACGGATTTTGAAAATTCAAAAGGTGAAGACGACCGGATGGCGCTGAGGAAGCAAAGTAGCGACACGTGTTATTTTTAAATCGATCCAATTCCAAATGGGCAGACGCCAGCTTTGGTCAAGCATGTGGTTTTCAGGTTTGAAAGGGATGTCTCCGGCTCGATTCCCCGTTCGATAACCTTTTACACTTTTCCAAAACTCTATTTTCATATTTTTTCATATTATTTAATTTTGCATTCAATTTTAATTGTTTTCATGATTTTATTTTGCATTAAAAATTACCAAAACATTTTTTTCTTTTACATTATTTTCATAAAACCTTTATTTAATTTAATAAATTAAAAAATATAATTTTTGCATGCATATTTATTTTATTTTTATTTTAGCATTTAAATCATTATAAATTGCATTTTAATCATTAAATCTTTTCCAAAAAAATCCCAAAAAATTATTTTAATTTATTTATCTTATTTCCAGCATGCATTAATTTTTCCATATTAAAAATTGCATTTTTTCTAACATTTTCTCTTATTTCGATTTCATCATATCTTCCGAATTTCTTATTCTTTCACAGGTTGCTCCGACTCGGACGTTTTTCTTTTATCATTTTTATTTTTTCCAATAATGTAACTGTTTATGGGATGTAATAGTTTAATTTAGGATTTTATTTTCCGCATTTTAAATTATGTATCTGCCCCAAAGCCATGTAATAGCGTAGGTTTATCTTTCCGCATCTTTACATTCCGCATTTTACTTTTCCGCACCTTTATCAATTGCTAGTAATTAGGCGTGTATGGCAAGATAATAATTGGACATAGCTCACACTAATCTTCAAGATAATATATTCTGAAATCAACACACTTCTTTCACACACGCACCCCTTAGGGTAATTCTCTCTCGATGCCTTTCGATTCAAAATGGTCATGTCCCTCGAACGTAGAGGTATTCTAGCACCGTTGCCTTCCAAACAAATCATCATTGTCCCTTCGATACAAAGATCATAAGACCCACGATGTCGCCTCCGAATACATGATCTTGACCCTCGATTGTTGCCTACGAAAAATGATGATAGTCCCTTCGAATGTGCTAGGATACTTCCTACAAGTTGCCTTCTATGACCATCCGATGTCCCTTCGAATGTCCCGCTTACATCCAACGAATGGAGCTACCTACTAACTAATGGTATGACTAGCGCTATCCTAAAGGAATGTAGAAGTACAACGAAAACGACCAATTCGAGTGGGTAAATAAGTCTTTAGTTGCTTGCTCTATCAAATGCTTTTCACACCACACACTTTTCAAAGTTCAAATTTTTTCAAAACAAAACATTTCCGAACACTTTGTATACACTCCTACATGAGTCATTACAAAGTCAAAGCGAAATGCCTTTTTCAAAACATCTTTGTCAAACACACGTAAAGCAATTTTTAAAAGTGATCTAGAGCAACTAAGAGCCTGAGATAACTACGGATGAAAAGGGTGCTAATACCTTCCCTTTTCATAACCATTCTCCGAACTCGTAATCTAACGAAGGTCTTTTTCTTACTTTTACCTTCCCTTAATTGATAAAAATAAAAGTCGGTGGCGACTCTTGCTATCCGCACATTTGGATACAAAATCCTACAAAGTCGGCTTCACCGTATCACGTAATCGGCGACTACTGGGAATCACCCAAAAGAGAGAATTGCCTTAGGGATTTCTAGATAACCTTTATTGCTTTTTGTTTGACTTGTATGCTTTATCTTTAAGGGTTGCTTGGGTATTATATTGTTGGGGGATCCTACACCCGGATCCGGTTTTTTTAGGTAAGTGGCATTAGATCATCGCGACCGCTAGACGATAACTACGCGGTCAACATGATGGCTACGTTAGCGTGACACTGGTTGTCCCGATACTCTTCATTCCCAAGTTGAAGAAAGTATTTGGCTTCTGCGTGGTGTCATCAAGCGCTAACTAAACTTTTAGAACCTTAATTGACCCATCTTGGCCATTAGAAGGTAGTGAGATGGCCGGCTTTGGTGTAGACCGAGGTTGGTTGATACCGATGCTACGCCATTGAGATCGACTTTGGGACATTTTCGATCGACCACTGGCCGTCGATTGAAATAAGCGCCACGAGAAAGATCGTGATATGAGATTCCTAGAACCCTGTTACTATTATAGGACAGATGAACCAACTCAAACTTTTGGTGGGTAATCACCTATACCTCATGCAAGCCTTAACCCTAGGCTCATTGTGTGAATTGTTTGTGTGCTAAACATGACATCATGACATCATTCGCATTGCATATCATTTCTAACTATTTCAAGGACCTAGGATTTATCTTTGCTCTGTTTTGTAGGGATTATGGCTTCTAGAAAGACTATCCGAATCAACTTCATGGGTATCCTTCTCAACTCAAAGAATTGGTTTCGAAATTCCCACCATGCTCGGCTCATCAAAAGACATGGTTATTTACTTGATTTGGTTATCTCGGTTTGAAGAAGATATGATGCATGTCTTATTCCAGTTCTTTGATCCGAAACACCATTGCTTTACATTTCCGCATTATCGTTGGTTCCTACTTTAGAAGAGTTCTCTAAGCTACTGGGGTACCTATTCTGACCAAATGCCATTCACCGGTTTGGAAAAGGTTCCTAAGTTCAAGACATCGCATCGCCTTACATCTTAAGCGCCGACATTGAAGCCAATTGGGAAACTAGAAGTGGAGTTAGGGTTTACTTTCCAAGTTCTTAATCAAGAAAGCCCGAGAATTCCTCAAAGTTATGAGTTTCCATGCATTTGAAAACATTGTGGCCTTGCTAATTTATGGTTTGGTTCTATTTCCTAACTCGGATCAGTTCATCGATATCAATGCCATCAAGTTGTTCCTTACCCGCAATCCAGCCTACTTTACTTGAGATATTCTACATTTCTCCATACTGCGTACTACTAAGCGACAAGGAACTCTCATGTGTTGTGTCCCGTTACTTTCAAGGTGGTTTATTTCGCACCTTCCTCCATCAATTTTGAAGAATGAACAAAGGTTGAGATGGTCTCAAAGATTGATGTCACTCTCTCATTCCGATATCCGTTGGAATCTTTCTCTCAAAAGGATTTCACATTCATTGAGCGTCAGGAGAATTCTAATGTACCACTACTTGGTATAAGGGAGGTATTACTTACAACCCTTCTAGCTCTCTACGTCTTGGTTTTGCTCAAGAGATGGTCCACATGATATGCTTCTCCAAGATATTGTGTTCGACACAATCACGATCTCCGCATCACCGACGAAGGTTTATACATGCTTGGGCATGGTAAAGAAGACCGATACTAAGACTTTGGGGCACCAACTCCATTCCTTGGGAACCTTACCTCAAATGGGTGCGAGCTCGAGCTCAAAACCTCATGATGCCATTCACTGCTTTACCAAGAATTATGGAACCTGTTGCTATAGGTGACATACCCTATGCTGTTCTCCATCCCGACATGCCTACCGATTTTGAAGACTTGAAGAGATCTCGGATTCAACAAAGAAGAAAGGGATACCTTTGAAGCTCATGTTATGCAAGTGAGAAGAAAGTTCTAGAGTTGACCAAGCTACTTCACGAGGAGCGAAACATCAACGCTACATCGGCACCAAGAGGAAGCCCATGGGAGACTTAGAGCTTTAGGATGTTTATGTTTTCTTTTATTGTTTGAACTATCTCTTGTACTTAAAAGAAAAAAGAATAATAATGAGAAGTACTAATAAATGTTTGTTCATTGCTTGTTTAACAAATTTAAATCTCTTAGGTCCTTGAAAACATTGCATTGCATTCGCATAAACATCGTGATAGCATATCATAACATTGCATCACTGTACATTGAGATTGGTTTTCTCATTTGCTCGCTATTTATTTTAGCGTAAATGGCTCTTGAACAGATCGTCAAAGATCTCCAAGCTCGAATGCTCGGCCAGCAGATGTTCACCAACTTGGTCCAAGGCCAAGAAGATTTGAAGAAGCTCATCAACAAGAAGAAGAAGGTTGTTGGTCCTCAACATGGGTAGACGCTTCAAAGGGGGTCCTAAGGTGGTCACCGATTGCCTCTCAAGGAAGTGTCCATACCGGGAGTACCAAGGGTGATGAAAAGCGGCGTGAGCCAAAGAAAGGAGGAGAGGATCATTCGATTATAGCCAACACTGATGAAGATGACAAGTACAAGCAACTTGAAGACCGTCTAATGTCGTGGAAAACTTGAAAATGTCCGGGCTGAATTTTGATGATCCGAGTCTTGTTCCCGGTGTTGTGATTCCTCCCAAGTTCAAAGTTCCTACTTTTGCAAGTATGATGGCATGTCTTGCCCAAAGTCGCATTTGAAGTCCTATGTCCAAGATCAATCCCCACACCGATGATGTGAAGTGTGGATGCACTATTTTCAAGAGAGTTTGTCCGAACCCGCTGGAATGGTACTATCACCAGAGAATGACCGTATCCGTACTTGGAGTGATTTTGATGCTTTCTACGATAAGATGAGTATAATGTCAATTGACACCCACCGCATGCAACTACAAAGCATGTCTATGGGTCGTGACGAAGTTCAAGGAGTATGCTCGTAGTGGAGAGATCTAGCAGTGAGTTCAACCACCCTTGTCCAATAGGGAGTTGGTTGATATGTTTATGGGAACACCGACAGCCCATTCTTCAATCATCCGATTGAAATTCTTCATCGGATTCACCGAGTGATATTGACAGAGAGCATTGAAGCCGGTATCAAGAGCGGAAAGATTCAGAGACATCTTCAATGTCGAAGAGATCTTTTGGTGCTAAGAAAGAAGCTAATGTATGGTCGAAAAGCCGAGCCAAGACCGACCATACTCAACTGTGAGGGGCCAGGATCTCCAATCCTACATCAAGACAACCTCGTGAGACAACGCGCAACGCGCCACGAAGACAGCTTACGAAGATCAACATGCCTTTGTCGCAAGCCTTGCAACACATGTTGAAAGCAGAGTGATTACCTTGAGGATCCTCCTCGAATGTCAACACTTCCTCTCCAAGTACAATCCTAATGCTAAGTGTGCTTACCATTCCAATAGCCTGTGGCACGACATCGACAATTGTTGGGCTCAAGAACAAAATTCAAGATATGATTGAAGCAAGCATTGAGTTTGATCCTCCGCTGAGACCGAATGTGATCAACGCGCCTATGCCTAACCATGACAAGAGTTCCAATGTCGTTGGGACGATACTTATGTTTTCAACATAGATGACTTGACCATTCCTCTCGATGACCGTCAAGAAGAATTTGTTGCAAGCCGGTGTCAATCCGTGATGCCCAGAGGATTGTCGTTGGTGCCCATCCGCTACCGATGGTTGTGCTTGGTTGAGAAGACGTGTTCGTATGATGGATAACCGTGAGATACTATTTCGAAACCACGTGCGTGCCGTGAAGAAATGTCTAAGTTGAAGATCGACAATGCGAACGAAACTGCACTCATCTGTGGGATACCTTGGGCCAAGTGGAAAATATGATTACATGGTGAAGTACATGTCCCCGATAGTTACAAGATTCCTATTGAAGATGTTAAGGCGACCGGATGGGGTGACGATTTCCTCAAGACTATGATGTTAACACAATAAGAATTTCCTTTGCTGATCCTCGTGCCTAGAGTGGCACCTCTCATTATTACTTCTCCAAGACCAGGCCATATTCCTCCCGACAAGGCTATCCCTTGGAATTATGGAGTCGATGTTTACTATCATGGTGTCAAACAAGATCCTCTCGACCATTGAAGATCATCGTCAAGTTTCTATTCTCGACATCGACAACATCACCGGATCCGAAGGTGACCGAACCGGAAGGGTATTCTCTCCAAATCTCTCCTCCAAAAGACACTCATGACTCCAACTCGCATTCCGCCTACTCAATCAATATCCCCACTAGAGGAAAGAACCTGACTCACCGCTCAACCGAAGTACCAAAGGAAGTTGTCAAGACACCTCCAAACGAGAAATGGAGGAAATTTCAAGATCATCAAGAAGAGTGACTACAATGTTGTGGAACATGCTGGGATGATCACCCAAGATCTCCATGCTTGCTCGCTTGTGCTCGAGGCACATGCTAATGCCTTGGTGAAGTTTCAAGAATGCTCATGTACCGCAAGACACTACCACCGACCGCCGAAGTTTGTATTGCTAGCCTGCTGCCAACAACGGCCTAGGCTTCTCTCGATGTCGATTTACCTCACGGAAGAAACATAACAAAGCCTTGCACATCTCGTTGAATGCAAGGGCACTACACTGTCTCATGTTTTGCTGATACCGGCTCGCCTCGAATATCCTTCCAAGACCGCTTTTGATCGGCTTGATGTCGAAGGGTTGGTTCGAGACCAGGACATTATTGTGAGAGCTTTTGATGGTTTTAAGCGCACAGACTTGGAGAGCTCATCACTGTTAAAGTCGGTTCCCACTTTGATTCTACTTTCTTTGTCATGGACATCCGTCCATTTATTCTTGCACTTGGACGCCTGGATACATGGGCGGCGTTACCTCTACCTTACCGGTTGAAGTACCCGTGAAAGGGAAGGTTGTTAAGGTGTGGTGAAGAAGAATATATGGTCACCATCTATAGTCATTCCGCTTATCTCGAGATGGAAGGAGAATTCTTCGAGACCCCCTCAAGCTTTTGAAACAATTCCAGTCATGCTTGACTCCTCAAGATGCTAAAGTTCCGCCTAGGATGGCCTCATTGAAAGATGCTCAAGTCGTGAACAAGGAGGTAGTGCTATTGGGGACAGCTCCCCGATCTTCCTTTCAAACCGACAAGACCTGGTTTAGGCTTCACCATCAAGGGTCGAAGATGATACGCCGCGAACGTGCCGCCAACTTCCTTTCCGCAGACGAGTGGAATCCATGCTAGAAGACGACGACAACGGCTCGACATCGCAAGTGGATCTTCCCAACTCCATCATCATGGGCTCAAGAATTGGAAGATCAAGACGTTATACCAATCTCCTTTAGTCGAGTAATTGCTTTGTTCTGTTTTACTTTTCGTATTTCTTTATGTTTTGAACAATAAACTTTGAAAGCCTAGTGCCTTGCCCGGGCATCATGGCTCGTTGTGAGGGTTATTATCTGTCGTCATGTATTTTCATTCAATAAATTCTGGACTTTTGCATTCAATTGTTTGTTTTCTTTCTTTACTTTATCACCCTTCAAAAGCTATGTGTTCTTACACACCCACGTGATACAATCGCAGAATCACTCCGAATCTCGTTAATAACATCTATGCTAGTGCTAAATATGACTCGATAATCCGATCTACCAAGCCAAGACGAAAGTGAGGAAGATTGTGAAGTGCCAGAGAACTTGCGATCACACAAAGAAGAAGAGCGAGTTATACAACCACACAAGAGCGAAGTTGAGGTTGTGAATTTGGGCATCGACGAAGACAAAAAGAGATCAAGATAGAGCGGGTCTTGAGAAGTGTTAAAGAAAGGTTGATTCAGATGCTACGAGACTATATTGAGGTTTTTGCTTGGTCATACGAAGACATGCGTGGTTGGGTATTGATATCGTGGTACACCGATTGCCGACAAAGAAGGTTTTCTCCCAAAGGAAATGTTTCGTCAGACGTCCCGAGATGTCGAGAAAATCAAAGCCGGTTATGAAGCAGTTCAACGCCGGTTTCTTAGCTGTCACCTCTTATCCCCCAATGTGGTACCCGCATCTAAGAAGGATGGCAAGGTACGAATGTGTGGATTACGTAGATCTAAACAAAGCAAGTCCGAAAGATGATTTCCCACTTCCTCATATTGATGTTCTGTTGACAATACCGCCAGATAAGGTTTTCTCCTTCATGGATGGTTTCTCCGTTACAATCGATCAAATAGCTCTCAAGACATGGAGAATACTACTTGTTACATGTGGGCACTTTTCGCTACAAGGTTATGCCGCTTGGGTGAAGAACGCAGCGCCACTTATCGCGTGTTATGGTAACATTATTTCATGACATGATTCATCACGAGATAGAGGTCTACGCGACGACATGATAGCTCGATCACAGATCAAGAAGAACACCGATCATTTGCGTAAATTGTTTGATAGGTTGAAGAAGTACGATCGAGACTTAATCCTAACAAGTGCACCTTTGAGTCGATCCGAAAACTCCTAGGGTTTGTTGTCATGGTAAAGGTATTGAAGTCGATCCCGCCAAGGTTAAAGCTATTCAAGAGATGCCAACTCCCCGCACCGAGAAGGAAGTAAGAGGTTTCTTGGGCCGATTGAACTACATTGCCAGATTCATTGCACACCTAATCGCCACCGTGAGCCAATCTTCAAGTTGCTAAAGAAAGATCGTAGTGGAATGGAATGGCGATTGCCGATCGCTTTTGACAAAATCAAGGAATACCCGTAATCCTCCTATTCGATGCCACCCACCAAGGAAGACCTCTTATCATGTACTCTGACAAAGGTTAGAGAACTTAATGGGTGTGTGTTGGGGCAACATGACGAGTCCGGTCGAAAAGAGCATGCAATATACTACCTTAGCAAAAAGTTTACCGATCGTGAAACAAGATACTCGCATCGAGAAAACTTGCAACGCTTGGCTTGGGCGTCACGACTAAGACAAGATATGTTGACTCACACTACCTTATTGATTTCTAAGATGGATCCGATAAAATACATCTTTGAGAAACCGCCTCCGAAGAATAGCAAGATGGCAAATGATCTTGACCGAGTATGACATCCAAGACACTTCTCGTAAAGCGATCAAAGGAAGTGTGGTAGCCGATCATTTGCTCATCGTCGTAGATGACTATCGCCTATGCAGTCAATTTCCGCATTAAGATGTTCTACTAGTTACAGATTACAAGAACCGTGCCCGCATTTAAGGACCCGAACAAGGATCCCGATGGACTATGGTCTTTGATGGAGCCTCAAACGCACTTGGCAATGGCATTACGCCATCATTACATCCCCACAAAGCGGATACACCTTTCACCGCCAGATTATGTTTCAATTGCACGAACAACATGGCCAAGTACGCGCATCATGGGTCTTCGTCGCTATTGACTTAAGAATCAAGTTCTTACAAGTGTATGGAGACTCACTTTAGTGATCACCGACATATGCGAGTGGGATACGAAGCATCCGAATCTCATTCCAGATCGAGAGCATGTTCGAGTTTGATTCCTTACTCAAGAGATTACTTTTGATCATATTCCAAGAGAAGAGAATCGCTATGCACGACTACTATGTCGCCTATGTTCAAGGTCGATGGGACAACGAGGCTCCCCGATCATCATTGAGAAGTTCGACGAACCAACAGATTGTTATGAGCTTGACGAAGAGAGACCTTGGTACTATGACGTGAAGAGGTATCTCGAGACTCGTGAATATCCCGCAGGGCATCTCGTTAATGATAAGAAGTTCACAGGAGATTCGCTTCTAAATTTTTTCTCAAGAACGACATCTTATACAAGCGCAACCACGATTTGTGCTTACTCCTGTAGACCAGAAAAAAGAATGCGTGATCATGGAAGAGTTACACGAAGCAATTTGGTACCCACCCAAAGGGACACACCATGGCTAAGAAGATTTTGAGAACAAAGTTACTATTGGTCCACCATGGAAGTCGATCACCGCACGCCGATCTTGTCACAAATGCCGACGCCGATAAAGTACATGTACCTCCAAGACTCGAATGTTCTAACACTCCTGGCCGCTTGCAATGTGGGGCATTGACATGATTGGAGAAATCAAGCCCACGCCCAATGGACATCGCTTCATCCTTGTGGCAATCGACATTTTTACCAAGTGGGTAGAAGCGCCTGTATGCATCTGTTACCAAGAATGTTATCCGCCGGTATGGCACCCTCGAAAGGATTATCACAAATAACGGTTCAAATCTCAACAACAAGATGATCACCGAACTCGCACGCAGCTCAAGATCAAGCATCACAACTCTTCTCCTTATCGACCTAAGATGAATGGCGAGGAAGCCGCCAACAAGAACATTAAGAAGATTATATGTAAGATGATGTGACTTACAAAGATTGGCATGAAATGTTACCATTTGCTCTTCATGGTTATCGCACTTCAAGACGAACATCAACAGGGCAACCCCTCTCTTGTCTACGGATAGAAGCCGCCTTACCCATCGAGGTTCGGGATACCTCAACCGTAGTCCTCCAGAGGCGAGTTAGGCGAAGACATCGGGTCCGCATCGCCGACCGCATTAATTTGATTGATGAGAAACGCATCCATCCGCCATGGATGATTTATCGAAACGAATGATCGAGCATTTAACAAGAAGGTCAAGCACCGAGTCTACCAAGTCGGTGATCTAGTAGTCGCGCATCATTCTTCCACAAGGTGATCCTGTGGGCAAATGGACTCCCACCACGAGGGACCATTTGTAGTCAAGACAAGATTTTCCGCGGAGCTATGATACTTAGCACCATGGATGGTGAAGATTTCCACACCCCGGAACGCACATAGTCAAAAATACTACGCATGAAATAGACCCGCTAGGTCGATTTAACCTAGGCAAAAATAAGGGATCCCGGCGAACCAAAAAGGTTCGGCAAAAATTAAGGATATATACAAAACATGTACACCGCAAGTCGAAAACCCGAAAAGGCGGCTTGGGCAAAAAGGGTATCCCTTAGATCGAAACCCGAAGGGCGGTCTAGGCAAAAATTAGGATTTAAGCGCACGACTATGTCTCTTCCGATCACCGCTTCGACTACTATCAAGATTCAAGGTTCGAATGGCTTAAGATCAATTCACTCACTTTCTACCCACGCAAGGAGATGAGATAGTCGAAATATATGAGTACTAGCATAGTTGGAACTTAACGAGATTGTTTCCGCATAGCTTTTTACCTTTTCTTGTGTACAAACTACTTGGCCATACGCCACCTTTCAAATAAACGCAAAAGTTCATTCTCTTTACAATTTCCATTGTTTGTCGTTTGCAATAAGTCCAACGTTTGACAATAAAAATCTAATCGCAAACATACGAAAAGTGAACATTCAAAAGTACTTACTACAGGTTCCAGGAATTGAGATGACGACGAAAGTCAACAAATAGTTCCCCACAGAGCATAAAGGTGTCACTCACAACACACCTTCCCCAACGGAGTATATGTTAATCCACCAGCAGTGATTCCACTCAACCAAGCAACATTACATCAGTCTCCAAGCAGTAACACTTCATCCCCAGTGGATATTTCTCAATCCTCCCCCTTCTCCCAAAGCCGTACCTGCTGAAACTGGTCGATAGTGCGCTCTGAGGAAACGACACCTTTATTCCCAAACAGAGATTACAACGGACTCCTGACTCTTCTAGCCCGGCCTCGACAATTATCAAATGCTCTCCAATGAGATCTACACTGGGATCCCAAGAGAGCCTTAAATTTCCTCACAGGATCTACGACAAGGTCCCCATGATCACCTGCACTCTCCTCAACAGGTCTATCTATGAGATCTCCAAACAACGAGCCTCTCAATCTCTACCTTCCTCAACAATATCTAGGCCCAAGACTTGGTCGAAGTGCATCGGAGGAATCCAGGTATCTTTCTTCTCCTTCAAAGTAGGGACTTCCACCCACCAATTCCCCAAGTCGTAAATCTTCAAGGTAACATCCAAGATCTTCCTCAAGATGGATATGTTTTGAAATATCACAACATCTATCATCCATACATTTCTCATAAAGTCATAATTCATGCATATGTCATTCATATACACCGCCATGCATCATACCGATCGACTAACAAATATTCTATCAAAGTTTCTGTTGTTTTCCAAAACAGTAATACTCATTTCCCGACGCGAACAGTCCAGATTAAGCCCCGAGCCGACGGAAAACTATCCGAAAGACCACCTCCGCAAACAGTCCGTGATTAAGCCCCGAGTCGACGGAAAACTATCGAAGACCACCTCCGCAAATGTGTCCGGATTGCCCCGAACCGACGGAAAACTATCCGAAGACCACCTCGGTTATCCTCCGATAATGCAATGGATCAACACCGACACACAACAGAAGCTATCCACATTCTTGCCAACTACAATTTCCTCGTAGTAATCAACACTAAGGTTTATTCTCGATTCCTTATTATCAATAAAGAACTATAGTAGTTCTAGCAGATGACTCGCTGTTTCTCGATGGCATCTTAAGCCCATCTCCGACTATTGTCAACGCTCTTCACTTTATCGCTGCTATATGGTTAAAAATCAATACAAACCAATAACCTCATTCAAGGTGAACACAAGTCTAACGCATTTACTCTCTCTGATGGCATTTTAAGCCCATCTCCTCTCCATTCCAGAACATTCTACGTAGTCTAACATACGGCTCGCCTCCTCAAAGATCGACTTTTCCAGATGGCATCCGATCGCGACTTTATCGCCTATTAATCGCCAGACGCAGTGCACAACATATCGCTGTAGTTTTAAAAGATATCGAACCCACGTAGACTATAAATCGAACTATTGTTATCCTAAGTTACGGTGATACGCCTAAGGCGAATAATTTTTAAGGTTTTTGGTTAAGGAAAATATAATAAATAAATAGATATTAGTATGTAATCGCCCAACCTAAGGATCCAATTTCCACCGACGTGTTACTCAAGTGAATAAAATCCTATTTCAAAGAACAATATTCATCTAAAGATCCTATCTCAAACTGTCGCCTATTGATTCGGATCATGTAATTAAATCCTAACGTATGCTCTCGCTATCCCTACCAATTTAAAAACACTTTTGAAAATAAATAAAGTTTAATCTCTTTTAAACGCTGCAGCTTTTAAAATTAATACCTAGTATCCACTATCCGTTCTAAACCTCAAACTGTCGCCTGTTGGTTTCTAACCTTAGTCCGCTTTATTAACCTCAAACTTTCGCTCCGTTGGTTTCTAAACCTTTAATAAATTAAATTAGATATCTAAGTCGAAAGAATATTTTTAACAACGTAACATTATACCGCTTATTTTAGATTCCTTTGGATCGATTAATTTACATACCAATATCGAAAAGATTTAGCTGTATATATTAATTAATTTAGACATGCATAAATAATATGATCCGATATATTTAAACATTTCCACAATTAAATAAATAATATCGTGCAACAATAATAAAATAAAATAAAATAAAATAAATAAATAAAACCCGAAATAAGAATGCCGGAAATAACTTGTTCTTGACTGAATTGAAAGGAAAATAAATACGACAAGGAATAAAAGCAATCGGATCTAACGTAGGTTAGATCGAAAACCTAAATAAAATAATTCAAAATACAATACGGAATAAAATTAAATATGAAATAATGTAGCGTTGTTCGGTGAAATGCCGACCCGATTCGAACCGAACATGTATTTATAGATGCATTTGTAACCGCTTTTAAATTTCGCAAGCAAGTGGTCTTCGTGTGAGAAATACCCTACCAAGAGTAGGAGGCGGACGCCCCAAAACCTAATCGCTAAGTTGAGACGCAGGCCTCAAAACGGGAAAGGGGTCTTACTTTGCCGAGGAGGCGGGTGCCCAAAGGAAGCTGGAGGTCGAGGCGTCGCCCTCGGTCCACGTGGCGTTGGGAAACGTAGGCCGGACTTGGTCTGTGGGCCACGCATGTGGGCCCGCTGTTGGTATAATTGCTTTCTCCTTATATAACACCTCCTTTTACTATATCACACCTTTTGCTTCATTTCTTTGCTTTTTAATCCGATTTTTCCTCGATTTTACTTCTTTGCTCGATTTATCTTTATTTAATGCAAATACCGAAACATAGAAAATACCAACGAATATAGAAATAAAGTGAAATAATTAAATAAAAACATTAACATTATTTATGAAAATACATCAAATATGTTATATAAAATCGTGTTATCAAACTCCCCTATACTTTTAAACCTTTGCTTGTCCTCAAGCAAAAGTAAAATGAAAAATCACCGAGCATATGTCAAACGCGATATATAACACAATTCAATTCGTACTAGGTCGCAACTCACTTCTTTGTTGGATAACTCGAGTTTAGACTGACACCAAAATTACCGTAATAACACTAGACAACCCCATTTATGCGCACTCAATTTAAGTCGTGAATTATAGCTCGACTTAATACTTTCGCTTGTTTCACCCGCTTTCATTCGGGCGCAATCACATTAAGCCCATTACCTTACGCCGACATAGTGGAGTAACCTGTTAGTGACTTTGATCTTTATAATCCAGCTAGAGTCCCTGTAATTATATTTGGTACCCTTTACCAATTACAAATCATGGGATCGGATCACATCCGCTTCTACCAAGTTCAAAGACTGTGACCACCGAACCAATTCATAATGGATGTTTGCATAAATATTTTATAGTTTCGCAACCGTTGAATTAAATGATCCGTAAGGACCATCTAACTTAATAATGCATCTTCTAATAAAAATTTTCTTTAAAAACTCTTGATCAATCACTTATATTCATCGATTCTCCACGTAGTTTGTCGCTTAAGGCGGTGCCGACCGCTTAATAAACTACTCGGATTACTTTAAAACTAAGTCTTAAGGTGTTGGTATAATAAGTACTTAAATCAATCTAACACATCGGGGTTTTAAAGTGTTAGGACGATAACAATTTTGCTAAGTCACTAATTCTTATTTAAAAATAAGCAACCTTAATACTATTTGAGTGTGTTAATATATGCTTTAATTTTTGTTAAAATTTGTCGTTATGGCTCAAGAAAAAGGAGAAATTAATAAGCCTAAATTTAAACATAAAAGACTAAAATTACATAAACATGTATTTTATTGAATGGAAATTTTATACATATAAAAAGGAAACTAAAAGGAAAACTAAATAGAGCAAAAATAATAACGAATAAAGAAATGTTCTCGACTCCCCAACTTAAAATAAGCATTGTCCTCAATGCGATAAAACCAGAGAAATCGAAGGAGAAGGGTGGTCATCTCGAAAGTGGAATCATGAAGGCATGTACTAATAATTGAAAAGCATGGAATCTTAATTTGCATGCCTTTTAGTAATACATGTGACTTAGGCAAAAGAGATAATACAATTTTAGACTATATGCATATATATATATATATATATATATATATATATATAGATGATTTAGAATTTTTTTAATTAATAGGATATATATATATATAATACTAGTATATAATGCTTTTTAATTAATATAATAAATATTGGGAAAATTGATTGGTAATTAATAGGAGAAATGCGATAATTAAAATATTACTCAATTATAATTATAAATATTAACGTGAAATTTTATTGAGTTTAATTATCGGTATTACGGGAAATAGTTCAAGCGATCGTAAGAAAGGGTGCAATAGATAACCGACTAAAAATTTAAAATTTAACATAAAATAGAAAATTGAAAATACGAAAAGAAATTTTAAAATTGAATGACTACTCGTTGATTTTCCATCGCCACTTATCAAGCCATCTCACATATCCTCACCTTTTCTTTTCTTATTCTGTAGGGCTGCTTTATTCTTTCGAAATTTTGGTGTGGTCCCGGATTTATAAGTTTTTCAATTTCGAGCTTAGTGATCTCATCCATCGCCTCATAAGTTAACCTCACCCTTTAAAAGTAATTATATCCCTAATTTTATGGTCCTCTAATTTTTCTTTTTAGGCAAGACTTCCAATAGGGTGAATTAGTATAATATTTTTCAATACCGCAACGCACGCTTTAGATTGGGAGTCTACCGGAGTTTCCATAAAAATTTTCGGAAGTGGAATCAAGGATGTAGTGATTGGGTTACAATAGATGCTTCCTTTCTACCTCTTTACAACCTCCTCTTCGAATGTTGTTGGTTCATTTTTTCAATCTCCACTATTTTCTCTCGTAACTTTCTCGTCAGCAATATCACTCTCCTCAAACTCGCCATCACTTTCTAGATTTCCAAGTAGTATTTTCATAATGGTTGTTTCAACATCCACATCTTCCTCGGTTGAGGTTCTAGAAGGTTTTGTTTGAGTTGAGATTTGAGTCTCTAAGAACATGTCTGAGACGCGAGGATTCAACCATATTGGTTAGTTGGCTATGGTTTCATTAATTTGAAGACTTTGTTTTCGCACTTCTTCATTTTGGATAATTTGTGCTTCATTTGGATAATTTGTGTCTCATAAAGTGCTCAATCATAGACTCTAACCTAGAGTTAATTATCATCTCATCGTAATCCTCTATCGATGTTTCAAATTAAAATCTTGTGATTCTTCGTAGTAAGTTAAAGTTTCATTTTGTGTTTCCTGTTACTTATCATCCTAGATGATTCATTAAATCTTCCATTAATATTTCGAGATCGATTTATATGGTTTTGGTGATTCTTCAAAATATCGGGTGTGACAATTCAGGAGAATTTGGTCGAGGAAAGGTTTGATTGAAATTATGGTTCTTGTGGGTTCTTCAAAATATGGGATCGAGTAGTTCCAAGGTAGTCAGTAGGAGTAGGTTCAGCATTGAAAGTTTTCCATCAAGATTTCCAAGTTCTGATCTACGGATTCTGTGGTTCCTTATAACACCGGATAACGGGCATAGGAAAAATTGGGTCATACATGGTAATAAAAATAAAATGCCTTAGTCTATACTTGTAACACCGAGTTACAATATCGACTTAAATAGTCCCCGAACCGCCAAAAACTTGATCGCGACTTTATCGCCTATTAATCGCCAGATCGCAAGTGCACATCCTATCGCTGTAGTTTTAAAAGATATCGAACCCACAGAGACTATAAATCGAACTATTGTTATCCTAAGTTACCGTATACAAGGCGAATAATTCTTTAAGGTTTTTGGTTAAGGAAAATATAATAAATAAATAGATATTAGTATGTAATTGCCTAACCTAAGGGATCTAATTTCCACCGACGTTACTTCAAGTTGATAAAAATCCTATTTCAAAGAACAATATTCATCTAAAGATCCTATCTCAAACTGCTTCTATTGATTCGATCATGTAATTAAATCCTAACGTATGCTCGCTATCCTACCAATTTAAAACACTTTTTGAAAATAAATAAAGTTTAATCTCTTTAAAACGCTGCAGCTTTAAAATTAATACCTAGTATCCACTATCCGGTTCTAAACCTCAAACGTCGCCTGTTGGTTTCTAACCTTAGTCCAGTTTATTAACCTCAAACTTTCGCCTGTTGGTTTCTAAACCTTTAATAAATTAAATTAGATATCTAAGTCGAAAGAATATTTTTAACAACGTAACATTATGCCGCTTTATTTTAGATTCCTTTGGATCGATTAATTTACATACCAATATCGAAAAGATTTAGCCGACATATTAATTAATTTAGACATGCATAAATAATATGATTTAATATATTTAAACATTTCCCAATTAAATAAATAATATCAGCAAATAAATAAAATAAAATAAAAATAAATAAATAAAAACTCGAAATAAGAATGTCGGAAATAATCTTGTTCTTGACTTCTTGAATTGAAAGGAAAATAAATGACAAGGAATAAAGCAATCGGATCTAACGTAAGGTTAGATCTGCTGAAATCAAATAAAATAATTCAAAATACAATACCGGAATAAAATTACAAAATATGAAATAGCGGTAGCGGTTGTTCAAGTGAAATGTCAACCGATTCGAACCGAACATGTATTTATAGATGCATTTGGTAAC
>CM038792.1:16207700-16573910 GCA_021764765.1 Vicia sativa
TTTATTTAATTTAATTATATTAGAAACTTATTAAATATTAAATATATTTTTAATTAAATTTCTAATATTTTATTTGCTATGTTGGGAGAGCCTAATAGCTTAAGTTAAATTTAATATTTGTTGTTAAAATATAACTTTGTTGTTTTAATTTTGTATTTTGTATTTAAAATTTATTGTTTAAATACCCCTTTTTTTTGTGGTTTTTAACTTTTATATTTAAATTTTTTAGTTATTTATTTTTGTTCGTTGTAAGGTTAAAAAAGAAGGAGAAAAAATAGAATTGGGAAAATAAGTTAAATGTGAAAAAAGAAGGTTCATGCACTATTGGATGCGAGAGGGAGGCAAAGTCTTAGAAAATAATTGTAAATTAGAAGGTCGAAGAAGAGACATCAAGTTTGATCTTGAAATCTCCACATTGATTTATGTTAAAATATATTTTAAAACTTTAAGTAATAAAGATTAAAAAAATAAGTTTTGAGATTGTAGAAACTATAAATCAGAAAGGTGAAGGAAAGGTGAAGGAGTCAATGGCAGCGACACGACAACGACTCTGGAATCGACAGACAGTTCATTTTATTAATTCTATTAGAGTTAGGGTTCAATTTTCTCAATTCATGTGTAATGGAGTTTGATGTTTTGATTAATGAATGTGTTCATTAACACGTTTTGGGCTTGAATGGATCTTCTAAGTTTCAAGAGTTATAAAAATATGTATCCCTATCATTATTGTATGGACAATCTTTAGAACTTTAAAGTTGAAGATAAAGATAACGATTTGAAAATCTTAGTGGTAATCTTAAAGAGACAATAGTAAATTCTTAAGAATGTGTTATTAGAATTTGAGAAACTCTTGTAAATATTTAGGAGGATTGATAAATACTTTGAACACTTTGAACTTGTCTGATTCTTATACAAATAGTTATAGAGATTGAGAAAGACTCTAGTAGAAAATAGGTTTGTTCTTGGAAAATTGGCTAACAATTTTCTTATAACTCATTTGTAATTTATCTGATTCTTATACAAATAGTTATAGAGATTGAGAAAGACTCTAGTAGAATATAGATTTGTTCTTGGAAACTTGGCTAAGAATTTTTTTATAACTCATTTGCAATATTATGTAACAATCTTTAGAAATATATTGAAATGGAGAACTTCTCTTTCCACCATAGTAAATTGATTGATCGAATTGGATAAATAAGTTATTGTGTTTCTCATATTTATCTTCTTATGCCAAGTTAAATTATTTTCTTATTGCACGTAGAGTTATTTTTAACAAAGGTCTCATATGTTTTCACCATAGATGGATCATTTTAATTAAGATTTTTTAAGTCAAAGGAAGGGTATTGAAGCATTGAAGGGCAATGCATCGAAGCCTGCATGCCTAACACGAGCAGAGAAGATTGAGATAGTAGATAATGTCATAAGTGTCATTATCTTACGCTTTAAGGATAAAATTATTAGGAAAGTCATCAGGGAAAAGACTACGACTTCTATGTGAGAAAAACTTGAATCATTGTATATTGACCAAGTTGTGTTTAAATCAACAACTTCACCCATTATGAATGATAGAGAATAAATCCATAATGTAACAATTGACATAATTTCACAAGATCATTATTGATCCAAAAGATTGACTCTTATTAGATCGAGCACATTAAGGATTCCATTATTTATGATAAATAAGGGTCTATTACATTGAATGAAGTCCAGAAAACTATACGATCCAAAAAAAAATTCAAAGGCGGAAGATTTGGAGACTGATGATAGTAGTGAGGGCTTGAATGTCTATATAATTGTAAAACTTACTTATTAAACATAATCACTTATTAACTTAAAACACACAAAAACCCCCAGTCTATCATAAAATAAGATAAAACACTTGTATGGACATTTTAACTATATTATTCATGAGTAGAGGTGAAATCATCCAAAGATATCATAAAATATAAAAGTTTGGTAATAGATAATTCACTTGATGAAACAAGGGCTCTCCTAGCCAAGACATGACCAAAACATGCCAAAAACAGGGAAACCTTTTTTACTCAACCTTGTCAGGTGAAGACACAATCTTGCTAAGCAAGCACAAACGGTTAGAGATTAATTCTAGGCCAAGTTACTTCATGCAGAAATAAGACAACATGTTGGTCAAGGTGACAAGCTCTCTAGGTAAAACAAGGTACTTTAGAGACCTCTTGGCTAAGTAACTTCAAGGTGAAAGAAGATTTTGCTTGCAAAGCAAACTAGAAGTCTTATTGGGCGAGATAAGACAGCTAAATCTCACTTAGATGAGTTGAACATGACTTATTCATGAGAAAAACTAGGCTATCAAGGCGAGCTAAAAAACTCGTTGAGCAAATTTTCCAGATCATAAATTTATTTATATAGAGACTTCAACAGAGTCATTGAATCATTCAATAATTCACATAATTTAGATAATTCTGAGCAAATTTTCCAGATCAGAAATTTATTTATATAGAGACTTCAACAGAGTCATTGAATCATTCAATAATTCACATAATTTAGATAATTCAATAAAATTTAAGTTATTATGTAACAAGAGAGAATTTAGAGGGAGAGAGTATTATGAAGGAGGTGAGAAAGCCAAGGTTGTCAAGTTGCATACCTTACAACGAAAATATGAATTGTTGTCGATGGGAGAAGATGAAAAGATTGCAAAGTATGTGTTGAAGGTTCAAAAACTTGTTCATATCATGAAGGGTTGTGGTGAAACCCTAATTAGTAAGGTGATGATTTATAAGGTCATACGTATGTTGACCTCTCACATTGATCACGTTATCGCATCTATTCAAGAATCCAAACAAATTAAAACCCTAAAAATGGGAAGATTTGGTTGGTTCGTTGGAAGTGCGTGAGATTAGGATTTTAGAAAGGATAAGATTTCCATACTCGATACAAGCTCTGCAGGACCAGTCATGGAAAAAGAATAGTGTTTACAACAAATTCAAAGGAAAGTTCGACAGGACCCAGGGAAAGAAGTCTTGGTCGATTTCTCACTAACATAAGGTCGATGAAAGGCCTTTTGAATCCTCGAAAAGAGGAGGAGGAAACTATCAAAAGGACAAAGAAGATAAAAAAAGGTGTGCAATGCTTTAACTGAAAAGTAGGATCACTTCGCCAAGAATTATTGGTACAAGAAACACAATGGATAGACAAGCAAGTTAGAAGGAGCGAACTATGAGATATTGGATCAAACTCTATTGGGTCGAAGGTAGTATCTTGTTTCGACGGTTAGACAAAGTTTAGCATGTAGTCGAAGTTTGCTCACATGTTGTTGTCGAAGTGTTACAAGCTATAGTCGAAGTGTGTTCAAACTTGTAGTGTCGAAGGATGCTAGGATTGTTAGCATCGAATTGGGCCTGTTTGTTATGTCCAATTGGTTAAGTTAGCTTGTACCCTAAGTTAGCTTGTAATGGGTATTTGTGATAAAAGCCCATTAGTTTAGTATGTTAGGTTTATTATAAATAGCATACTAGTCTCTCATCATTGCATACTGCAAATCCTATTTTAGGGTGAGAGGGTTATTTGTTATTCTTGTATAATTGTAATCTTATTTCAAGAGTAAGGAAAGAATAACAGTTAATAACCATTCCTTGTGTTCATCGTGTTCTTCATTCTTTTTTCTACCCTAATTGTTTCTTGATCATTAAGCAACAAGTTTATATTTTGTTACAAGGCATCTGATTCACAACAAATTGGTGCGGTGAGCATGGAGAAGATGCCTTCAATAGAGTATGAGATTGAAAAGTTCATCGGAGTGAACGATTTCAGTCTGTGGTGCTTGAATATGAAATCCCTACTGGTTCAACAGAGTTGTTTGGAAGAGTTGAAGGGAGAATCAGCCATGAACGAAGCATAATCAGCCATGAACGAAACGTTAATGACAACTGAGAAGATGGCAATGATAGAGAAGGCCCACAGCGCAATTTTGTTGAGCCTTGGTGATAAGGTTCTTCAGGTATCAAAGGAGACGACGACGACAGGGTTATGGGTGAAACTTGAAAGTTTGTACATGACCAAATTATTGGTGAGTCGACTATACCTGAAGTAAGCTTTGTATTCATACAAGATGATTAAAGACAAAGTGTTGACTGAGTAGTTGGATATGTTCAACAAGCTGATTCTCGATCTTGAAAATATTGATGTGAAGATCGATGATTAATATCAAGCGCTATTGGTGTTGTGCGCGTTACCCGATCACATGCCCACTTCAAAGAAACTCTCTTGTATGGAAGGGTGTTGTAGGATTTCCCGCGAACAAGTATTTTTAATTATCGATTCCACAGGGATTGGTGTATATTATAGTCTTTCAATAGAAAAGTGTATTTTAAGATTAAAGTAACCAAAGGGTTTGTTTCCTAAGCTACTAGTAACATGAATTTCCCAACAAATAACTAAATTAATCTTTTCAAAAGAAAGGTATGGTTTGGATTCAAGAGAGTTGGAGTTTGTTTTCAATTGATGGAAGCATGTCAAGATTAGTTTCATTGACCTAATTTCATATGCATTCTATTAATCAAGTGATGAACATAGTAGATGATTTCTATAAATACATATCCTCTCAATTTTGTGGATTTCCCACCAAGATTGTGAATGTTATCATGTAAATCTTTGTATGATTTCTCACTACAACTATTGACATAATAATCATTAAGTTCAATATTTATAAACACTAACTCACAAATCTAGTTATAGCATTTGTTCATTAGTGGATGAATATCCTAGGTCTACTTTGAAGCATTCTTTTTCAAGCAAAACTCAAAGCATAAGAAAATAGAAGAACAAAGATATTCAACATATATTAATCATCAACCATGTTCATACACAAATGGATTAAGAGAAATACATACTAGTTAGATCAACTACCTCTAATCTTGACACAAAAAGAACTTAGCCACTCATTTCCATGGTTGCTTTGTTCTCAAGATTGTTGGAGGAGATGATGAACATGAAGAAATCAAGATGAAAACTATGTTTTTCTTTCAAATTCTATGCCCTAATTTTTACACAATGAAAGATAATTATGATGAAGTGAAGCTCCCTTCCCTAACACACCAAAAGCCAGCTGGAAGTGATGGGTTAGGTGACACAAAAGGTGAAAGCATGGGTCTGTCCTTTTCTCTTTTCGAGCTAAGCTTGGGTTATGCGGGGCCATGCAACCACCGAGGCCCATGCAACCCTGATCATTAACCGTGGCGACCAAGCATGCTTCTTCATCAAAAAAATTCTTCAAAAAGAATCATCCCAAGAGCTCTTCAAGTGTCCTTGAATCCAGGCTTGGGAGAATTAATCAATAAAAATCTACAATTAAAAGTAAACTAAGTTAAATAATATATTATAAACAAAAACTAAATAAAAATATAATTAAACAAAAATACTAGAATAAATACTACTAATTAATTAAAAAGGCATTGTTAAGGACCACAAAATCATGTACAAAATAACTACAATTTGGTCCTTAACAAAGGGATTCCCTGACCTTTGATGAAGTTCAATCAGCCTTGTATTCGGAGGACTTGAATGAATGAAAAGAGCATAAACCTTCGACGGTTGGTTAAGGTTTGGCCGCTAAAGGAAAATTCTTGCGAAAGGATAATAAGTTCGACAAGAAGAAAGGTAAAAGTCAACATAAGTTTTACAGTGGTGAAGCATCTAATATTCGATGTTATCATTGTCAGAAGAAGGGTCACACAAGAAAAGTGTACCCTGAACGCTTGAAAGATCAAGGAGGAAAGGATAATGGAAATGCAGCTATTGTTCAAGATGATTTCGACTCATCTGATGCTCTTGTGGTTTCGAGCAGCAACCCATCGAAGGAGTGGATTATGGATTCTGGGTGCACTTGGCACATGACTTCAAACAAAGACTTGTTCGAGGAATTATATGATCAAGATGGTGGATCTGTATTGCTGGTAAACAACAAAGCTTGCAAGATTTCAGGTGTTGGATCTGTGAGATTCAAACTCCATGATGAGTCAATAAGGTTATTGATTGAAGTTAGGTATGTACCTGATTTGAAGAGAAATTTTATTTCTCTTGGTGAATTCGACAAGAAAGGATATGTTTTTCAAGGAGAGAAAAGTATCCTAAGAGTCATGAAGGGGTCAAAGGAAGTCTTAAGAGGCGTGAAGAAACAAGGCTTGTATATCCTTGAGGCTGAAATTGTAAGTGGTTCGATAAATGTTGCATCCAGAAAACATTTGTCGAAGACAGAAATTTGGCACATGAGATTGGGCCATGTTAGTGAAAAAGGTATGGTCGAATTGGGGAAACAAAATTTGCTTGGTGGAGACAAAGTCGAAAAGCTGAAGTTTTGTGAACCCTGTGTACTTGGAAAATCTTGCAGAGTGAAGTTCAACAAAGGCAAACAAAGAACACATGGATCCCTTGATTACATCCATGCTGATCTTTGGGGGCCTGCAAGGTGTCCATCACATTCGGGAGCAATGTATTTTCTATCCATAGTAGATGATTATTCCAGAAAGTTATGGGTATTCATTCAGAAGACTAAGGATGAAAATTTTGAGAATTTCAAAGGTTGGAAGACTTTGGTCTAAAATCAATCTGGAAGAAAGGTCAAGAGGTTGATAATAGACAATGGTCTTGAATTTTGCAATGAGGCATTCGACAACTTTTGTGATGCCTCTGGTATTGTAAGGCACGAAACTACTGCAGGCACTCCATAACAAAATGGTTTGACAGAAAAGTTTAATCGAACCATCTTGGAGAGAGTTAGATGCATGTTGATTAGAGCTAGGTTAAAGAAGGTGTTTTGGGTTGAGGCTGTTTTGACAGCAACATATCTGATAAACAGATGTCCTTCGATTGCATTAGATATGAAGACACCTGAAGAAGTTTGGTCAGGACATCCACTAAATCTCGACAAATTAAGAGTATTTGGCTGCGTAGCCTATGCTCATATTAGACAAGACAAGGTCGAACCTAGAGCTCTTAAATACATGTTCATGGGATACCCTGAAGGAGTCAAAGCTTATAGGATATAATGCCTAGAGTCATATCACATAAGGATTATCACCAGTCGAGATGTTGTTTTCAATGAAGCTGAAATGCCTTTCAAGAAAACGGATGATGTTGGTCGAAGTGCAGAAGTATCTAACAAAGAGCTGGAACATGTAGAGATTCCTATTGAGTGTGGAGCATGTTGATGTTAAATTGCATATCCCAGATAAAGTCAAAGAAGCAGAGGATGCTGATGAAGTTAAGGAAACTGTCGATGACTATCTATTGGCAAGAGATAGGAAACGAAGAGTCATCAAGCCACCTCAAAGATTTGGGTATGCAAATCTTATAGCTTATGCCTTAATCTCTGCAAGTGAGGTTCTAGGTGAAGAACCAAGAGACCATAAGGAAGTTATGAGGATTTGAAATAAGACTGAATGGCTGAAGGCCATGGATAACGAGATGAATTCTTTTCATGATAAAAACACTTGGGAATTGATCAAGAAACCTGTTGGATACAGGTTAGTCAGCTGTAAATGGATTTTCAAAGTTAAGGAAGGAATCGAAGGAGTGGCGTCAAAAAGATACAAGGCAAGGTTGGTTGCAAGGGATTTCACTCATAAAGAAGGTGTAGACTTCAACGATATGTTTTCTCCTATTATGAAGCATAGGTCCATTCGAATGTTGCTTGCCATGGTAGCATAGTTCGATCTTGAACTGGAACAAATGGATGTAAAGACTGCGTTCTTGTATGGTGATCTAGATGAAACAATCCTGATGAGGCAACCTGAAGAGTATGTCGAAAAGGGAAAGGAAGATTATGTGTGCAAATTGAATAGATCTTTATATGGGCTGAAACAATCTCCTCGATAGTGGAATAGGAGATTCGACAAATTCATGGCACGAATAAGTTTCTTTAGAAGTTAGTTCGACCACTGTGTTTACTTCATATTTGGTCCTGGTAATTCATTTGTTATTTTGTTGCTTTATGTTGATGATATTTTCATAGAAAATAACAATGTCGAAGAGGTATTGAGGGTGAAGGTTGAACTCAATAAGGAGTTCGAAATGAAGGATCTAGGAGCAACTTCTAGGATTGTGGGATTGACATTCGAAGAGATAGAAAGAAGTAGAAATTATGCTTATCTCAAAAGGCATATTTACAAAAGATTCTCGAAAAGTTTGGTATGTCGAATTCGAAGCTTGTTGTGACTCCAATAAACCCTCAATTCAGGTTGATTATTGATTAGTGTCCCAATACTGAGGTCGAAAGAGCTTATATGAATAGCATCCCATATGCTAATGTAGTAGGTTCTTTGATGTATGTTATGGTATGTACTAGACCCGACATAGCATATGCAGTAAGTCTTGTAAGTAGGTACATGGTGAATCCTGGAAAGGCTCACTGACAAGCATTGAAGTGGATTCTAAGGTACATAAATGGGTCTCTGAACAGAGTCTTAATTTATGGTAGAGCCTTGGGTGAAGATAGTAAAGTAATAATCGAAGGATATGTCGACTCTGATTATGCAGGTTGTATGGATTCCAGAAAATCTATTTCTGGATATGTTTTCACTTTGTTTGGTACAACAATTAGTTGGAAAGCAACACTTCAGAAGGTTGTTGCATTATTAACCACTGCTTTGGCCTCACTCGCACTCTTTATGGGAAACTTCCCAGAAGGTCACCCATCCCAATACTAACTCCAAGTCAAGCACGTTTAACTGTGGAGTTCTTATGGTTAGGCTACCGAAAAGAAGATGCATCTTGTTGGTATAGGTAGTACCAATTAATCCTTATAAGCCTCATTCAACCATGCAGTCTCATACCTGTATAGTATCAGGATCCCTCTCATTTCGATGTGGCGACCACTCTTAGTGTTACATGCGGTGTAACCACCCCGCCTTCTCTGGCCTCGAGTGTTACATGCGATGTAACCACCCCGCCTTCTTTGACCCCGGATGTTACATGCCCACTAGCTTCTGCATGGTTCGTCCTCGAACCACATCGTACTGGGAGAGGTATGACTTTGATACCATTTGTAACGCCCCTGACGCTCTTCAGGATCATCGACTGATCCCACAGACCAACACGAGTCTTTTCAGCATGCTTTGGCCTCACTCGTACTCTTTTTGGGAAACTTCCCAGAAGGTCACCCATCCCAATGCTACTCCAAGTCAAGCACGCTTAACTGTGGAGTTCTTATGGTTAGGCTACCGAAAACAAGATGCATCTTGTTGGTATATGTAGTACCAATTAATCCTTATAAGCCTCATTCAACCATGCAGTCCCATATCTACATAGTCTCAAGATCCCTCTCATTTCGATGTGGAGACCACTCTTAGCCCTCTCTGGCCTCGAGTGTTACATACGGTGTAACCACCCCCCGCCTTCTTTGGCCTCAGGTGTTACAAGTCCAAGTGTTGAAGGTTTTGACAGATCATAATATTGCTGATATGATCACCAAGACATTACCTAGTTGCAAGTTTTTCCACTGTATACAGTTGATAAAGCTGCATGAATAAAACTAGTTCGTTAGTTGATAATAGAGTTTGTTCTAAGGTGGAGATCTGTGAGATATTGGATCGAACTCTATAGGGTCGAAGGCAGTATCTTGGTTCGGAGGTTCGACAAAGTTTAGCATGCAGTCGAAGTTTGCTCACATGTTATTGTCGAAGTGTTACAAGCTGTAGTCGAAGTGTGTTCTAGCTTGTAGTGTGGAAGGATGCTAGGATTAATAGCATCAAATTGGGCCTGTTTGTTATGTCCAATTGGTTAAGTTAGCTTGTAATGGAGATTTGTGATAAAACCCCATTAGTTTAGTATGTTAGGTTTATTATAAATAACATACTAGTCTCTCATCATTGCATACTGCAAATCCTATTTTAGGGTGAGAGGGTTATTTGTTATTCTTGTATACTTGTAATCTTATTTCAAGAGTAAGGAAAGAATAACAGTTAATAACCAATCCTTGTGTTCATCGTGTTCTTCATTCTTTTTCCTACCTTAATTGTTTCTTGATCATTAAGCAACAAGTTTATATTTTGTTACAAGGCATCCGATTCACAACACGAACTTTGAACACCAAGATTTAGATGATTATGAATGTGGTATGGTGGTTATGGCTGCAATTGAAGATAACCATATCGAATCCAAGAACTAGTTCCTCGACCCCAGGTTTCTCAAACCACATGACTAGTTAAAAGGCGTGGTTGGTAGATTTGGACGAGTCAAAGAAGGGAAAGGTCAACCTTGCTAATAATAGTTTGTTGCAAGCAGAAGGCACTGGCAACATAGTTTTTCAAATGAGCAATGAGGGAAATCTATGATCAAAGGCGGTCTCCATGTATCTGGAATAAAGTGTAAGCTGTTAAGTATTGGACAACTGGTCGAAAAAGGTTCTAAGTTGTCATGAAAGATGGAGCTTTAAAATTGTTCTGACACCCAAAACAATTTGGTCTTGAAATCTCCTATATCAAAGAATATGATATTAAATACTATGATCAGTTCGAATAAAGCAAAATGTCTAAGAACTATTATCGACCATAAGGATAGTTGGTTGTGGCATTTGAGGTTTAGACATTGAATTTTTTATCACTAAATTGGTGGATTACTCAAAATATGGTTACTGGTATTCTAAGTCTTGAGATGCCCGACAAACTTTGTGAAGGTTATTTAGTCGGAAAGAAATCCATGACTTCTTTTGCTTCGACTATGCTAATGAGATCATCCTACATACTCGAAGTTGTACATTCAGATGTATGTGGCCCGTTCTAAGAACATACCATTGGTGGAAACATATATTTTGTTTCGTTTATTGATGAGTTTAGACGAAAGTTGCGGATCTGTATGATCAAAATAAAAGACGAATTATTTGAAATCTTTAAAAGATTCAAGATACTTGTCGAAAACCAGAGTGAAAAGAAGATCAAAGTTCTGCGAACAAATAGAGGTGGTGAATACACATCCAAGATGTTTGAAGATTTATGTACATAACATGGTGTCGATCATGAGGTAACTACTCCTTATATGCCTCAACATAATGGAATTGCATATAGAAGAAACCGAACCATATTGGATATGGCAAGATGCATGCTGAAGAAACATAATTTGTCAAGATATTGAAGAACATGGTTCTTGAATAAGTGGGGAGTGGAAAACGATCATTAGTAAGTCATTTGAAGATGTTTAGCTCTATGTGTTACAAACATGTTCCTAATGCGAGAAGAAGGAACCTTGATGACAAGAGTGAAACTATGATTATGGTACGATATCACAAGACTGGTGCATACAGGCTATTCAATCTAATCAATGAGAAAATTGTGATAAGTCGAGATTTTGTGATTGATGAAAATTATGCCTGAGATTGGAATTCTAATGATGCAATTAACAAGCCATTGATGAGCTTTGGTTTGGAAGAAGAAACTAATGAAGTCGAATTTGAAGAAATTGAAAACGTTCTAGTTTAATCCGAAGAAATTGATGACAATCCCGACAATGTCGAAGTCATAAAGGGGATGGCAAGCACAAGTCAAAGACCTCAAAGAACTAGAGTTCTTCCAGCAAGACTTCATGATTATGAAGTGACTGGTGATAATGAAGTAACACTAGATGGAGAATTAGTTCATTTTGCTTTACTTGTAGGTATTGAACCAATCAACTACAACAAGGATGTGAAGATTAAGCAATGAAAGTCTGTTGTGGCCGAAGAGTTACAGGAAATCGAAAGAAACAACATATGGGAGTTAGTTGAATTGTCAGCACATACAAAAGTTATTGAAGTAAAGTTGATGTTCAAGTTGAAACACAATGTTGTTGAGTCGATAGCAAGACATAAAGCAAGATTAGTAGCTCGAGGTTTTATTCAAAGAGAATGACTCGACTCCTCTGATTTATTTGCTCTAGTAGTAAGATTGGAGACTGTTCGATTAGTGGTAGCATTGACATACAACCAAGGCTCGTCGACACCTCATTTAAATGTGAAACTAACATTTCTGAATGGTCATTTAGACGAAGAGGTATATGTTACACAACCTCATGGGTTTATGATTCAAAAGGAAACAAGTATAGTATATAAGTTGCACAAAGCGCTATATGGCCTCAAGCTAGCACCTAAGGCATGTGACAAGAAAATCGACTCATACTTAGTCAAATTAGGATTTGTAAAATGAAACTTTGAGTATGGTGTCTATGTCCAGGTCGTAGCACAAGGTATAATAATCATCTGCTTATATGTCGATGACTTGATGGTAACTAAAAATAGCTTGGAAAACTTGTTGATGTTCAAAGAGTTGAGAAGAGGGAATTTGAAATGTAGGATCTGGGAATATTATCTTATTTCCTAAGAATGGAATTTCAAATTTCGAAGCAAGGTATGGTTCTACATCAAAGGAAGTATGTCAAAAAGATACTCAAGAGATTCATAATGGATAATTCAAATCTGACATTCTCATCTGTCGAACCAAATGTGAAGTTGAAGAAGAATGAAGAGGAATAAAAGGTCGATGTAACTTTGTTCAAGCAAATTGTGGGATCTTTGAGGTATGTGTGCACAATTGACCTAATGTAGATTTCACAGTCGGATTAGTGAGCAGATTCACGAGTGAATGAAGAGTGTCGCTCATGAAGACTACAAGAAGAATTCTGAGATACTTAAAGGGACCAATAAACTATGGAATTCTATTTCGACGAGATTTTATAGGCAAAGAAGCAACAATTAATTGTTTTCCGGTTGTTGATTGGTTAGAGATAAGGAAGACCGAAGAAAGACAATTGAATATTTATTTCAAGTATTTCAGTGTCCCAATATCATGGTGCTCGAAAAAGCAACACGTGGTGGAATTATCATCATGTGAAGATGAATATATAGCAGGATCCTATGATGCATGTCAAGCAATTTGGATAAGATCTGTACTTGAAAAAATGAAGGTCGAAGTGAAGAAACCTCTTGTGTTGTAAATCGACAACAAGTTATCCATTAATCTGGTGAAGAATCCAATTTGGCATGGAAGAAGTAAGCATATTGAAGCTAGGTTTCACTTCTTGAGAGAAAAGGTAAAGTCGATGTGAACTTGAAGTTAGACATTGCTCAAGTTAAGTACAGTTGATCGACATTTTCACCAAAGGATTGAAGATTGACAGATTCTTGAATTTGAGAAAGAATTTATGAATAGTTCAGATCGAATATAACTAGTGTAGGTTCGACAACTTGGATTATGTGAGAAATGTTAAAATATTTAATATAATATTAGATATAATCCAAATTATATAAATTTAAGCCAAATTAAAATGTGCTAGCATACTTAATATACAAGTTAACTATATATAAATAGACTAATTTATAAATTAGTTTATAACAATTAAAATTCATAATATAATTCTTATTTTCTTTATTTTCTCTTTCTCCTTCATCATTTTGGCAAACTATGTGTATCACACGAAGACATGAAGTCGTTTAATCATGTATCAATTGCTAGCATGATGTCTCAATGGATGACAGTGAGCCTAGCTTGAAGAATGTACGAAGAGCGTAAGATATAATAAAAAGAATCACATTGCCAAATATCAAAGGAATTTCAGACAATTACACAATAACTCTCTAACAGAAATTTTGAGGCAACTTTCATCAACGTTTAAGATAGCGCAATAGAAAATGAGAGTGTTTCATTTGACGAATTTGTCACCACCAATGTAACTGTGATGAGGTTTATTAAAACAAGAAATAAAATATATGATCATGTTGTGGGCAATCAGTCTAAGACAATAGAGGAGGTGGTTTCATAGGCAATACATGTAATATTTTTTATTCCATCAAGTCCGCCAAATTCATGTAGTAAATAAATTCTAGCGGACGTCCGACATACCGTATATGAGCCAACTGTTACCATCTTAGATAAAATAGAAATCAACATTACAGAAGCCAGCAATGCCAATGGTTTAATATCATAAATTAATTATTGTGCATAGAAAAAATTGGTGGACAGCTAAAAATTATTGTACTACATTAATTAACTATTCAATGTTGCAAAAATAGGTAGACAACTAAACACATATTCAATTTATTATATTTTGTTATATTATTTTTTTTAAAAAAAATTATAATCTAATTTAATAAGATTCATGATCGTGATTGATTGACGGTCTACAAATGTATCATCCATTTTCTCATATCCTTAACTATTTATTGTATAATAGAAAGATTATTTATCTTATTAAAATTTAAATTAATTAATTAATTTTTATATTATATGTAAATAACTTTCAAAGAAACACTTAAATTTGACATAGCCATTTCGTTGCATTAATTTAATTTGAAAGTAGAAGTACTTTAATGTGAAAATGTGATTACGGTGAATTTAAGAGTTCATTTCATTATTTTCAATCATAAGTTTTACATATTGTACTTCTAAGTTTTATATTTGATATACACAGTGGTAAGAGAACCTTTTTTCTTATTTGTTTATAGAAATAATTAAAAATAAAAGAAGAAAGAGCAAACAAAATAAGATAATGTTATTAATTTTTATAGTCACAAATGAAACTAAAAAATATATGTAACAGACATAAGGAACGTGTTTTATGAACTCCTGCGTCCATATTGGAGAAATAGGAGCATGCATAAACTCTTTCAAGAAAGGTGGATGCATAAATATACAAAGTAAGTTTTGATGTGGACAATTGATCTTCCATCATGTACTTGGACAGCTTTGCATTTAGTTGCCTGTTGACATTTCATATATGAAGCCCTTTAGAAGAGAATGAGCTAGGGACTTACTTTAGAGTATATTTGTTGTAAAAAAAAGGTGAGATCAGTAAATATGTCTTTAAATTACTGGGTGAAATCAAATTTCACACTCATTCTAGTTAGGTTGTGTAAGACATGTTATTGAATACGGTTTAATATTTGTCGAATTATCTATAAATAAGTCAACATAGTTAAATTGGACGTCATTATTATTGTTCATATTATTTGATTTTTTATCTTATATTTGTTGTTGATCTTTAAAGTTTCTACAATTATGAGAAATTTTATATCCATTGTGTGTTAGTCTATTATTTTGTCCTAATTTCTCATCGAGTGACATCAGTTCTTGGTTAAGGATTATTTTATTTGTTTGAATTATTGAGCCAAATACAAAGATAAAGATTGTATTGTTGAATGGTTCTAATTACATTTGAATGGTGAAATGAAATACTTATTATTTATGAAGAAATTACATTTATCGGTTTTTAGTTCCGCAACGCCATATTTTCTATCTAATGAAGAATGAGAGTTTGAACATCAATATAAATTAGATGCCTTTGAACTTTTCAATCTCATACTTTGTTGAAGGCATTTTCTCCCAGCTCACCTCACCAATTTGTTGTGAAATTATATCCCTTTGAAACAAAGGATAAACAGTTTCTTGATGATCAAAAAACAAATAGGGTAGAACAAATGGAAGAACACAAAGAACAACAAGAATTGGTTATAACTCATATTCTTTAATTTCTCTTTAAACAAGATTACAAGTACACAATAATAACAAATAACATCTCTCACCCTAAATTAGAATTTACAAGTACTCGATAGATATTCCTAATTTCTGAATTAAGCAAACAGACAAGGTATAAAAATTATAAATTAAACAAACACGATAAACAAACGCGGATTAAGCAAACACGATTAAAGTATAGGAACATGCAATCATCGAAATTAGTCTATCAACATCAACCATAAAATAAGTCGAATTATGCAAACAAGATATCAAAGAAAAAAATTGAAAGGAGATAGATTTTGATTGAAAAATATAAGAACATTAAAGTGTTGGTGGAAACCGATTACAGCAGATTAATCCTTTGGAATTAGTTCTCCATTACAAAGTGTATCAATCATATGAAAATTTTGTGAATAGTGAATGAATCAATATTCCGACAGCTAAGAACTCTTAAACAAAATAAGGTTATGCTAACTAATTCAAGAAAATTTTACTTCGTACCCCAACATTTATTCCCCTACCTCAACATTATAATTTTTTGACCAAAATGTCCTTATATAAAATTTTCTTATAAGTTAAAAAATGTATAAAAAAAAAAAAACTATCGGAACTCTTTTGCAAAGTATTTCGGTATACACAATAAAAATTAAAAAGTATAAATAAATGACTTCTTGAACACTTTTGAAAAGTCTTTTGGAGCACAAAATGAAAATGATGTAAAAAAATGACTTCCGGGACACTTTTGAAAAGTCTTCCAGAACACAAAATAAAAATAATGCAAAAAATTGACTTCCGGAACACTTTTGAAAAATCTTCTGGAACACAAAATAAAAATGATGTAAGAATTGACTTCCGAAACACTTTTGAAAATTCTTCCAGTACACGAATAAAAATTATGTTAAAAAATAACTTTCGGAACACTTTTGAAAAAAAATTCGGTACACAATTAAAAATTAATATAAAAATTGACTTACGGAACACTTTTGCAAAGTCTTCCGATTCACAAAATAAAAGTTAAAAAATGACTTTCGAAACATTTTTGAAAAGTTTTCCAGTACACAAAATAAAAAAAATGTTTAAAAAATGACTTCCGAAACACTTTTGATAAGTCTTTCAGAACAAAATAAATATTGTGTAAAAATTTGATTTTCAAAACACTTTTGTAAAGTCTTTCGGTATACAAAATAAAAATTAGTAAATTAGTATTAAAAAATAAAATAATAACTTAAGTTAAAAATATAAATTTAAAAATATACAAGGACAAAGTTGTATTTTTTTACAAAATATAGGGGTATAAGGATAAATGTATTGGTACGAGGTAAAATTTTCCTAATTTAAACCAGGTCGAAAAACATAACAAATTCGACCCATAACTAATTATTTTCTAAGTTTGAAATTTCAACAAATCTTTCTAGATTTCTACAGTCCAAATCAGCTTTTGACTTCAACATGAAAATTGTAGCTTTTTTACTTAGCTTTTCAATGTATAATAGATCGCGTCAATCCGATTCTCGTAGCTCCAGTTATGATATTTACAATAAAACTATTTTTTGCAGAAAATAAATATAAAAATAAAATAAAGAGAAAAATAAACTAAAATATGAAAAATCACTAAAACAGTAAACATAATAAAATAAACTAAAGAATGCCTAAGTACAATAATAGGAGAATGTGCATCAAAATGCACTGATCAATAACTTATATCTAATCTTGAAAAGGATTTTAAATGAGAAAATATGCACAATGGGCACAATATGATTTTAATGAGATGAGTCTTTTTGTTGGGATAATAGCAAATGGATACCAATGGAGAGACGCTTACTACTTCTTCACTTATTTGTTAAAATATTTGCGAATTAAATTGTAATAATGTCGGAAAATATAAGAAATAACAAGGTTCGGAATGTACCACCTCACTCTTCTCCATAAAGCTCAACTGCATACGATTCACATTTTTATTTGTCAAGTATTTTTAGTTTTGATTAAGAAAAAAGAAAGTTTAGTTTTAAATGCGATCAAAAGGGAAAACAAAATCTAAGGGGAAACTCAAGTCATAATGTTGTCATGATATATGGTCCTAGAGTTATGATATCAAAAGGAAAGTCTACCTAAGAGTTAACATGCATCATGGACCTAAGGAAATGATTGAGAGACTTTCTACCTAATGTTATCATGCTTATTTAGAACCTAAAATTTATTTAATTCACACCATGAACAAGATGGAATAAAACTTCTAAGGGTACATGTGAACACAAGCAAAGAATAGACCAAGAGTATAACAAGCATCAAGTGAAATTAAATCACAAGCATAAAACGCATCAGATAAGCCTAAGGTATTAGATAAGAATTCCTACATTAGATGAAAAGTCGTACAGATAGACAAAACCAGTATAACAGAAAAATAACCCAAAAGTCTCGTATGAAATAAGAACTCGAGTCCAAATAATCAAAGTCATGCATCAAAGCTAAATGAACAAATGAAATACAAAGTAAATATTTAATTAATTAATTAGGTTTAAAAAAATTAATTAGCAAAATTAATTAATTTTCAATAACAAAATCAACTAATTAAATCAACATTTAATTAATTAACTAAAAGAAAATAAAATGTGCAAAGATGAAATCAAATAACCAAATAACAATTAAATAATTAAATGATTTAACACAGAAAAAGTAATAAAATTAATTGAAATTATTTAGTAAAACTATTGGGGGTGTTATACCCCCAATTTTTGCCCTTAAGATCCTTTATCATCTCATATCATCACAATACACCATGATCACACATTCGAGTTGGTTCTCCTTATTCCGCATCTTTGAGTTTATTCTCAATGGATCGCCAAACACCTTAATTGTGCATCGTGTATATAAGTGATTTACATTTTTTACTAACCTCTAATTAAAATACCAAAAATATTTGCTTTTGTTTTTGTATATTTGTGTTTTGTAGGTATCAAGGCAAAGCATCCAACAAACAAAGTTTTTTCTTCTGTGGAAATTAATTTTCATATTCATGGTAATCTATTTTGTCAACTATTTTTGCGGCAAGATTTCTATTTTTTGCAGTGGAAATCGATTTTATAAGGCGAATTTTGAAAAAAAATCAATTCTCAAGTTTTCAGCATTTTTCTCCAATTCCCTTTTTTTAGAGAATATTTTTTATTACAAAAAAATAACAACTCTCCACTTTATCATAATTAAATTTCATCATACATCTTCATTTGATTACATATGCACCACTTGATTTAATTTTGGTTCCAAAATCAATTCCCAACCCTAATTTTCTATTCCAAATCAAACTTCAAACCACCACTAATCTCAAGCCTAAATTCTATAAATAGAATCCTCATTTCATTCAATCCTCAAACTTTTGATAACCAAACCCACCTTGCTAAAAATTCTCTCTACTATCTTCATCTACCTGTTGGAATAATATAGCAAGTGTGAGTAAGTGGAGAAATAGTCCCACATTAGATAGGAATGTGGAGACTTAAACATATATAAGTGGGAGAACCCACTCACCTATCACCTTAAGGTTTTATGTTGAGGGAGTAAATAGTAGGAGCATTGATATAAAGTTGAGGAGTAAGCACCTTTGTGAGAGAATTCACTCACCTATCACCTTAAGATTTTAGGTGGATAAGTGGTGTGTCTCTCACAAAGGTGTTTGTTCCTCAATTTTATATTAATTCTCCTACTATTTACTCCCCCAACATGGTATCCAGAGCCTTTGGTTCGAGAAAGGGACCGCCTTAGTATGGTTTGAGAAAGAGATCGACTTAGTATCGACCGCTGCAAGGTGTCAAATGGCGGTACAAGTGGGGGAGCATTGTGGACTCACACTTGAGGGAGAGTTTTGAAATAATATAGAAAGTGTAAGTAAGTGGAGAAATAGTCCCACATTGGATTGGAATGTGGAGACTTAAGCATATATAAGTGGGAGAATCCACTCGCTTATCACCTTAAGGTTTTAGGTGGACAAGTGGTGTGTCACTCACAAAGGTGCTTGTTCCTCAACTTTATACCAATGCTCCTACTATTTACTCCCCCAACACTACCAAATTCACTCAAAGGTCTATTTTCATAAAAGTTAGGAAGCTTACTAATCTTTGAGCTAAACATTCATCCAAACAGTTTCTCTTCATTATTTCTCTAGATAAGAGCTTGGGAGATTATTCCTTCGGAATGAATTGAAGCAAGTTTTTGAAGTAGGTGTTGATAATTTTCTAGATCTACCCTTGGTAAGTTGGATCTTCATCTTTTACAACGTGATCTCTTGTTGACCTTTGTGATTTGATTCATTGAGCTATGTTTTGTGATTACATTGGTGCTATTTTCTCATAATTTGATGGAATATTCGTGCTCAATTGAATTTATGATCATAAGGTGTTTGATAAAAAGTTTGATCAAGAATTTCCTCTTTTAAAAAGTTTTTTTTCCTGGTTTTTCAATAGAGAAAATAGATTTCCACTTTCAGGGTAATCGATTTCCTTAACTGTTTTTTGCGCCATATTTTAAAAAAATCAGCACAGGAAATCTATTACCCCATTTCCTATAATTGACTTCCTGAAGGAAGAATGCACTTTTTTGCTTTGTTTTGGGACTTTTTTGGCTTCTTCTCTTTTTCTACTCACTTCTTTTGATGGTTGCTTTGGATTTCAATTTTAAATGTAAAATTTCTCTTCAAACTCAATTGACTTACGGTGTATATGAAGTTCACTTATGATTGCTTAATATAGTGCTAAATTTGTCCCGATATCGAAAAACGACAAGCAAAGAGTTTGGTATTATTTTTACCGGGTGATATATACCGGTTAAGTTATATCATATCGTGTCCACAGAGATTGGTTATTGGTTCGTCGTTAGACAATTCTACCGTTAATGAGTTTGTGATTAAATGGGTTGAAAATAAAAGACATAAAATAAATGAACAAGAAGTATAAAGGATAGACATCTTGTCCGGAACGAATGCACACTATCCGTCATAGACTTAAATCTAACGTCCAGTTATACTCAGTCTACGATACTCGTCCGTGTCATCACATACCTCTCACAACCTAAGCTATTTCTAACACAAATTGAGAATTCAACTAGGTCACTTCAATAGCCATGTCTGGCTTACCTCGACAACCAGAAGTCAACTGCATCACCTCTATACCCATCTCTGGCATATTTCACCAACACAGACGTATTAAGATCAGATACTCTAAGTGAATGTCAGCTCTAAACCCATTTCTAGCATTCAAAAACTAACAGATAATCATCCTAGGTAAGAATTTAAGCGATCTATATTTAGCAAAGCTCAAATCCCTAACATAGAGTAAAAACCTAAGACAACAACCAACACATATTTGTAAAGCAAACTTTATACAACGCCAAGGGCGAAAAATATATATGAGCAAGAGTAGATATACATACATAACAAACAAAATAGAGAAATACAAAGGGAAGAGAAGATATACATTACTCGTTTACACCAGTTTGTCAACGCCTATCGAAGAGCAATCCACCTCCAATCATCCATTGCAAGACCCTAGTGTTGTTTTCTAAGCTAATCTATAAAAAAGGTTGATGGAAATTGGGATCAAAATCCACCCCAAAACCATAACCTAAAAATGGCAAAAAATGAAGTTATAAAACAAATCTCAGACGCGCGTTGAGCGCCATCAGATATTTACACGTTAAACCGCCTTAATGCTGCTCAGCAGCAAGGGCGCGCTCAGAAGCCTCTTAAACCAAATTACTCTCTACCAGAACAATGCCCAATGCAAGCAGCGTGCTTTAAACCGCGCTCAGCGGCCTCCACTAAGCAAAACTTCCCAAAATGCTCTTTTATTGCAGAAAACGCATCCGGAGCCGTGTCTTTGACACTTTATTCCTCGATGCTCCAAATGTGCAACAAATACCTACGAAAATACATTAAAACTAATCAAACAGTACATTATGTACACAAAACACAATAAAACGTATTTACAACAAAAAGTGGGGGTATTCAACGATTATTAACAAACAAGAATGGATAAGTGCCATAAATTATATACACAAAATAACGAAATTTTAGCACTTATCAATGCTCACGACACATGACAGGAAGAAAGTCTATGTTCCAAAGTCTGGAAATTAAATCTGGAGGAGATATAAAGTTTGGGGTAACCAGAAAGGAAAGATTATTGGTTCTGAAACCATTGGAAACGGTAACCTCCCTTCTATATCTAATGTTCTGTTAGTAGAAGTATTAACACATAACTTATTATCCATAAGTCAATTAAGTAACAATGGTTATGACATAATCTTTAATCAAAAGTCATGTAGAGTTGTTAGTCAAAAAGATGGATCAATCCTTTTTACTGGCAAGAGAAAGAACAACATCTATAAAATTGATCTTTCTGACCTTAAAACTCAGAATGTAAAATGCCTTATGTCTGTTAACGATGAACACTGGGTTTGACACAGAAGATTGGGACATGTTAGCATGAGAAAAATATCTCAAATTAACAAACTCAATTTGGTCAAAGGACTTCCTAATTTGAAGTTCAACTCAGAAGTTTTGTGTGAAGCATGTCAGAAAGGAAAGTTTTCAAAACCTAATTTCAAATCAAAAGATGTTGTTTCTACTTCTAGGCCATTAGAACTTCTACACATTGATCTATTCAGAGCAGTAAAAACTGCATCCATTAGAGGTAAGAAGTAAGGATTGGTCATAGTAGATGACTATAGTAGATGGACATGGGTTAAGTTCTTAAAACACATGGATGAGTCACATTCTGTGTTCTTTGACTTCTGTAACCAAGTTCAAAATGAAAAAGAGTTTAGGATCATAAAAGTTAGAATTTATCATGGAGGAGAATTTGAAAACCAATTTTTTTGAAAAATATTTTAAAGAAAATGGCATTTCTCATGATTTCTCTTGTCCTAGAACTCCCCAACAAATGGAGTTGTAGAACGAAATAATAGAACATTGCAAGAAATGGCCAGAATCATGATCAACGAAAATAATATGGCTAAACACTTCTGGGAAGAAGTAGTGAACACAACATATTATATTCAAAATAGAGTCTCTATAAGACCTATTCTTGAAAAGACTCCTTATGAATTGTGGAAGAACAGAAAACCCAACATTTCATATTTCCATCTATTTAGATGTACTTGCTATATTCTAAATATTAAAGATCACTTGAACAAGTTTGATTCTAAGGCACAAAAGTGTATTCTGCTTGGATACTCTGAATGCTCAAAAGGCTATAGAGTGTACAATACAAAAACTCTGATTGTTAAAGAATCAACCAAAGTAAGATTTGATGACAATCTCGGCCATCAAAAGCCAGAGAAGATTGAAAATTCTGCAGGTACAGAAGTTCTGTTGACAAACTCTGAAAAATCTGAAGAAAACTCAGAAGATCCTCTTATTGACAATGCTCTGAACAACTTAAGAATTTCTAAAGAAACCTCCCAGAAAAGATTTTCTAGAATCACTTCATCACATCCAGAAGATGTGATTATAGGAAAGAAAGATGATCCCATTAGAACAATATCCTCACTCATAAACAATGAAGAAGCACTGTTTGGATTGGTGTCTCTGATTGAACCAACCTCAATAGATGAAGCTCTTCAAGACAATAATTGGATAATAGCTATGCAAGAAGAACTTAATCAATTTACCAGAAATGATGTATGAGATCTAGTTCCAAGACTTAAAGGATTCAATATCATTGGAACAAAATGGGTATTCAGAAACAAGCTAAATGAGCAAGGAGAAGTTGTCAGAAACAAGGCACGACTGGTTGCACAAGGTTATAGTCAATAAGAAGGAATTTATTATAATGAAACCTTTGCCCCTGTCGCCAGGTTAGAATCTATTAGATTATTAATTTCCTTTGTTGTTCAAAATAACATCACTCTATATCAAATGGATGTTAAAAGTGCATTTTTAAATGGTTACATAGAAGAAGAAGTTTATGTCTGTCAACCTCCTGGTTTTGAAGATTCAAAATTCCCTGAACATGTTTTTAAATTGAAAAAATATTTATACGGTTTAAAACAAGCTCCCAGAGCTTTGTATAAACATCTAAGTAATTTTCTTTTGGAAAAGAATTTTACCAGAGGGAAAGTGGACACAACCTTGTTTCGAAAAACATTTAAAAATGATATTTTGATTTGCTAAATTTATGTAGATGATATTATTTTTGGAACTTCTAATGTCTTTCTTGGAAGAGAATTCGCTAAGTCTATGCAGGCAGAATTTCAAATGAGCATGATGGGAGAACTAAAATTCTTTTTGGGAATTCAAATAAATCAGTCTATAGAAGGTACTTATATACATCAAACAAAGTATGTTAAAGAACTTCTGAAGAAATTCCAACTATCAGAAAGTAAAGAAGCAAAAACACCAATGCATCCTACTTGCATTATGGGAAAAGATGAGGTAAGTAAGAAAGTAGACCAAAAGCTCTACAGAGGTATGATTGGATCTCTTCTTTACCTAACTGCTTCTAGGCCAGATATTTTATTTAGTGTTTGTTTATGTGCAAGATTCCAAACAGATCCTAGAGAATCTCACTTAACTGCTGTTAAGCGAATTCTGAGGTATCTGAAAGGTACTACTAATGTTGGACTGTTTTACAGAACATCCAAAGATTTTAAATTAGTAGGTTATTATGATGTTGGCTTTGTTGGAGATAGAGTAGAACGTAAAAGAAGCTCTGGAAGCTGTCAGTTTCTGAGTGAAAACTTGATCTCCTAGTACAGCAAGAAACAAGCTACAATTGCACTATCAACAACAGAGGCTGAGTATATAGCTGCTGCAGGCTGTAGCACTCAGATGCTCTAGATGAAAAGCCAACTAGAATATTATCACCTCTATGAGCATAATATTCCTATCCTCTGTGATAATACTTCTGCTATATGTTTATCAAAAAACCCTATTTTACACTCTAAAGCAAAACATATAGAAATTATACATCATTTCATAAGGGACTATATTCATAAAGGTGTTTTAACTTTAAACTTTGTAGACACAGACCATCAATGGGCTGATATTTTTACTAAACCTCTTTCTAAAGATAGATTTAAATTCATTCTAGAGAATATCAGTAAGGAATTTTGTCCTGAATGAAATTGTGTCTATTATTTTTTATTGTTAGTGTCAGAAGTTCTATTCTTAAATGAATGTTCTAGTTAACATCTCTTTAGAAGGTAGAAGAGAAGTTAAATTAGAAACCATATCTAGAAGTTCTAAAATATTCTCTAATGTTTCATTACGAATATAGTTCAGAAGTTCATTATATCAAACAACTGTAACGCTTTTAACCTAGAAGTTGAACACGTGTTCAAAACTTCTAAAAGGTCACGCATGCGTGCAAGCTATTGACACACCGTCCCTAGGTAACTGTTCCAATCTTATCAAATCACACGAAATCCCTTACAAATTCAGATGCTATTAAATGCGTTTAATGATTAACTTTCGTTTTTAATTTTTTTTAGTTCAAATTAATTTCTAAACTGCATTCATTCTCTCTATAAATACCCTTTCAAAATTCTTCTTTCACTTTTCACTCTCTTCATCTTCAAAAGTTTATGCATTTCTGCGCTCTCTTCTCTCTATTAAAAAACCCTAAACCTAGAAACTCAATAATGGCTTCGTCTTCAGTAGGAAATCCTATTTCTGCTTCCCACAAAACAAATCTAAACGTTTCCTCTAAAATACCACCTCAAACATCACTTCCAAAATTAGTGCCTAAATCTCCACAGCATATTCCCACTTCATTTTCTGAACCTCCCATCACTCCAAATTCTCTAAAACTTCCACAAACCACTATCTCTCTAGAACTTGCACCACCTAACTCTCCAGAACTTCAACTAGACCAAACCACCATCTTTATAGAACTTCCACCAACTCCCTCACCAGACCAAACCACCATCTTTACAGAACTTCCACCAACTCCCTCATCAGAACGATGAAAGCATCTTCTAAAAGAAGTGAAATTCCTGGCAGCAGATACTTGATGTCACAGAGAATGTTATGACACGATGTCGACCTTTGCTTTGACAATTCACACGATAAATATAAGCGATAAATAACACAATAAATTGTTCACCGTTCGGTTCTAACAAACCTACGTGCAGAGCTACCAAGCCGGGAGGAAATTCACTATTAGTAGTATCAATTCGAGTTAAACTCGCCGTTTACAACTCCTCACTTAATCCCTACCCAATGACACTTCACCTAAGTCCTACTTAGATCGAGTTCCTACTCACTCCCCTCAATCACCGGTGATATCAACCTATTGACTAATTGAATTGTGAAGACACACTTCAATAAAATATCTTGATCTTGCTTCAAAGCTTCAATCAAGAGACAAACACTCGTGCTTTAAAGCTTTGAGTGATAAACTACCCTTACAACAAATCCTAGTCCAATGCACTTATCAATTGATAGTTGCTTGGCTCACAAGAAACTAGAATTACACAATACCAATTGTACTAACCTTAATACACAAACAAAAGCCTTCAATATCTTCAATGGAATCCAGGCGTGGCTTTAGAGTAAGGGTTGATTTCTTTATATAGAAGCGATCCACGAATCTTGATTTTGGCTTCCATAAAGATAGCTAGGGTTTACTTAATTCTCTCCTAAAAACATGGTTTGTTCAACAACCAATTTAGGTTTAATTAAGATTAACCTAGCAGCCACGTGAGCATGCTTTCTAATAACAGAAAAACATAAATAAAATGCTCAACAAACTTCCTGAAAAATCTCAGGAAAAAGCGATTAAGCAGAATGTCACGAATGTCATAACATCTGTTATGACATCGATTCTAAATTTCCGCCTGACTTTAGCTTCCATTAAGTACTTTTACCATCCTTGTCCAGAGGATTTATCTTCATCTCGAATGTCATGACATCCATCATGACATTGTTAAAACCTAGTTTTACCAAAATTGATGCCAACTTAAAACACTAACAAACTCCCCTTTGGCACATTTTGGCTAAAACAACTAGACCTATCAGTACAAATGCGTGAAGACTATTACCTAGTTACGAGTTTCCTAAGCTTTCCTAAGCTTTAAGTACCTAGAACTAAGAGAAGATAAATTCTACCCATACACATGTCCCAACATTCTCCCATAGTTGCCCCAAATACAATTGCCCATAAACAAAATTTAAACAAACAGGCCATAAAATTTTAGGCCATACAATCCCCATCTTTTCCCAAACATTAATACTTCCCAGTATTTCTTCTCCCCTTTTAGCCATAAAGGGCCAAAGGAAACAATACAATTGCCCCAAACAATGAACATAAAGGAGTATCGGAAGGAAAGCAGCATAAATATTCAAGGGTTACATATCATCAACACAATTCTGATCATCCAACATACTGATTGGAAACAACAGGACAAGAAGGAAAATTTGTGAATAAAAACCAAGTAACAAGGGGGCACATAAAGACTAGCAATGGTGCTCTCTTCTCTGAAGAAGCACTGGAAGGAAGCTTCTTGAGATCCTTCTTTAGCGGTTGCTTGATCGCATCGACATCGCATCGGCATCCCCATCACATCCATCTTTTCACGGATGGCTCATCAACAATCCTTTCTTCCTCGACCTCTGTCTTCTTCTTTTCAAGAGTAGAGATCGAGCTTGGTCTGCTTCCTTGCTTCAAGTTCCCTACAAGTCTCCTTTAGCACGCTATGACATCGCCTTCGAGAATTGGCTTTGACATTTGATGTCTCGGTGATGTCATGACAATGTCGAGAACATGCTTCCCTTGAAATAGCTTGTAGTGGAAGCCAGGCGGGAACTCTTTGGTATCTCTATTTCCCGAATGTCGGGGTATTGATCGGTTATAATACCACACAAGAGATGGAAATGCTATTGGTCCCTTAATTGCATAGCTCTCGGCATGTTTAAGGGTTTGCTCGAAGATATAAGTGCCATAGTCAAACTTTGTTTTAGTGCCAACATAGATAAATCTGCCCGGACCAATGGAGATGGTGGACTTGTGATTTGTGGGAACCAGTTGGCTGCACCTATCTTGTGCAAGATGGCAAATTTGACATAACTTGCTAGCGATAAGCTTTCCCTTCACAGCCGGTGTTTTACTTGCTTGGCGATAATTGTTTGGCATACTTTATTATCGATCTCTTCTAGCTCGGGTTGAGCATTATCGATCTTCCCAAATAAGTGTTGATTATACTTGGGAAAACTTTACTTTTCTTCCTCTCACATATGGAAGTCTTGATCTCCCATCTCAATTGTCGGGTTCACAATGAACTCTTTCACCAAAGCATCATAACAATTAGAAAACTTGACCACGTTTTCATCAGACTTCCTTGATTAGCTCCATAACATCTTTGCATTCAAGGGCACTATTGTTCAATTCTCTTTCTAGAGCAATTCTTTTGGACACACATACTTCCACTGCTAGCACTCTCGGTGGTGGAAGGAAATGTTGTCAATTGCCACGGACAATAGGCAATTTCCCAGAGACGACCTCTTTCTTGAGTGAATGTCAGAGACATTCTCTGTAGCATCAAGGTCAAAATCATCATGTTCTGATGGCTCAGGTGCCTTCCTCTTCTTCACCATTGAGGTGCTCTTTGCCTTAGATGAACCACACTCTTCATCTTATTCTTCCCTTTGGAGGTTTTAGCCTTCTCTTTACGGTTCATCAATGTCTTGTTCCCCTTAGGAGACTTATGAGAAAGAAACCTTCTCTGAGCAGGGCTTTGAGCACACTTTTCTTCCCTTTCCTAGTCATTACTCTTCTAGCAATGCTGGGATTAACCTTGGCTATGAGGTCATTATCAGAGAAGTCCTCATCTAGGTTGATGACGTGAGACACCATATTTTGATTGGTGTTCTTCTCAGGAGAATCTTCAAGAATGCCATCAGATATGTTGTCGAGGAAGCGGGAGCTTTATCGAACCACTATGATCGAAGATTTCTCAAGAACCTCATTAGAAATCTCATTCACATTTTCAGCAGGAGATTCTTTATCATCGTTACATCCTTCAGGAGCTGGATCAAGAGGATTTACATCATTTTTTATAGGGGAATCAACATCATCACCAGATGTCTTGACATTCTCATTGACACGGATCAAGCTAAGCTAGGGCTAGCGGACTTATGATTCGAGGGAAGTGGACCTATTCTCATTTAGGATATCGGACACTATCCTAGCTATAGCCTCATGCAGACCTAGTCCGGGGAGGGAGGATGATGGAATAGAAGTCTTACGGAAGGGATGCTGTGCCTTCTTGCATTTCTTGTGCGTAGCTTCTTGACTCTTTGGGTGGGTTGCCGAGTGCAGTGGAGTAAATGCTTGACTTGCATGGTTTGGTTTTGACCTAACTTCATTCATGGAAGGAGATGAAGATCACGATTGTTGAGATGATGAGGAGGATGAAGACATTTTCGATGGTTGTTGTGGGAGTGAGGCGAAATTGGCAAGGGATTGAGTTTCTTTTAGAAGAAGTAAAGGGATGCTACTTTCAAATGGAGAAACTCTTATATGGATGTCTCTTCCTATTCTTGGACTTTTAAAATGAGGATGAAAATACCTAAATGGCCCACTTATAAGTACTTGAAATACACAATCCCTTTCATCCCTTGTTACCTAGTTAATTGCTACAATTCCTCATATTGACACATACCCAATTTGTCCTTAAGGTCTTAAATTGGTGGCCTCGGTGCAATGTCACAGTTCAATGTCATGACATCTGTATGACATTGTACTCAATCGATATCTGCTTCATCGGATCATCTTATAGCAATTGCTATCGGTGCTATGTGTTCACTCTAGCATTGTATAGGAACACAGTTTTGTTTCTTGATCCAAGAAATAAGATTGCTTCTCAAGGGACACATCCAGAAATCCTTTTACACAAGCTTTGATCAACTCCTTTTCCACTTGTTCTTTTGGACACCTTCAAAGAGGAAGGGTGATAGTCCTAGTGTGGTTGTCATTCTTCATTCCAAGCTTCTTGACACAATTCTTTGCACACTTGTTGTGAAAGTGTTGAGTCATCCATCATTGTGTCGAGACTTCTTGGATACCAAGTGATTACTATGGATTGAAGTCACCATGCTATTTCCTCCTTTGACAATGGGATTTCATCCAATACTTTTCTCTTGCAACATTTCACGATAAGACACTTGGTCAACCTTTCATGCGAACCTAGTGCTTTGCTTTAGTACTTGGGAGTGATCAAATGTTTGGACATTGAGTGTGACATTCGATTTCTGTCGGACAATTACCACAGTTTTCCCTTTTCCCATGTGAATTCTTGGTAATCTTGACTCCTCTATGGGCCGATCCTTCCCATCCCTCGAGGTGTGGTGATCGGTTTCTTTTTGACTTTACTTTCTCTTCATCTTTGTCTGAGCACATAGATGGCGGTGGGGTTCTCAGATTCCCAGTAGCGTTGTCCTTTGATCGACTCCTCTCATAATCACTGCTTGTTCATCATTAATCACAAGACATTCGGTCTTAGTAAAGTTGACTATGAATCCCATATCACATAGCGACTTATGCTAATGAGATTTGCGGTCAAACCTTTTACCGATACTCCATTCGGTTTGGAACTCAGGACAGGTTGAGTTTCCAACATCTTTGATTTCTCCTTTAGCTCCATCCCCAAAGGTAACAATTTGGTAGAATGAGGCTTAACATCATTGAGAAGATTTTGTCTCGGTCGTATGCTTGGAACACCCAGTCAAAGTACCAATCTTCCTTGGAAGGTACTCTAAGAGAAGGCGTATAGTGTAGTCTTCTTCTTCTTCCCTGTGAGTGTGATGCCTTGTTGGACTTGGGTTTCACATAAGGAACTTGATTAGGATACCCATGTAGCCTATAGCGGTGGACTTTATGTGGCAAACCTTCAATAATAACATCTCCATCTTTGAAACTTTTGGATCGGTTTCTATGATTTTGATGTTGAATCAATGTTGTGACATCTGCTTTGACATTGGTTCATTAGGTCATTCTTCCTTTTGTTATAGACAAACTTCTTAGTCTTCATATACCACTGGCGGACTGTTCACGGCTTGTGATATGACATCTTCTTTGTCATTGACTTCCAGTTTGTTCCATTCACGGTTGTTTGCAAATCTCTTTGTCACATAGCCGAGACACATTTCTGTTTTGGGTTGTGACACCTGCTTTGACATTGTTTTCCTATGTCTCTTCTTCTTAATGTCACCAACGGGTTGCTTTTCACATATCCTAGACCATGCTTATTTCGCATTGTCCAAGTGAAGAATTTCTTCCAACTTATCGCCGGATGTCAACATTTTGGACTTAGACATCTGATCAAGTTTGGAATTCAGCATAACAATATCACTATTGAGGTGATTTATAGTGGTTGTTTTCCTCTTTCTCACCTTCACTTCACATTCTCGACTTCCAACTTCTCAATCGACTTTTGCTCCTCATTTTTGACATGCTTCACCATTTTTATACACTTCTGTAGTTTTCAGAAGCTCTTCAAATGTCACTTCCTCATCACTAGAATCCATATCGAGTTGTACACTCCGGGAGAGCGTGACAAGTTTGGCACCTTCTTCCTCGATTCACTTCCGAATCACCATCGGACAAGTGACCCATTCCTTTCTTTTGTTTCTTTAGAAAGGTGGGACATTCACTTTAATATGTCCAAATCCTTCACATTCATGACATTGGACTTTCTGCTTTGACTTCCTTTTCTTGACTGGATCTTCTGAGTCATAAGATCTTGATGTCGATGGAATGTCCTTGACATTTGACCTTGACCTTGGATCAATTCTCTTGATGAGCTTGTTGAACTGTCTTCCAAGCATAGCTATGGCTTGGATATCTTCTCTTCATCACCCTTCTTGCACTCCTCTTGATTATTGGATACAAGGGCTATGCTTTTATTCTTCTTATCGTATTCTCACGATTCCCATCTCAAAAGTCATAAGAGATCCAACAAGTTCTTCAACTTCAGTTCTTGATGTCTGTGCCTCCTCTATTGCGTTACTTTCATTGCAAATCTCTTAGGCAAGGATCGAGAATTTTCCTTACCGCTTCTCCTCGACATCTTTTCACCCAGGCTCCGAGGTGTTGGCTATCTCAAGATATTCATGTGGAACTCATGAATAGTCTCATCTTCTTTCATCTTCAAATTTTCAAATCTGTAGTGAGCATCGAGTCTTGACATCTTCACCTTGGATGTCCCTCATGAGTAGTTTTGAGGGTGTCCCACATCCTTGGCCACTCACATTGATGAACCGATCGAAGATATTTCATCAATACCATTAAATAAAGCATTTGCTTTAGAATTCCCCAAGCTCCTCTTCCTCTTTGCTCCATTCTTCCTCGGGTTTCAAGGCGGTAGTCCCATCTTTCTCAACCTTGGTTGGATGTTTCCATCCTTTATCGGCAGCTCTCCAAGCCTTGATATCTGATCTTAAGAAGGCAACCATACGTGGCTTCCAGTACTCATAATTAGACCCATCCGAATGGGTGGTCTACCTCCAAATCCTTCTTTATCCATTATGCGAAACTATTATCCCTAGATCTCACCGGAAATAACAAGCGGGTGCTGCTCGATGCCAATTGAAATTCCAGCGGATACTTGATGTCACGAGAGAATGTTATGACACGATGTCGACAGCTTTGACAATTCACACAAAATATAGAAAGCGATAAATAACACAATAAATTGTTCACCGTTCGGTTCTAACAAACCTACGTCTGGGCTACCAAGCCGGGAGGAAATTCACTATTAGTAGTATCAATTCGAGTTAAACTCGCCCGTTTACAACTCCTCACTTAATCCCTACCCAATGACACTTCAACCTAAGTCCTACTTAGATCCGAGTTCTACTCACTCCCCTCAATCACCGCGATGATATCAACCTATTGACTAATTGAATTGTGAAGACACACTTCAATAAAATATCTTGATCTTGCTTCAAAGCTTCAATCAAGAGACAAACACTCGTGCTTTAAAGCTTTGGTGATAAACTACCCTTACAACAAATCCTAGTCCAATGCACTTATCAATTGATAGTTGCTTGGCTCACAAGAGAAACTAGAATTACACAATACCAACTGTTACTAACCTTAACAGTACACAAACAAAAGCCTTCAATATCTTCAATGGAATCTCGAGGCGTGGCTTTAGAGTAAGGGTTGATTTCTTTATATAGAAGCGATCAATCTTGATTTTGGGCTTCCATAAAGATAGCTAGGGTTTACTTAATTCTCTCCTAAAAACATGGTTTGTTCAACAACCAATTTAGGTTTAATTAAGATTAACCTAGCAGCCACGTGAGCATGCTTTCTAATAACAGAAAAACATAAATAAAATGCTCAACAAACTTCCTGAAAAATCTCAGGAAAAACTGATTCTGCAGAACAGAATGTCACGCTGAATGTCATAACATCATTATGACATCGATTTTCCTAATTTCCACAACTTTAGCTTCCAGTTAAAAGTACTTTTACCATCCTTGTCGATGGGATTTATCTTCAATCTCTGAATGTCATGACATCCATCATGACATTGTTAAAGCCTAGTTTTACCAAAATTGATGCCAACTTAAAACACTAACAAGAAGCATGCAAGCGCAACCTCTGATAAGAGAAAGTTTGAAGCAACCTCTGTTAGAAGATAAGATAACAAAGGCTTACAGAAGATAAAGAAATGAGTTATCAAGACGTCATCTTCTAAGCCAAGTTCTGCTACAATACCGTTAATCTACTAAGGCTAAGACGGCTTAAGTACTCAAGTGGAACAAAGTTCGAGGTCATTGAAAACACAAAGTACAAGTAGACAAGCAACATTAATTACATTCTCTTTGTTCAAGACACGCAACAGATTTATTTTGCAACTATATATAAGTTCAAGCTTTCAAAGGAAAAACTAACGTCCATCATTAGAAACTTATGCTGAAGAAAAGTTAAGAAAAGATATACTTTGAGTTTTATTATTTTGAGCTTAAATTTGGTGTTAAACATCACAGTTGTGATAAAGCTTTTTAGAAGCAAATTAAACACTGTTAGAAGTTACATTTGTAATTGTTCATTGAGAGACCAGTTGGGTCGGATTTCTCAAGAGGGCTAGGACTAGAGAGTCTTAGAGGTGTTAGTCACTTGCAGTTGGCTTGTGCATTATTTGTTAGTCACAACAGTTGGTTGTGCAATTGTAATCAGTTCTGATTATAGTGAATTAAGTCCTCATTGAGAGAGGCGAAATCACCTTGGCGGGTAGATTGGATTAGTTTGAGTTTCAAACGAACCGGGATAAAAATAACAGTGTGTTTAGTTTATTTCTACGTAAAGTAAAATTAAAAAAAGGAAAAACTTATTCAGTCCCCCTTCTAAGTGTTTTCTTAGCCTTCAGTGTGTAGGCACATGGTTGAGGTATGCTAGCACACATTGTTGTTGTAGGAGACCGTGTATCATAAGTGGCATCTATTTTGGAGTTGGCATTGCTGATTATGTCAGACTAAGTTATGGAGTTGTTGTTTGGTACAAAGGACTCATCAAATCGATGCCAACAATCTGGAGAAACATGCCCATACTTTCCACATAGTTGGCAAGTTGGGCGATTTCCAAGAGGATACCTTCCTCTGCCACAACCACACCCTCGTGTGTACCTACCATTTCTGCCACGACCACCTAAGTGTGCTCCTCTAAAGTTGTTAATTTCATGGCCTTGATTAGTGTGAGCAAGATTGGCAGAAACAATGGACACGGATAGTTCTTGCTGGAACTTGTCTAATTGTGCTTCTTGCACATAGAATAGAGCTTGAACGTCGTAGAGAGAGAGAGAGAGGTTCAAGACACCCAAACATCTGCATAACAAATGGGTTGTATTCTCCAGGAATACCATTGATAATTGATTTGACTTGATCTTGCTCAGTTATCGAGTCTCTAACGGCTAAGAGTGAGTTCACGATATCTTTGATTCGCATAACAAACTCAATGAAAAATTGGTTCCTTTTCTTGGTGGGTTTGAGCTCAATGTGCAATTAACACACACGACCTTTCATCTGAGCATGACAATATTTGTAGATTTTATCCCAAATTTCATACGCGTGTTTGCAAGCAAGAACACGGGGAAGAATAGATTCAGATATAGTTGACAATAACCAGATAAACACTGCTTGATCTTGAGCAATCCAAGTCTTATATTCGTCAGAAATCGTACATGTGACACGATCTTGTGGCGTTGCGAACTTTAGAGGGATTCGTGGATTTATAAAAATCTTATGCATATTTTTTTCCTAATATTACTCCTTCAATTTGTTGATTCCACATCAAATAATTGTTTTCTTGAAGTTTGATTGAAAACTTTGGTCCAAAATTGTTATGTGAGTTCTACGATGAATCCATGACTGCAACTGATGTGACAAAGTGGGTTTCAGATGATATGAGTTATCCGAGGATGGCATTGATGAGCTTCAGAAAAGAGACGAACAAAGAGATGTGATGTGCAACGACATTTACTAATCAGAGACGAGCGAAGGATCGAAACCAACGATTGATGCCATGTTAAAGATGAATGAAAACATTATCTCTTGCATTTCTGTTGAACAGAGAAAAAGGAAATACATAGTAAAAAGAGAAAAGACTATTATTTTTTTATCTTATTTTTTTATAGTTTACAAAAGAGTACATATATAGCATCAACCAATCATGTAAATGCAATTACACACCTAATTGTCTAATAACAAACTTACATAGTATATTTGTATAATAGTATAGTAGACTGCACAAATATAAAATAATGTACTATACTCTAACATTCTCAAACTTTAATGGATAAATATGAAATAATGTACTATGGCTTTTTGCATATGTCACAAGACATATTTATAGAGAAAGTGGATCGGGAACCTACCATTTCAAGAAAGAGTTGCTTGTTCATCGTATTAGTTCAAATATGAATAATAATTTAAATCATACGCTTTAACTAAATAGTTATAATGATTTGTCATATTAAATGAAAAAATAAATTATTCTTACACAATTTCTTACATCTATATGATATTCCACTTTTTATTATACGGTAAATAACAAAATATTATAATATAATTAAAAAAATTACATTTTTTTAATAGAAGATTAACCAATTATTTATCTTTTATTTACCAATTTCATAATTACTAAAATTCTCAACAGTCTATTAACCAATTTTACAATTTCATTAATCAACTTTTTATATTTTATTAATAAATTTTATTTTATTATTAAATATTATTTTTAATATTTGAATGTTTATTAACCAACTTCGTTATTATATTAACAATATTTTTACCTTTTTATTAATCAATTTTATTTTATCATTAAAAATTATTATTCATATATTATTCACGAATACTGTTCATCAACACTATTTACGTCTTGTTCATATTACTATTTATAAAATATATTTTTTATTAAAAAAATAATATTCTCTATATAAATACGGTGAACAACATTTAATATCTGTATTTATGTGTAGAATTTAGTATAAAAATAACAAAACTTTTAAATAAAATTTGAATAATTAGTTAAACTCGACACTTTCATGAAAAGTTGCAATATTTTCCTCCATTATAAATTTATTCAATTATATGTTATATTATTCAACTATACCTACTATGTGATGTCTAATTTCTAATATATATCACATTATGGATATTTGAAGACTCGTCAAAATACCATTTAATGGGTGTTTTAATCATATAAATTAATGAAATACCAATACTTTAAAAAACAAAATTTTCTTTCCGACACTCGATTATACTTCTATTTCATAGCATTTTAAAAACATTTTAACTAGATTTGTAATTAACATGAAATTAAACCCAAAACTAATGTAAAAACTCGCATCATATTTTATAAAACAAAATTACTCATGCTATAACTTTCTGTGTGGATAATTCTAACAAAAAATACTGAAAATTGGAGACAATATACAAAGGTGAAGTAGATTTTTCAAAATTAAATTAGGAATGGCTACTAGAGCCTGATGTTGCAACGACTGCACAAAGCAGGGAGACATTTTAGAAATACGAAATATATATGACGGCCACACTGCCCATACGTAAATAATACCGTGACAATTACAACCAATCCATTTCTATATATCATATCCTATTTTGCAATATTACAGGTAATTGCCTAGCCAATTGTATAACATATAGTCACACATTTAGAAAACATAACTATTATATGCTATTGTTTTAATAAATGTTATACTACTAAACATGAACTCAACTTTCATAATCCAATCTATATCTTATTTTATTATAATTATTATGTATAGACATCGATGCTAATTAGCTTTACAACCGTAGATTAGTGAAAGAGTACTAGATAGAGTTTGGTACTTGTCACACTGTATTTTTTGTCACATTAATTATTGTATTCCATTTTTCGGCTGTAAGGTATGATTCAGGTTAAGATGATTAAACTTTAGGATGAGTGTATTGATAGATAATGGGGATTGTCATACGTTAATTGATGACCCTTTTTTGTGAATTTTTCTGAAATAAAGTTGCGTGTGTGTAACGCTGTACCATATTTTTATGGCAATATTATAGTTATGCACATCACGAGACTTTCACAAATGAATATTATTAAATATTAAGAGAATTTCTTTACTCACCTTCTCCCACAACTCTCAAAACCAAAAAATATTATTAGTAAGTGTATGAAATAAAAAATTAAGAGAAAGATAGAGACATTTTAATATACAATATCAAATACAATGTTTAAAATTTAGTGTTTAAATGAGATAACTCTTATTTAATTGGTTTTCTAAGTTGGAATTATAGTAAACATAAATTTGATTTGAGATTTGATGAAATTGATGTAATTTCTTTGTCTACGTATAAGAAATGGTGAATATACATCCAAGATGTTTGAGTAGTTTGTGCAGAACATGGTGTCGATTATGAGGTAACTACTCCTTATACACCTCAACATAATGAAATTGAAGAAAGAAGAAACAAAATCATATTGGATATGGCAAAATGCATGCTGGAGTAGAAAAATCATCCAAAATCTTTATGGAGTGAAGTAGTCACCACAGCTGTCTATATTCTGAACAGGTGCCTGACAAGGAAATTGAAAAACAAGGTTCTTGAAGAAGTTTGGAGTGGCAAACGACCATTAGTGAGGCATATGAAGGTGTTTGGCTCTATTTGTTACAAACATGTTCATGATGCGAGAAGAACGAAGCTTGATGACAATAGTAAACCTATGATTCTAGTAGGATATCATAAAACTGTAACATACATGTTATTCAATCAAATTAATAAGAAGATTATGATGAGTCAACATATTGTGATTGATGAAAATTCTACTTGGAATTAGAATTCCAGCGATGCAATTTACAGGCCATTGATGAACTATGGATTTAACAAAGAAACTGATGAAGTTGAAGACAAAGTAATTACTTATATTGCATGCAAAGTGAAATTTGATGTAGTTGCTAACATTCTCGACACAATCAAATTCGAAGAAGGTGTGGCTAGTACAAGCCAAAGACTTCAAAGAACTAGAGTTCATCTAACAAGACTTCTAGATTATAAAGTGATTCTTGATGATGAAGTAACATCAGATAGAGAATTAGTTCATTTTGCTTTATTTGTAACTGCCGAACCAATCAACTATAATGAGACTTTAAAGAATAAATAGTGGAAGTCAACTATGGTCTAAGAGTTACAAGAAATCAAAATAAATAACACATTAGAGTTATTCGAATTTCCATCAAAATCAAAATCAAAATCTATCGAAGTGAAGTGGGTGTTAAAGTTGAAGCACAATATTGATGTTTGATAGCAAGACATAAGACAAGATTAGTAGCTCAAGGATTTCTTAAGAGATAGGAGTTGACTACTTTGAACTATGAAATTATATTTCAACGAGACTCTGGAAGAAAAGAAGTTGTGATTAAATAATATTCAGATGTTGATTGGGTTGGAGGTAAGGAAGATCAAATAAGCACAACTAATTATTTTTTTTCCAAGTTTTTGGAGCACCAATCTCATAGTGCTAACCTGTGGCGACATTGTCATCGTGTGAGGTTGAATGTATATAGCAAGATCTTATGTTGTGTGTCAAACAATTTGGATCAAATATGTGTTGGAAGAGATCAAGATCGAAGTGAAGAAATCTCTGGTGCTACAAACCGACAACAAGTTAGTCATTAATCTTGCAAAGAATCTAGTTTTTCATGGAAGGAGTAAGCAAATCGAAGCTAGATTTCACTTCTCGAGGGAGAAGGTAAATGGAGGTGAATTTGAAGTAAGACATAACTTAAGTGAAACACAGTTGGCCGACATTTTCACTAAGAGATTGAAGATCGATGAATTTCTGAATTTGAGGAAAAAATTAGAAATTGTTTAGATCGATTATGATTAACGTATGTTCGGCAAATATTGTGATATAATTCAAGTTAAGTAATCCAAGCTGAAGTCCGAGTTAATTCGAGTTTGTTTTTTACTTAGTATATAAGTTAGTTATATATAAATAAATATACTGTAACTTAGTTTTTAATGATTCAATAATAACAATTTTTATTTTCTTATTCTCCCGCTTTCTCTCTTTACTAAAAGTGTCCAATCCTATTCAATTACGATTAAAACTCTCGTGTAGATATTTCTTGTGCCTCTTAATTTACTCGATCTATTTTTGAGACCTTGTTGCCTTATCACACTAGAGATGAAAACAAAAACAAAAAAAAAAAATCATCTTAATTTAAATTCTTGCATTCGTCACATATAATTTCTATTTTCATTTGAATTTAAATTCCTCACATATAATTTTGGAAACTATAAGATGGACACTGATATTCATATGATTAATTATATAGCACGGGTTGTTGAGAAAAAGCTGTCACATATGCAGAAGGACATACTTTGATTTAAATATCCAACTAATATAACATACTCTAAATTAATGAGAATCTATTCAGGTTTTTTAAAAAATCATGACTTTGTTGCAATAAATATATCTGTCTCTCTTCTTACATATATCAATGAAATATATATCAAAACTTACAAATATAATGTCAAATTTTCTTAATAGTAATAATAATTAAAATATATTACTTACTATATCTAATAATTGTAGTGCCATTATTTAATGTTATATATATACCTGACCTATGACAACACAACAGCAATATCATCACTTCTCTATAATAAGCTCAAATTTTTGAATTGAACTTATTTCAGCCAGACATGAAGAACTCAGAAAAACACTTGTTCTCTTGTATGCAAATAGTGTTCATTATTCTTAGCTTATCATGTTTCACAACAAGAGTTGAAGCTAATTTTAACAATAAAGTCTCTGGCTTTTATGTGTTTGGAGACTCCACAGTAGACCCTGGAAACAATAACTACATAGAAACACTTTTCAAAAGCAACTTTCAACCTTATGGCAAAGATTTTGATGGCCATGTTTCTACTGGAAGGTTCACCAATGGAAAATTAGCCACTGATTTCATTGGTAACTATTAATAATTATATTTATAAGTCCATTTTTTTTCACTAATCATGTTACTATGATATGTGAGTTTGAGTGAATGAATGCATTTTGCAGCTTCTTATGTAGGTGTGAAAAAAGAGCTTCTTCCAGCTTATTTGGACCCAAAAGTTATTAACAATGTCAATGAGCTTATGACAGGAGTTAGTTTTGCTTCTGCTGGTTCTGGTTTTGACCCTCTTACACCATCTATCTCTGTATGTATATCTATCGATATTCTCCGGATACTATTTATAAGAAAAAATTTACTTTTTAAATTTATTAATTACTAAATTTATATATTTTTTTCTGTTTACTTCAGAGTGTGATTCCGATACCGAAACAATTAGAATATTTAAGAGAATGTAAAAAGAAGCTGGAAATTGTGATTGGTAAAGAAGGAACTGAAAATCATATGAAGAAAGCAGTGTTTTTCATGAGTGCTGGTACAAATGATTTTGCTATAAATTATTTTACTCTCCCAGTAAGAAGAAGTAGCTATTCTCTCTTAGGTTATCAGCAGTTCTTAATTCAACGTGTCAAAGAATTTTTACAGGTTTGGTTCAATAGTTTTACTAATTATTGCATAAACACATAATAATTTAATGATGATAATAATAATAAAGTGAACTTTTCTATATTTTGACATTAGTGTGATTTTTGGCATTTGTTAAATATTTATTTTTATGGTAAATTTCCTTGAATTGCTTCTTTCACTTGTTACAAGTTACTGATAATATTTAGAAATATATGTTACTTGCAAAACTAGTGTGATTAGTGATGGTTAGTAATTTTATAATGTATAATCATAACCCCAAACATCTCAATTTTTTTTATACAATTACTTTATAAAATATAAAACATGCTTTGTAAAAATTGATTAAGGTGTGAGCATAGAAGTTTAGTCTATCTCGAACGAAAATGAAAATGCAATTCTTGCATTCAAAATGTTAAAATTTACATAAAAAAAGTATTAATATATTAGAGTGTGTAAATTTAAAATTTTGACTCCCTCTAGAAATACAACAAAACGAATATCTCAATAGTATATTAAGAGTGTCCAGCAATGGAATTGAGATTTTGACGTTATTACAAAAGCACAAAAGAAAAATGGTAGTGAGGTCCCACTTTTGTCATAAACTAAACTTGTCAATAGAACACACTAGTACTTTATGGAAAGTGGTAAAAAAAGAAGACTTAGACTCTTCAATAGCACCTAATAATTATGAAAAACAAAAACAACAAAAATGGGTAGTGTAGTTGAGAGTAGATAGGAAAACTAATAATGACCCAACCCCTCTAAAATCAACTTATTAATAAAAGAAGATATATACCCTCTTAAGTTAAAGTCCACCTCCATAAACTTTCATATGTTTTAATTATTTACAATAGATGTAGAAGGAGAATGTATCTTTGTTTTTTTTTTTAAAATATCAATGAATGTTAAAATTCTTTTAACGCAGAAAAATTTATAGACTTTTTATGGATTTTTCTTCGAATATTCATGTCGATTTTGATTTTTAAAATTAAATTAAAAAAATTTTAACATGCAAAAATTATTTTCAAGAAAAATGCAGAAACTAAAATAAAAAATACATCAATTTATAAGGATCAAAAGATTATTTAAGTTTATATTATAATTATTTAATAAAAAATAGTTTATAATACAGTATTCAAATCTAAATCAATATAAATTAAACATATATAAAAATTGAATTTTCTTAAAGGAATTGAATAAAATCACTTGTATATATTTTAAATTTTTTATTACTATGATATATTATATTTATTTACTATTAAATTAATTTTAATTTATTTAATGCTACTTATTAATTTGATTTAATATGCCCATTAATATTTTTTACCATTAAATTATTTTTAATTTGTTTAATACTGCTTATTAATTTAATTTAATATGTCAATTACTATTTTATATGTTTAAAAGATAATTGATGCATTACTTTTAAAGATAATTATTATTAATATAAAAGTTTACCAGTAATAATTTGGATATTCAAAAATCAGTTTAAAATAAACTATATTAAATTAAATTAAATTAAAAAATTTAAATTAGCTATTCAAAATTGAATCACATATACTTTTATGTTTAAATTAGATTAAAAAATATTCTCAAAACTAATAAAAAAAACACCCTATATATGTACATGTACAGTTTCAAAAACATTAGTATCAACTACTTCTAATTGAGCAGCAATAGTTTGGTTAGAATTAGATTGTGAATTCACATAATATAAAGTGTTGGTTGAAAGTAGTCGAGACAATCCATCATTTGCCATGATTATTCCGTTACAAGCGAAGATGGAATTGTGGTTGATGATGTTAATTTTAGAATGGTGATAGAGTGCTTTATGAAGGATAAAATGGACCACCACTGGCCATAAGCCCGTACAGTGATCTGTCATGTATATAGTGTTACTCTTTTTCATTTTAATAATAAACTACTCAGAGATTGGTGCAATATTTTAATATTGACGAAATAATTTTTTTTGATATATCTGTGAAAAATTCATATTTATTGAAAAAATATAATGAAAAATTATGAAATTAAAATATTATAATAAATAATATAATTACATGAAATATAAAGGTAAACTTGACAAATGATGTATTTAGATACACATGTGAATTTAAATTGAATTACGTAACGTTAAAATAAACTCAATGTATTAAGTAATTTTAAAAAAACTTGTGACGTGGAGAAAGAAAAAAATAACATAAATAATGATAATAATTTAATAGTAACCCGTAAGATAAAAAGTTAGTTATGTGAATGATATATAGTATTATTCAATTTCATAAAATATGTTTTTAATTTTATTAAAGTTAAATAATAGATTAATTAGTATTTTCAGTGATAATAAACAAATAGAAAAGATAAAATATGTCCTAAAATATAAGTTTAAAATGAGACATTTAATTATAAAAGAATCAATTATATTAAAATTCAAATGTATTAAATAATCATATAAAATAAAAAGAGAAAAGAGAAATTAGTAAAAGATTGGAAAAAAAAATTTAACTTGGACCAATAAGAAGTTGACAATTGGTGCATGAAATAAAAAAAGTTGAAAAAATTAAGGGTTATTTTGTTAGTTACTAGAATGTCTAAAATGTAATGTAAAATATATTTTAGAAAATGGTAGTTTTGGTAGTTTGGACAATCTTTTAGCCTGTGTTAGATAGTATATGAATTCAAAATATTACAACATATAATATGATTATATAAAATATAATGGTAAATTTGACAAATGATGTATTAAGATACACATGTAAATTTAAATTGAATTACGTAATGTTAAAATAAACTCAATGTATTATTTTAAAAGAAAACTTGTGACATGGAGAAATAAAAAAATTAACATAAATAATGGTAATAATTTGATATTAACCCGTAAAATAAAAAATTAGTTGTGTGAATGATATGTAGTATTATTCAATTTCATAAAATATATTTTTAATTTTATTAAAGTTAAATAATAGATTAATTAGTATTTTCATTGATAATAAACAAATAGAAATGATAAAATATGTCATAAAATGTAAGTTTAAAATGAAATATTTAATTGTAAAAGAATCAATTATATTAAAATTCAAATGTACTATTAAATAATCATATAAAATAAAAAGAGAAGAGAGAGAGAAAAGAGAAAGCAGTAATATTGGAAAAAGAGTTTTTTAATTTGCATCAATGAAAAGTTGATAATTGGTGTATGAAATCAAAAAAGTTTAAAAAAAATTAAGGGTTATTTTGTTGGTTACTAAAATGTTCAAAGTGTAGTGTAAAATATTTTTAAAAAAAATAGTAATTTAGATAGTTTGGATAATCTTTTAGTATATGTTAGATAATAGACCTCATATGTGAGGAAGCAAAGTAACCTAAAGTGAAAAATAGACATATGCTAAGGTATTTGTCAAATATACTAAATGTGGAATAGAGTCAACTATAATCACAATTGGAGCTAAGTATTGAGAGTTTGGTCGAGCATTTTAAGTATGTCTGTTTTGGCTGCACTTTAATATAAGATGGATCAAGTGTTTAAACTCGCATCTTTTAATGTGTATGTTTTGTTGTACTCTATCTTCTTTTTTTTTAGCGTGATCATTATAATAATTTTTTATTTAATATAGTATCATTATATTATCAATTAATATTAGATCATTCAATTTGAAATGAGTGATAATAAACTAGTTTGACAACCAGACTCGCAGTTCTCTTGTAAAAAAAAATCACACCAAATAGTTTACGTTTATTAGATTCACAGTGAAAATAAAAAAATGCGCGTTTGATACTTCTGTATTTTCACGATGTAATTAAAACATAATTTTAATGAGACAAAAGTTAATCCAAACATTTCAGTAGAGTAAAAACTAAAAACTCACAAATTGAATATGTGCGCATTTAATTACCATTAAAATAAGTTCATATGGATATGGGTTGTACCATCCTGATTATATAATATATATTTATATATTTTATTTTTATTATTATATACAAAATTGTATTTATAAATTAAAAAATACTTTTATTAAATTATTACTCAATTGTTTATTTATTTTATAATTTAATTTTTAATTTTTTTCAATGTTGTTAAAATTTAGAAATAATTTGATATTTTATAATTGATGGATTTATTTGTGAGTGTGTAAGAAATGAAGTTAACAAACTAATGTCGAAAATCATTTTGGTCAGGAATTGTTGGCAGAAGGTGCACAGAAAATTGCAATAACTGGAGTCCCTCCAATGGGGTGCCTACCTATCATGATCACAATGAACTCCCCTAATGCCTTCTCACAACGTAATTGTATCGAAAGATTTTCCTCTGCTGCTAAAGATTACAATCAACTCCTTCAACAAGAATTAAACACAATGCAATTTCACCTCAATTCATCTAACTCACCTGCAAAAATTTATTACATTGACATATATGAACCCCTAGCCAATATGGTTCAATCACATAAGAAATATGGTTTGTAAATTGTAATTAAATTTTCACCATCACTATTAGAGAATAATACAAAAAATTAATGTGCTAACATTTTTGTTTATATATGTGGCAGGATTTGAAGATATTAATAGTGGATGTTGTGGAAGTGGATACATTGAAGCAGCACTTTTGTGCAACCAGGGTTGCAATGTGTGCTCTGATCCATCTAAGTATATGTTTTGGGATTCAATTCATCCCACAGAGAAAGCATATCACAACCTTTTTTTGGCTTTCAAATCCACCGTTGATAGCATTGTCAACAACTAGTATGGAATCATGAGTTCCTACAATACATATACATGTTTGAGGTTATGGCCTCTCAAACTTAACAATTTTTTTTCTAGAGATAGTATCTTGAAGAAATTGTGTAAAACATGTTTATTCTATGTGTATGGGAAATATAATAAAATGTGATCAATATTGTGAATAATGTGTGATTGTTATGAATAGCTATTATTATTAAATAGCTTATTGGAATTTGGATTATTTCTCCATACATATATTCAAAAGAAATAAATTACAAAAATTGTTAACTATAATGCAGTGTATTCCAATATGTCAAAAAACTGTTACATACCCAAAAGGTGAAATATACAACTGATATAGGTACAAGCAAAAGGAAAGAACAATTTTATTGAATGATATGAATATGAATATGAATGAATCTACTATTTAGAGTGTCTAAGATGACAGTTATTTTGAGGTGTATATGGTTCCGTGGTTCCTATGTCATGTGTTGTTATATGCACTTCTTTTGGTTGAGAAGCCATTTCCTGTGAATGCTCAGGTGTATCAGTGATACTCACATCACCTGATCTCGAACAAGAGTCAGTTACATCCCGTACCTTGTTTGAAGCATCAAGCTTTTTGCTATGAATCAGTTTTGCGAATGTAATAACCGCTTTCCACATTCTTTCATCATTTGGAACGTCTCCATGTGTCTCCCTGGATATTAGACACCTGATGGCTGATATTAGCACACAAATAGTAGAAGTGGCACCAGAGATGACATATAGAACCCATAAGCTTCCAAGATTCAAACTATCCGTATCATTGGAGGACGTCACGTTGGAGCAATCTTTTGGCGTAATTAACCACTGTTCTTCCGATCTCTTCAGTTCCGTTTTCTGAGAGATGTAATATAGCTTTAGAAAAATCTCTGGTTAGAGGAGACCCTTTCTGGAACATCTGCATCAAATTATATGATTTTAGTCTAACTTCATGCAAGGATATTTGCTGAATTTAATATGATACTAATGACTATTCGACCATCTGAAAATTCAAAAGTATTTATTTTTGTAAAGAGTGAAGAATGAGTTAAAATGACTTACAAAGCCCAATCCTCCAAATCTATTTCTAGGGGTGAAGCCAGTGTATCTATTGCAGTATTCACTGATGAATACTTTTTCATATGGGAGCTCAAGAAAAGCAGCTGCTATGCTGTTGTTAGCGAATGCTTCATCATACTTGTATTCATTTGTTATGTTTATGATATTCTCTGGCTTGAACTTTTCAACTTTCTCTAGGAATGTCCTAATAAATGAGTCGCCGTCACAACCAACTTTCTTGTTGTTGTTCTTCAGCCACTGAATGTCTGTCACATTTGGTCGTAACTGCTTAACCGTGAGCATTGAAGAAAGACTAGCTGTGTAGCATGAGGTGAGAATCAATACGAGAAAAAGCCACGAGATCATCACCGCTCGTGTTAAGTTGCTGTGCATTTTTTCTCCTGCAAGATGAAAACTTAGACATTACTTGACTTAGTTAATTATCTGTTTTTTCATATTGTTATTTAGTATCAAAATGACAAGGAATTTTGAGATTGATACTCACTATGAGCAAAGAACAAAGAGGAGAAAGTAAACCAAAAAGCTGTGCTGAGCTGGAGCTTCCAGTTTCCATGAAACTCTGGATTGGGTTCTCTCTCGAGATACCAAACAACTAACATTGTGTAAATCAAGATTGCACCTGTAACCAACCACAATTCCCAGGTAAATGGTTTCATAAACATCCATGCTGATTCTCCAGACTTCATTGGAACTATCATTGACAATCCTGATTCTGCATATGGCACTGTAAAATCCACATACTGCAATCTTTCCTCTATTATGGTCATATCTCCAATAACAGCATCATAAGTCTTCCACCATAGTTTAACCATAACCACACATAAACAAAAAATCCTAATCAATAAATCAAAAACATATTGATTCTCAAATTTCAAAGTGATTAAGTTGCATTTGCTCATATTATTAGTTCTTCTTCCTAATCGCTAACTATAAGTATCTTTGTCATATATGATAGGGAGGACAATGATAATCAGATAGAAACTAAAATAAAACATTTGATTTCAAAGAAAAATAGATTTAGTACCTTGTTATAGACAAGCTGAACCAAATCGTTATAGGTTCCATTGATGGCATGATATTTATATGGAAGATCGTATCCCAAAAGTTTCTGTACTTTCTCAAAAATGTCAATGCAAAATCCACTATATTTATCATCTTTTCCATTCTGGCCATACTCAACCTTGACAAACTTGTAAAACGATGTTCTGCTTCTGACTGCGATTTTCAATGGATATTGTTTGGTAGGCATGTTCCAGCCCTTTGGATCACGGTTCAAATTCCCAGGCCAGCGTACACCCCTAAAACATTCTTTATTTCCAGCAACCTTATTTCCACCTTGTCCTGTATGGAGGACCATAGTGAAGCCATGTTGTTGAGTCCAAAAGCATAATTCCTTGTAACTCTTCCCAGCCACATTTACAATTCTTAAGACAAGATTCTTCTGCATGAGTTGTCCAGCTTCAAGTTGAATATGTCCACTCAAACCGACGAAATTGCTAGACTGTATTTCTCTTAGTAAACTCTTTTGGCTGCTATTGCTTCTACTGCTCATTCTGTCGATTGCTTGAGTTACAATATTAATGCTATCATATGCTTGTAGAGCATAAAATCCTGGGTATCGGTTATCCTCATCTGGATTCTTTAACCAAAAAGTTCTCCTGAACTGAGCCTCAAAATCTTGATAATCCCTGCTTCTTTCTGAGTAGTAGGTTTTAATTCCTAGAGCTCCTTCCATATAGGAAATAACAGATTTATTGATAGAGTCCATCAAATTTGTTATGGTTTCTGGGATTATCCAAACTGATTCTTTATCCACCAGTCCAACTTTTGAAGCTTCTTTGAACAAATGGACTGTCATTTCTAATGATGATTGCAGCACTATGAACACTCGAGACTGTGTTTGTTTTAACTTAATCATCTCTTCACTAACTAGCTCTCCTGGATCATGTATAGATGAAATTGGGGGAAGGACTAAGCGGTGTTCAATCATTGAATCCACATCCTGAAGGGCCTCAGTTAGGAGGGCTAGGATCCCATAATCTCCCCCATACCCGTCATCTTCGTAGATTACTACTACTCTTTTCCAGCTATAAGCCTGCACTATGTCTGCAATGCATTTTATATATGCTGTACCGTCGTTTGCTAGTCTCACCAGAAAAGGCCATCGAGTTTTCATCAATGGTGGCGTTATGGCAGGTGCTGCAAAGGATATGATAGGTACTTGAGCTTTGCTTCCTATTTCAGCTACTATACCTGCTTCTGTCCATGTGTGCATCCCTATAATCACTTGCACCTTTTTCACCTTAATCATTTCTTCAGCTGCAATTAAAAATCTTTCATTCTTCATATATACACATTTAAGAAAGCTTAAAGTTTTTCTCTCAAAAAATACTAGATATACTAACCAAGTGTGATTGCCTTGAGGGTATCCTTTGTGGAGTTCTGAAAATAGAGAGCCAGCTTGTAGTCCTTTGAAGTGCCGTTGTATTTCTGGGCTGCAATGTCCATGGCTACTTCTTGTTCTTTTCCAATTCGAGAATTAACATCAATGATCACCCCAATGGATATAACTTTGTTTATCTCATCTCGGAAACCAGAAATGAGAATAGAAGGAGTGAGTACGAACAATAATAGCCAAATTCTTGCTAGTGTTTGAGGAATAGTTGAAAGGCAACGCATTTTGATGCACTATCTTTTGCTCACACAATCTACTAGCCTTTGTTGAAAATTGTATATGGACTAGCTGCCTATATATTACACGATAACATGCAATACAAGTAAGTATTCAGGAAAGGAAGGAAATACATAGCGAATTAATATTACTTAGATGACAAGTATTTTGGTAGGGTACTTGGAAATCAAACCATTGGACTTTGTCAATTATAAAAGTTTCTATTTTTGAAGTGTACAACTTGGCATATAAACCAATCACACAGAGACAAAACATCCCTATTCACACATTTATTACTTGAAAATGACTAGTAGCTAGTGTTCATATGGTTGTGATTGTTTCCAGAGCATGTCTTATTTTTCATAAGTAAATTGGTATACATGTTTTCCTTTTTGGTAAAACTTGATTGTTGTATAAACATCATGTTAGAATTAATTAATGATTGTAAATATTCTAGAGTGATTGATAGTATTCCTTGACTAAACAACTTCCTAGATTAGTGTTTATTCATTAACTAGGTTAGTGCTTATCCATTAAACTTCAATGTATTTATTGTAACATTAGTATAAATACTAGTGCGGTCTACCTTACAACACACAAAATATACAGAATTCTATACATCACATTAAGAGACTAGTAACTTGCTATACTACAGACAATGAGACTTTTTTCTTTCTTTCTTGTTTCAGCGTAAATTCGATAACCTGTTGAACATTTTTTAGAACAATTTACATCTTAAGTATCTAATAATGTTTTATAAAATTAATAGCAAAATTAGAAATTATGTTTGCTATAATTCATATGGATTATTATTATTATCGTGGTCAAGAGGTTGAGAACAGACAATGTCTTGAATTTTGCAATGAGGCATTCGACAATTTTTGTGATGCCTCTGGTATTGCAAGGCACAGAACTACTGTAGGCACTCCACAATAAAATGGTTTGGCTATCAATTCTCTTGCCAAATCAATGCCAATTTCGAATTTTCCAGCTTTTGTGGATTGCTTGGACCTCAAGAATGAGAGAAAAATCCAATTTGCATTTAACCAAATATGCAGCATTCTAAAAGTGGAGAGAAATCGACAAATAGTCGGAGATGGGCTTAAGATGCCATCCAAGGCAACTGAGTCGTACGCCAGAAAAAAATCTTGCTAATGGTGAGAAGTAGAGCAATAACTCAAAGAATCATGATGATTCATTAAAAGTAGCAAATGTTGCTTGTTTGGTGCTGAAATAAAAAGTTTTGATTAGACGCGTTTCTGGTGGCGCTAAGCGCGGCCTGTTACGAGTAAGGCTATGTACAATGGGGGTGTTGAATAATTTATTCAATAGTTGAATTCTTACAATGGTATGTCTTTACTTTTTGCTTGCCGCTTAATACCGCATGTTTTGAACTTGGGTGATTTTGTGTTGGAACAGGCCTTCCTAGGCCAATATTTACATCATGCAATTACTATAGTATGATTCAATCAAAATGGTACTCTTAATTTCAATTTTGTTGTTAATTTGATGTAATTTCTAGAGAAAGGTTAGTTGAAAATTCAGCAAAAAATGATGTTTCTTGGAAACACATATTTTCCTTGGATTAGCTTTGAGTGTTATATTGGCCACCTAAGCTAAGAGAAGTGGTCCCCAAACTAAAGACAGTTAGGCTGTGGTGACAAAATTTAGGAGACAAATTCATAATTAATGACTTTGGAATCTATATGGGAAATTTGGGTTTGAAAATTTGTAAGCATATACATTCCATGGAGGAACTGGTCCTATAATTCAACATGCATGTGTGAAAATGATTCTCCTGCAAATATCAACCTTATATTTATCATCTTTTAGTACCTTATGAAATGTCTTACTTCCATTAGATAAAAATACAGATGTGTAATTCAAAATAAATAGATGGCTGAGAATAAGGACAAATTTGGCATGATGTGTTATCCCTTGCGCAAGAAATTTAAAATGGTTCTTGACCATATATTGTAATAGTTGAATTTTGCAAGTGCACCATTGTGCTTATTGTAGGAAGAACTTTTTTTCCCATACTGAATCATATATAGCGAGGTGAAGAACTGAAGATATTACATTTGCTGGTTTTTCAGGAGGGAATTGATGAAATGAATCACATTAGATAATAACGTTAAAATACATATATGTGTATTAAAATTACTACTACAACAATTGTTAAAGTTAAAAACATAAAAGTTGGAATGTACTAGTATATGCCTAGCTATGATATATACAAATCAGCCAACATGTGAATCTATTACATAATATGAGTTATAGCCAATGCATGTAAGTTTGTGAATTATATATCATTTCTATGGCATGGCTGCTGATTAGGAGCGAGGCAGACTGCCCTGTTCATCAGAAATGCTTATACTCTCCAATTTTGGCGAATTTCGACGACGTACACCAAAAGTTGCAGCTTTATTTAAACTCATGAGATTCTCTATGTTTAAACCTGTACCAACTCTAATTGCAGTCTGAGAATCATTATTATTGCTATCATCATTAGGTTCGGAGATTACACTTCCTTGAGGAAGTTGATCAGCTTCTTCATAGTGGTTATGTTTATGTAACCACTTCTTCAACAAAGCTACTAGTAAGCAGATGGTGGAAGTGGCAGCACATATGACATAGAGTCCCATAAATTTGTAAAGAGTCAGACTCTCAGTTTCGTCCGGAGATGGTGAGTTGTTTGAGCATTTATTGGAAGGTGTTAACCAACTATCTTCCAACTTTTTTAATTTTCCATTTTCTGCTAGTTGTAAAATTGCTTCAGAAAAGTCTTTTGCCATTGGATCGTCTTTTTGAAATACCTGCAAAAATCATAGAGCATGAAACCAAACACGAGTATGCAAAACTGAAACAGATGCTAATGTACTTTGAGAAGACATAGTCATTGTTTTCATTTTTCTGTAAAAGTAAATTGGCCAAAATAAAGTTGTAGGCACTCACAAATCCCAATCCTCCAAATTTATAGGCTGCTGTAGTTGAAGTGTAATCTCGGCAGTATTTATTCATGAAAACCTTCTCATATGGGCTCTCAACCAAGAGAGCAGAAATATTTTTGCTCTTGAATTTATTGACAATGTCATGTTCACCCTCAACATCTATAACTTGGTGCCTAGAGAAATTGTAGACATTGACTAAATAGTCCTTTACAAAGCTACTGGTGTTAAAACAACCAACTGACAGATTGTTTTGTTTAAGCCATTCAATGTCTCTATCTGACCTCAATTTTCGGACAGTAAGCAATGATGAAAAATTTGCAGTGTAGCTTGAGGTCAGAACAAACACAAGAAATAACCATACTCCAACTACAACTCTTGCTGAGTTGCTGTTTATTTTCTCCCCTAATATACATCAGAATCAAATATCATGCTACTGTTAATTAATTTGCAAAAGAAGGATTTTCCAAATGAAGAACATCAGAATCAAATTTGGCACTTTGCAAACATATTTTCTAAATAGAAAATGAGAAAGTTTTGAACTTTTGTAATACTCTATACTTACTCTGAGCAAAAAATAGAGAAGAAAAAGCAAACCACAGAGTGGTGCTGATCTGGTTTTTCAATGGTCCACCAAATTCAGGATTCAAGTGATGCTCCAAGAACCAAATGGTAATCATTGTGTAGATGAGGATAGCAATAGTTGCAGTCCACATTACCGTGCTAAATGGTTTCATAAACAACCATGCTGAATCTTCAGTTTCTGCGGGAAGTATGAGTGATAAGCCCGATTCAGTATATGGTTGAGTGAATGATACTTTCCTTGCTCGGTCGGCAAGTATTGTTACATCTCCTACAATAGCATCATAGGTCTGCAACAGTATTAGCTTCCTTCTTCCATTTTATTTGGGAAAAAATGAAATATTTTTCTTTTTCTTTAGTGCACGTTTGGATTCAGGGTGACTCTCGATTTGTTTAAGCTTCAATATGTAGCATTAGCAAAAATATTATGCTGCATGCCTTGATTATGTCAAACTTACCGTCAATCCTAACATGCACTTGGTTTTGAGAAAACCTGATATTTAATCTACATGCTATCTAATGTTATGCCAATTATGTGTGAAATGCATATATTGAAAGAGACAAGTGGAATTTTGAAACAAAAAAAATACAAGTTGAAAAGAACATAATGTTGAGTTTACCTTATCTTGTACTTCACGCAAAATATCATCAAAAGATCCGTTGACAGGGGTAAAATTATAGGGAAGATCACAATACGTGTCACGCAGAATTTCTCGGATATCTTGAAAAAGACCAATACAAAAGCCGGTAGCAGTTTGATTTTGAGAGACTTTCACAAAGGTATCAAATGCAGAAATCATAGGAATTGCAACTTGTAAAGGGTTTGTTTCATTTAGTATTTTCCCTTTCTTAGGTACACAGTCATTTAAGCTTTCTTCTTTAGTACCATCACTTGTTTTCTCTATAAGATGTCTAGCAAACTTCAACTTTGGTGTCCAAAAGTCCAATTCAATATATTTCTTATCATTATCAACCACTTTTATGACTCTTAACAGAGGAGTATAGTATAGTTGTCTTTCTTTGAATCTTATATCACCAATTAAGCCATTGAAATTGGAAGATAACATTTTCTCCTGTAAAATTTTTGAGCTACTAGAATTAGTATTCATTCTCTCCAAAGCCTTTGTGACAATTGTGATGCTATCATAAGCTAGCAAAACATTTGGTCCTGGTTTGAACTCAACTTTTTCTGTATTCTCATCTTGAAAATTTTCTCGCAAATGAGTATAAGCACTAGAGCTTGTAGAATAGTTGGTTCTGATTCCCAAAACGCCTTCCATAGAAGATAAAACAGATTTATCCACATAGTCCAACATGCTTGTAATCTCCTCATTGATTATCCAAGATGCCTCTTTCTCCAAAATTCCAATTTTCTTAGCTTCTCTAAACAAATGGTTCACCATAGGCAACGACGCTTGAAGTACAATAAAAACACGAGATTTGAACTGCAACAACTTCAACAATTCATCAAGAACAAACCCTTTTGGATCAGATAAAGAAGTGAATGGTGGAAGAACTAATAGATACTCAATCTGCAAGTTAAACTTTTCGAGAGCCTCGGATAAGAGGCTCAACATTCCAGAATCGCTGCTATAAGGGTTGTCTTCATATATAACTATAACTTTCTGAGAGTTGAAAGCATGGATCATATCAGCTATGAAGTTCATTTGTGCAGAAAGATTTTGTGACATTTGAATCAAGAAAGGCCAACGAAGTTGCGCTAATGATGATGGGACTGATGGTGGAGAAGAAAATGAAATTATTGGTACTTTAAACTTTGCTCCAAGATCAGCAACAAGAGCTGCTTCTTGCCATGTTTCCATGCCAATAATGACTTTAACTTTTTCCTTAGTAATTAGTTCTTCAGCTGAAAACCAATAAGCAAGATAAAATCAAACTGTTTTTATACAAGGTAAAATCTACGATTTTACAGGAAGAAAAAAGTACTCACCGGCTAAAGCTGCTTGTAAAGGGTTTCTACCGGAATCACGGAAGCAAATGACTATGTTTTGATTGTTATAATAGTTATTGAAACTTTGAGCTGCAATTTGCATGGCTGTTCTCTGTTGTTTACCTGTTTCAGAATTAACATCAATGATCACACCAATACTTGTTGTATTTTGGGAACTATTGGCGAGACTTTGGAATAAAAGAAGTGAGATTATTAGAGGAAGGCAGAGCAAAAGATTTGGAACTGAGTTTGATGTTTGAGCATAAAAATTCATACTGATTATAGGTATATTGAGAATTAAATATCTAAGAGAGTTATATTTTGCATGAAAGTGTTGGATATGGATATTCACATTTATATGTATGGAGGAGGGAGAGGTCAATGATCATAGTCATAATTCCATATTTGAATAATCCAAAGGGTTGAATTTGTGTTGGTGAATTTATGAGAATGACTCTGTCTATAATATGAATGTTCCATTAACAATCTTGACTTCTATTGTCCTCAACACGTGACTTGAAAACGGTAGAAGTTGTTTACATCATCAAAAATGATATTTTAATGTAAAATTCTCACACTTACCGCAAGGCGTTGTAATCTTCCTTTGAATGTTTGATATTAAAACTTATTTCTTGTTCTACGGTGTGTTTCCTAAAGAATATTTTGCTTTTGATTTTTATGATTGGCGAATCATCTGCGACACGCTAATTAATTGAGTTTATTTATTCAAATATTTTACTTTATGTCGAGTCGGAAATTAAGGTGTAACAAAACACATTAAGAAATTCACACACCACCGCATATCTCTGCCACATCGCTCTACACTTTCAGAGAAGCGAACATCACAAATATCTGATCTTTTTCTTTCAAAGACATCTTAACTTGACTGGCAAACAAACTTCGGATCCACACTCTCTTCGGGTTCAAGAAATAACACAACGTCAACAACACCTGCACTCTGAAATCAGTGGCGTGCTCAACCAACACTTCACACCTGAAACATCTCAGAGAAGAAGAGGTTTTTCGTTACACGTGTTTCAATCCCGTTCATGTTGACAAGCTGTTAGAAAAACAAACGAGCATTGATAGTATTTCACACGCATGTCACATTACTAGAGAACAGACAAAATTACACAGTCTGACTCTGATATCACTATGTATCACCCGAAACCCTGAAACTTTAATTAAAAGAATTAAACAATAATTTAGGATGTCACTTTCAACAAACATACATACTTTCTCATTTTTAAATCAAACATCAACAACCCGCAACAAAATAACAATAACAATATAAACTTCATTTGTCACTTTAAAATAAAAACTTAGAATTAACAACAGAATTCATATCTAGTTCAAAAACAACTCAATGAACAAAATTGTCCCGTCCCCAATATTACCGATTAGAGCACTATACCACTAAAACAACGATAAAATAAAGATAAATGAAGATGAGCATCCAAGCCATCTTCTAACTCACATCAGCAAGTCATTCCTCCTAAGTATATATACAATAAAATATAAACAACACAAAAACAACAAGAAAATAGGTGGTAATAAACTTTGATATATTAACGGTGTAAAGAATGCAAAGGTAGATTAAAATAAACAACAACAACAACATTTAATCACACTACAACACTACCGACAATTATTCTCACTCATCACAAATGAATAATTTACACCAACATCACAAAACTTATATGTATGCAATGTGACTCACGACTCGACACTATACATGTGGTATCAAACTCAACAACGATTCCTCTTCGGTCCGGATCTTCCCCTTCTGAACCCCGAGCCCCTCTTATGAGCTCCGGACAAGTCACTTGTCTCCCATTCTAAACTTGTGACTCGCCTATTTCACAAAACGATACAATATGATGCATGTCATGTTATCAATGCACAACAATAACAACAACACATTTACGGTTCCCCTTCTAACCATAAACATCATGTATAATAGAATTAATGTAGTTCCCCCTTTTGAGCCACCCCCACAACACAATAATCCCAATTATGTGCATGTCACATAATTAAACATCAAAACACACAACTCATACGACTAGCAATCATTAAGTCATAATCATGTCATTATTCGACAATCATCCTTTAAAACACATCACAAGTAAACATACCATTAATATTTTCATATACATATAAAATCTCAAACGGAGTCATAAAACTCCAGTTACTCACAAAATAGATTTCGTAGTACAAAATCCAAGGAGCTGCTATGGCCGCCCATAGTAACGGCTATGGCCCGTAGTGATCCCATGATAAAAACTCATTTTGGGCACGCCAGGGAGAATGCCAAGAAAACTCATTTTCTCGCGATTTTGTGCGATCTCTCTTGTTTTTCAGCCTTGCAACAGATTCCAAATCCTAAGTTTTAACTTCCAACAATCCCAAAGCATATCATATTATAAGGTATATGAATCAAAGGAAATAAACACATTACAACATAAAAAATTAGCATCATGAATCAATTTATCATACTCACTAATACTTAACACCAACCTATGAATATATGAACTTCATCATCCTAACTATGATCATAGCATACACTTTATGCAATTCACAACAACATGGAAATAATCATACACAGGGCCATCTCCGACAATTTGGAGGCTCTATGCCAATTTTTAAAATTGACCCCAATAAAAAGAAAGGTAAAGAAATAATATTACATTTTGAATTTTTTTGAAAAACTAATACATTTAAATAATAAATGTGTAGGCACCAAGGATTGAACCATTGATCTTTAATTAAAAAAACATTTTTACCACTACACTAACTAGCCTACACTACACATTAAGTTGAACAAAAAATATTGATATATTTACTTCAGATTTATAATTTATAAAAAAATAATTTTAAGGCCCTTATTTTTTGGAGGCCATGGGCCATGGGCCTTGTTGACCGGGCCCAAGGTCGGCCCTGGATCATGGGCCTTGTTGACCGGATCCAAGGTCGGCCCTGATCATACATTCAATCATATCTTTCATCAAAATTCACAAACATCATCAATGGAGAAAGGATCAGGAAAAAATCTAGAGGATGTGAAGATCCATCTCTACCCTTCATAGATCACACCAATATCTAAGTAATTTCCCTCTTACCTGATTTTCCAGCTATTGCAACTCTAACAATGGTGTATTCTTCCTCTTAAATCTTTCTCTTTGTCGATGCGATAAAGCATCAAGCAAAGATAAGTATTTTATTTTTATTGTCTCCACATGAATTGGTGCGAGGGAAAGAATATCATGCAATAGTCTTGGTGTTTCTAAGCATGATTTTTAATGGTTTAAAAGAGTAAAAAGTATATTATGAACATGACAATAAATACATTCTTGGGAGAGGAGAGAACTCTTCTAAGTTTGAATTATATCTACTCTATCAAATATTTAAACCTATTGATCAGTTGTATACAACCTAAATCACTCGTCACTATCATCAATTATCGCTCACAACAGAGGTTATGTCTAACACGGAGTTGAGAGAACAATTGTTTTTCTTTGAGGTGATGTCTCACGCAACTCAACAACATAGAGGCATTATAAATTGGTATCCATAGTGATTATTAAGTCTAAATCTATCTTTAGAGTCTAGATCCTAATAGATGTTCATCCTAAATCCGGATTCAAATCATATATGTCTATAGCAACTCAAATCCAAGATAAAGTAAGCAATCATCAATATTGATTTGTAAAATAGAGAGTATACAACACCATGATCAATAAATATATACATACAATCAAGATAAACTTACATACAAACTCAAACAAATAGAGAACACAAAGAAAATAAGGAAGAAGAACCAAACATTTCTCAGTTTGTCAACTCCAATTGATGAGAAATCCGACTTCCAATCATTAAGATGCAAGTTTCATTGTTGTTTTCTAAACTCTAACATCAAAGAATGAAGTTGATGGAGTTGGGAGAAAAAAAATACTCAAACCATATCCTAAAAAATTATCTAAAAGTGAATTTATAAAATTTCTATGTCGCAGACCGCGCTAAGTGTACTCAGAAAGCGCTTAACGCGCAACCTGTTGTTGCAAAAAAGAGGTAGCACTTGTGTTTGCGGTAAAAAGTGACGAACGAGGGAATCGAATCAGAATTCGAATCTCTGGCTCAAAACAATTTACTCTTTTGATTTGTTTTTAAAGATGTCGCGAGCATCAAGCTTTATTATTTCCAAAACAAGAAAAATGAGATGAAAAAGGGGAAAGCTGCAATACCCTCAATAAATAATGATATGCGGTGCGACTAGCGTGAACTAGACGCAACGCATTGGGCAGAGATCTGAGTAATGGGGTTTGTTATATAAAGGGAAAGATGTGGCACCCTATATATATAGTTATCTATAGCCTTATTTATATATATATGAATATTTTTGATATGTTTGTGTGTTTTAATTTGCTATTCTATTCTTGGGAGAGTTTCTCCTTTGGATTTTAAGATAGGTAGGTCATGTGGGATCCTAGGTTTTGTTATTATTGTGCTCGCAAATATCATTGGGATCTTCTGCATACGTATCCCTTAATGGGAATCAGAGCATCTGTAGCCCGGATCTAAGGAAGCTATGGTTTTGTTTGGTTTGAGGGAGAAAGAAGTATGCTCGCCAAGGATGAGACCTTGTGCCTACGTATTCTCAAAGGGAGGTTGAGAAAGTCAGAGCAATCGTAGTTCCCACTTATGCTAGTGGAAGCAAAGGGTGTTATTAAGAGACAAAGACAAATGTCATCTTAATGAAAAATGTGTCTAATCTATTTCATCATATACATTTTGAAGGGTGGATTGATTGAATCTTTCGTCGTAAGTATTAGGTGTTTTGCTTGAGTGTACAAGCATTACCACTTACGAGTTAAGAAAGATGTTTGAAAGATGATTAAATCTTTAATTGTAAGTTTTGGTGTTTTGCTTGAGTGTACAAGCGTTACCACTTACAGTTAAAAGATGTTTTGTTTGAAAAAAAGAGTGTTTGAAAAGTGTTTGATTTGTATGTGATGTTATAGATGAGATGCTTCTTCCATAGAGATGATAAATGTCTAAATCTCTAGGAGAAATTGATTTTGATTAGGGGGATGCTTTTAAGAAGCCCGTGGGTCCTTGTATTATAAGCCCAAGAGGAGGCATTCCGAGGGTCATCGAGGGTCCTTGCATTGTGAGCCCAAGAGGAGGCATTCCGAGGGTCATCAAGGGTCCTTGTATGAAGCTCAAGAGGAAGCTATAGGGTATGGATGGCTTTGGCTTTAAGAGTGGTTTCACCAGGAAACCATCCTCTTAGGATTCAAGAGCGATTTCACCGGGAAATCATACTCTCAGGGTTCTATCCTAGCGCGGGTGATTCTTTGTATTGGAAGCCCAATAGGAGGTTGTTAGATATTTCCAGGTCTCTTTCTTGTTTGATGCCTAAGAGAAGGCTAAACTCAACAAGGGAGTTCTTTTGAACGAAGCCCAAGAGAAGGCTAACTCAGCAGGGGAGTTGTCTTATATGAATCCTAAGCGGAGGCTAAACTCAACAGGTGAGTTGTCTTATACGAAGCCTAAGAGGAGGCTAACTCAGTAAATGAGTTATCTTATACGAAGCCTAAGAGGAGGCTAACTTATTAAATGAGTTATCTTATACGAATCCTAAGATGAGGCTAAAGGGAACCTAGTTGTTAGGCTAGTTGTTATGTTATAACTGAACAGTTATATGAACAAATGTGTGATGTGTATTCACAGGAGTTTATGAAGGAAATATATAAACAAGTGTATAAAACAAGTAATTTAAAGCAAGTGTAACTTGAATATATACAAGGGGTTTGGTACTTACACCTTAAGGGATGCCCATTGGTTTAAAAGCAGTTTCACCGGGAATAATGCTCCTCTTAATACCAATGGAATCGATTTATAAACAAGCGGATGAAAACAAACGAACGAAGTTTGTTTATGCTTGAATATTTACAAAGACGATTGAATGTGTACAAGGAAATGAATATGTACACGAAAGGGTGGTTATGTACAAGGAAATGAATATGTACATAGGAGGGTTGGGACTTACACCGTGAGGGAGGCCTATGATCAATTTGAAAGAAATTCAAGGAGAAACCTGGTTCAATTTATCTTCAAATCGAATTGATCATGGAAAAAGGTGTGTAAGTTTATTGAAAGGTTTTTGAAAAGGTTTTGAAAATGATTTTGAAAAGTGAAGGATATTCACTAGAAGTTTTGAAAAAGATTAAGCTTGAAAATTGGAAAGAAAATATTTTTGAAAAGTATTAAAAATACCTAAAACGTCTCATTTTTTAACCTAATAAAAATATAATCAAAAAGAAAGAAGTTTCATAAAATAGGTATATTAAATGACAAGTGTGCAAAAAATCATCTCAAAATGAGAAGTTTTGGTTGGTTTTTGAAAATGTTAAAGTTTATTGAAAAACTTGAGAAAATTAGTGATAAAAAAGAGTTTTGGTCCTAAGGAGGATTGATCCTAGGACTTTGGCTTTAGAAGTGAAGAGTTTTTCCACTGATCCATATGCTTGACTTGTCATTTAATCAACTTGTTTTAAAGGAGTTTTGAAAAATATTTGAAAAAGAAGTTTTTTTTAAAAGGGGTCAGAAGCTGACGTTTTGAAGGAGGGTTAGAAGCTGGAGTTCTGAAGGGAGGTCAGAAGCTGGAGTTCAAAAGCTTGCTGCTTCTGAAGGAAGGTCAGAAGCTTGCTGCTTCTGAAGAAGTCAGAAGCTTCTGCTTCTGAAGGGGTAAGCATCAGAAGTGCTTCTGAAGGATGAGCCTTTTATTAAAAAAAGGTCCCAGGGGGATTCGAACCCTGGGCCTTGAGGCGAGGCAAAGGACTAAGAGCGTGCGCTGGCTTGCCACTGGGGTGGCTGTTACATCCGGTTATGAAACAACAACCAATAAATATAAGATAAACTAAGAATTTGAATTTTCCAGAATCAAAAAACGCGCGTAACAACTTCATCTTCAACCTCCATATTCCAATTTGTATCTCTCTTGTTTCTCCATGAAATTGCACGATCCAAACATCAAACTTGCTCGGATTTTCACCAGGAACATGAGGGTGGCAATTAATTTTATTTATTTTAAGCTTAGAACTGTTAATTTTCGTATGAACACGAAGAACCCTAATTCTAAGTTTTGATCATGAAATCATGTATGAGCACTGATTTAAGCAATTGATTGAGGGTTATTACTCAGTGATAGTGCAGAAACAAAATGGCTAAGATTTTTTTGAACTGGAAGTTAGAAATTAAAGATTTCAAAGTTCAAGCTCTTACCTCTTGAAGCTGGAATTGAATTCCTTGCTGGAGGTGTTCCAGAGATGTTTCGATGATTGTTATATCTTCAGTGATGATTATTGAAGGTGTTAATGTGCTTACCTTGGATTGAAATGGTCTGAATCGTTCTGATCAAGTTCAACTGCAGTCACTTGAAGTGAGAATCGAATTTGATGATTCTGAGTTTACAGTGATGAAAAGATGGTTTGGATCACTTCTATATGGTGTATAGAAGGTGTTTGAAGTGAAAGATTGGAAGATGCACGAGTGGATTGAGAATTTGGAAGTTATGGCTTAATATGTGCATACATGAGGTTTGGAAGTGGTTTCTGAGTTTGGCTAGTTCTTGGGCTAGCTTGAGGATTCTAACAAATTTCTAATGATGTTTAGAAAGTATTTGAAGCCTAAGATTGCTCAGAAATTGCAAGGCTTGAAATTTGCAAATTCTCCTACTTATAAACTTGAAACTTGAAAAACAAGAAAGAAAGAAGGAAAGCTTGGATTATGATGCTTTGGGATGATTTTGAATGAAGAAGTGACCTCTATTTATAGGCCAAGAAATCTGAATGGTAAATATAAGAGATTGGCTTGAAATTGAACAACTTGCCTTAAAGGGCAAGAAAGACATTTTTGCCATAAATGCACATGGAATATTCCTTTAACCATGGTTAAAATCTCACTTGATCTTATCTCCCTCATAATTACCTCTCATCTGATATTTATCAGCTCTAACCTATATAAATTGGTGACAAGGCTTCTAGAAGGAGGAATTGGTGAAAAAATGACCTATAGTTCTTGAAAAATGACTTGTAATTCATGGTTATGGAGCTTTAAGTTTCAATTTTAAAACCCTAGACACACAAAGTATTTTTTTCAAGTTCTTGGACATTTTCGAAAGCTTGTAACAAGATCTACAACTTTCATGTTTTGAGTTTTTCTTGAATCAAAATGGATCTAGGTAAAAAAATGGCCATGAAAGTAAGGAAAAACCATGTTTTTTAACACTTGAAAAATTTTCTAAGTGTTAGAAAAAATTCAAATCTTGACTTTTTCACATTTCTTGATTTTTTATGATCATGATGGATAATTTGAAATGATTTTATGATTGAAAAAATTTAGATTTGAAAAAGTTGACCAAAAGTCAAAGTTTAACTTTTTTGAACAGTTGAATTTTCATTAGATGATTCAGAATTTGTCTGATGAAGAAACATGGATTTTGTAATGTTTTGAACCAAGAAATTAGGTCAAGATGTTGCATTGAAGATGTTAAGATCAATCTTCAAGCAAATAGGTTATTCATTGAGCAGAAAGTCAATGATTCACTATCTTCGATCAAAACCTTAATTGGTCGATTCAAGGTAGATCATGAGAAAAATTTGGGAATTTGAAAATCAAATGTTGATGATTGATTAAGATAGATCAATTAAGGTGAGTGGAGACTCAAAACCTAATTGATCATATCTTGAACAGATGACATTTTGGTAAAACCCTAACTTTGACTTTAGGAGCACAACACGATCTATCATGTTCTGAAACTGTTAGTGATGCAATGATGCATATGTGAATGATATAAGGTGGTATATTAGGTAAAAAATTGGGTATGACAGATGCCCCTATTTAAGTTTCTTGAACTTGAGATATGAAGATGAAAATCTTCGCCTCGATAGGTGTGAAGAGACTTAAATATCAGAATACGCAGATTTTGGACCTAAGATACCAAAAAATGCGAATGATGCAAAATGATTGTAGAAAGTTTACCCAGGAGGTATCAAAGAATGACATGCTGGGAAAAATTATGAGGATCCCTCAATCTATCTAAGAAAGGAGAATCCTGTTTATTGGGAAACAAGCATATGTTTCACTGGGAAAATGGATTCACAAAGCAAGTGAATATCTGTTTCGCTTTGGGAAATGAGGAGATTACCTTCTGTCAGCCTTGTGACAATGTTCAAGGTAATTAATGATGACATTACTAATTATCAGCCCAGTGATAGTTTATGGTAATGAGTTCTGAAGGTATTACCAATGATCAGCAAAGTGATAACTATAAAAAGGTAATTCTTGAGAATTTTACTGAGTATTCAGCCTTGTGAATAACAGACAATGATGGAAATAGATCTCGAGTGAGTTTCTATTTCACAGTTACAATCTTGCCCGGGATCTCTCTCTTTTTGAGAAGATGCCGGCATTTTGATTGTAAAGATACATGTTTTTCTTCAGACAGAAAGACAACTGCGGGGATTTCTTGAACTTTCATGATTGGACTTGTTAAGAAGAACAATCGTTTTATGACAAGTTTCAAGATGAAAAGGAAATAAGCGGCTCAGATGACGAGGCTATTGCTTATTTTTTGCAGGTAGATTTTTTTGTGAAATCTAGACTTGAATTGATTAGAGACGAGGTTCTATATAGGAATGAACTGGAAAGAAACGGTCAATCAAGACTTTGTATCCAATGAGGAATGATCTCAATTGGGGGATACGAGAAAAAATGTATTTTTCTGCTTGGGGATAATCTACTGGAGAGATGACACACCCACACTTGTTTTTGGGAATAAATGCAACCTAAACAAGTGATATTGAAGCAAACATTTAGAAATGCAAGAATGCATTAATGATGCAATTATGTATGAATGATGAATGTCATATGCATGCTAACGATACTTGACAAGACAACAAAAAGTATTTGGGAAAAGGACTACGTCATAGTTCAAACAAATACTAAGCAAAATCTGCAGCCATGGTGTAGACGTTATTGATGATGAATCTGAGTTGCATGCTTTAAACTTTTCTGGAAAAGGCATTTCACTAGAAACCTTGTTGGGGATTCTTTTTCGGATAAGAATACCGTCCTTTGATGATCTCTTTCGAGGAAAAGAAAACTTCTCAGCAGTTCTTTACTTTTCAGAGGTCGAAACACTCATGGAGAAAATTGTTGAAATTCTTTATGTGTTCATAGTTCAAAGGAAAATTTCGCTTTTATTTCAAAAAATTGAAGTAAAAATTCATTTAAATTTTTTTTTTATAGTTTCAAAAGTGATTTTCACAAGAAAAAGCGTTATTTTGCAAAACAGAATAAAGCAAGAATTGCAAACAAATGGGCACAAGGCTAAAATTTATTGATATAATGGTAATCAGCCAAAGGCGTGATTCTATGGACTATTTACAAAAATTGGAAATGGTAATTTAATGGGAAAAGGCTACATTAAAAGCAATAACCGCTATTCTCCCTAACAACTTTGAACTCCAACTGTGCTTGTTGCTTTAGAAGATTTGATTGAAGATCCGTTGATAGAAGATTCTTCAGATTGACGAAGTACGAACTGATGCAATTACTTTGTCATTTTGATCCTTAATTTTTCCCTAGATTGCCTTTTCAGGTCCTTTTCAGGTTTTCAATCTACCAGGATAAATTTCTGTTTATTGTCTCTTATTTTTGCCTGAACCGCCTTTTCAGGTTTTCAGTCCTCCGAGACGCTCATTTTTGCCTAAGCCGCCCCTTTTCGGGTTTTCGACTTACCGAGCTGTTCTTTTATCTTTTTAGACAAAGTATTTCTTGACTGCATCAGCATTTACAGGATGCGGGAGTTCATCACCGTCCATGGTCGTGAGAGTCATAGCACCGCCAAAAAAGCTTCTTTTGACGATGTATGGGCCTTTGTAATTAGGAGTCCATTTGCCCCTAGAATCTGGTTGAAAAGACAAAATCTTTTTAAGCACGAGGTCGCCTTCTTGGAATTCACGAGGTCGAACCGTTTTGTCGAAGGCTTTCTTCATCCTTCTTTGATATGATTTTCCATGACACAGAGCGATCATACGCTTTTCTTCGATTAAGTTCAACTTGTTGTATCTGTTTTGACACCATTCGGCCTCAGATAACTTAGCTTCCATGAGAACTCTCATTGATGGAATTTCAACTTCTACGTGGAGCACTACTTCCATGCCGTATACTAAGGAAAAAGGGGTTGCCTCTATCGAAGTACGTACTGAAGTACGATATCCATGTAGAGAAAATGGAAGCATTTCATGCCAGTCTTTGTAAGTGATGGCGATCTTTTGGACGATCTTTTTGATGTTCTTGTTGGCAGCTTCCACGACGTCGTTCATCTTTGGTCGATAAGGATATGAGTTATGATGCTCAATCTTGAATTCCTCACACAGTTCTTTCATCATTTTGTTGTTCAATTTTGATCCATTGTCTGTAATGATCTTACTTGGAACTCCATATCGGCAAATGAGGTTGTTCTTGATGAACCTCACAACCACTTGTCTTGTAACGTTGGCATAAGATGCTGCTTCGACCCATTTGGTGAAGTAATCAATAGCCACTAAAATGAAGCGATGTTTGTTTGACGCTTTTGGTTCGATCATCCCAATCATGTCGATGCCCCACATGGAGAAAGGCCACGGAGATGAGAGAATGTTGAGTAGAGTCGGTGGCACATGGATCTTATCTGCGTAGATCTGGCACTTGTGACATCTCTTGACGTGTTTACAGCAATCGGATTCCATTGTTATCCAATAGTATCCTGCTCTTAATATTTTTCTGGACATTGCATACCCATTTGAATGGGTTCCAAAGGACCCTTCATGCACTTCGTGAATTAACATGTATGCTTCGTGTCTATCCACGCATCTGAGCAAGACCATGTCGAAGTTTCTTTTGTATAGCAGATCTCCATTTAAGAAGAAATTCCCAGAAAGTCTCCTTAGAGTTTTATTATCTTTGTGTGATGCCCCGAGTGGGTACTCTTGAGTTTGAAGGAAGCGTTTGATGTCGTGGAACTACGGTTTATCATCGATGACTGCTTCAGTTGCAAACACATATGCAGGTCTTTCAAGGCGTCTGATATTGATCTTAGGCATATCGTTTCAATGGTTGACTTTGAACATGGAAGATAGAGTGGCCAATGCGTCTGCCATTCGATTCTGATGTCGAGGAATATGATGCAATTCAACTTTGTTGAAGAAAGTCAACAAACGTCTTGCATAATGTCGATTGGGAATCAAACCAAAGTGATGGGTTTCATACTTGTTTTTGATTTGATTGATCACAAGGGCTGAATCTCCATATGTGTTAAGGATCTTGATCCTTAAGTCGATGGCGTCTTCATTACCCATGACACAAGCTTCATATTCTGCGATGTTGTTGGTGCAATCAAATAGCAATCTGGCGGAAAACGGGATATGAGAACCCTCGGGAGTAATGATGACTGCCCCAATTCCATTGCCAAAAACGTTACCTGCTCCATCAAAAATTAAGCCCCATCTAGATTCTGGATCAGGACCTTCTTCAGGTAACGGTTCGTCACAATCTTTCATCTTTAAGTACACAACATCCTCGTTAGGGAACTCGAACTTGAGAGATTGGTATTCGTTGATCGGTTGATAAGTCAAGTGATCGGCGAGAATGCTTCCTTTGACCACTTTTTGGGCGCGGTACTTGATGTCATATTCAGATAATAGCATCTTCCATCGAGCGATTCTCCCTGTTAAGGCAGGCTTTTCAAAGACGTACTTGATTGGATCCATTTTGGAGATTAACCAAGTCGTGTGGTTGATCATGTACTGGCGGAGACGTTTCGAAGCCCACACCAAAGCACAACATGTTTTCTCGAGCATGAAGTAACGAGTTTCACAATCTGTGAACTTTTTACTCAAGTAGTAGATGGCATGCTCCTTCTTACCGGTTTCATCTTGCTGACCAAGCACGCAACCCATGGAATCTTCCAACAAGGTAAGGTACATGATTAATGGTCTTCCTTCGATTGGAGGAATCAATATTGGAGGCTCTGACAGGTATTCCTTGATATTGTCAAATGCTCTTTGGCAATCTTCTGTCCACACAACCTTTTGATTTTTGCAGAGAAGCTTGAATATTGGTCAACAAGTAGCAGTCATCTGAGAGATAAATCTGGAGATGTAATTCAACCGTCCAAGAAATCCTCTTACTTGCTTTTCTGTATGTGGCGTAGGCATTTCTGGAATAGCCTTGACTTTTTTCAAGGTCAACTTCAATACCTTTTTGACTGACAATGAAACCTAGGAGTTTTCCAGATCTCACCCCAAAGGTGCATTTGTTTGGATTCAGACGAAGCTGAAATTTCCTTAGTCGTTAAAACAACTTCAAGAGATATTCTATATGCGCTTCTTCAGTGTCAGACTTTGCTATCATGTCGTCCACGTAGACTTCGATCTCTTTGTGCATCATGTCATGAAAGAGAGTGGTCATTTCCCTTTGGCAAGTTGTACCTGCATTCTTTAATCCAAACGACATTACTTTGTAGACAAATGTGCCCCATGGCGTGATAAAAGATGTCTTCTCCATGTCTTCGGGAGCCATTCTAATCTGATTATAATCAGAGAAACCGTCCATGAAGGAAAAGACGTTGAACTTAGTAGTGCTATCCACCAGCATGTCGATATGCGGTAGTGGAAAGTCATCTTTTGGACTAGCTTTGTTCATGTCCCGGTAGTCAACACACATTCTGACCTTTCCATCTTTCTTTGGGACTGGCACTATGTTGGCTAACCATTGAGGATATTCGGAAGTGACGAGGAAACCTGCATCGAGTTGCTTTTGAACCTCCTTTTTGATTTTGTCAGCCATATCTGGGTGAATCCTTCTCAGTCTTTGTTTAACTGGCGGACATTCCGGTTTTAATGGCAAGTGATGCTCTAAGATGTTGGTATCCAACCCTGGCATGTCCTGGTAGGACCAAGCAAACACATCGACATATTCTTTGAGAAGATTTATCAGTTTGCTCTTGACATTGTTGTCGAGTAGAGCTCCGATGCTCACTTCTTTTCTGCTTTCCTTAGAACCTAAGTTGATTGTTTCCAAAGGCTCTTTGTGAGGATGAATGATTATTTCCTTGTGCTTAAGTAGTCGAGAAATCTCATCCGGGATCTCTTCTTCATCCTCTTCTTCAGCGTCGAACACAGGGAATTCAAAGTCGAGAGAGAGCGTACAATTATTGCGTTCAATGGATTTGTTCATTGTTAATCTACATGTTCGATTTATGTTTGATTTTTTTTAGAAAAAGTTATTGTGAAAGTGTATGCAGATTACTATTTTTCGAAGATGTTTATTTTTATTTGTTTTTTTTTTAGGATTACCATTTCCAGAAAAGGGTAAAAAACAAAAAAAAAACAAACACAAAATGTGGGAATCAAAACAACGCTTTTATTTATGACTCACAATATGAAACAGAGCCCTAAATACAAACTCATTTGTCTTGGGCAAGACAAAGAGAAAATTATTTAAAAGCTAGCCCTATAAAACATCTCTCTGCCTTGGGCGGGGCGAGAGTTCAAAACAAAAGCGAGATAAACTACTTAGAACGATGAATAACAGTCTGAACCTCAAGGGCTTTCCAATAGTGAAGAACTCCTTGGAAGACTAGGTATTCTGGTAGTTTTCCCTTGGAATCATTTCCGTGTTGACATTGATTGTTGGTCGAACAGGTTTTGAAGACTCTGGTCGGTTGACCTTGCCTTTTGTACTACTGAGGTGATCTTCTTCTGCTTGATTGACAGGTCGAGGAGTATAGAATGCAGTATATGCGTTTTCAGGCGGCATGTATTCTAGATTCTCAGGATGTACTTCCCAATCCTCTGGGTGAAGAGACTCATTATCAGAGACACTTTCTAAATCATTTTCAGAATTGTCTTCTCGATCCTCTCCAAAAATTGCGTTAATCTGGGGATAATCAAAATTTGGTTCAACAACCTCGGCAGGCATATCGAAGCAAATATTTTCATTTGTGATCTTAGATTGACGATGAGATTGAGAAGGTATGTATGCCTCTTCTGGTTGACTGAATTATTCAGGAGGATCATCCCATCCAGTTGATTGGATGTCTTCGATTCTAATTCTTGAATTTTCAGGAGGAGTATATCTCACCATAAAGTCATATTTTCCGCTTGGTTCTCCCAAGGTATCCCAAATCTCAGGTGGGATAGGTGGAATTTCATCTTCATCATTTTGCAGGAACATGCCTTCAAATTTGTATGAAGGAGGATAGAACGGCGCATGCGATTCTTCCTGAGACACATATTCAGAGTTATTAAGATAAGTGTTCCATCCTTCGGATCCGGAGAGATTGTCTTCATTTCCTTCATCAACAAGGACATTAACCTCTTGAGGAATAGGATTTAGGAAACCTCCACTGTGGAATACTTCTTTGATTGGACGAAGAGTTTCATCCCTTTAATTGGCTTTTGGAAGCACTGGAGCGAATCCGAGCCTTGTTTTGGTTTCGTTGTTGACAGGATTTATCACTTGTCCCCAACCGGCAGCAGTACCGTTCTTCACTATCTGCGCTGCTTATTTGTAAGAGGAGACAAATGATCTATTTTTCTTTAAAGATTCATCTTCTAATGAAAGTCCTTGGAACTGTGTCCCTTCAACATCGTCAGCAGTGGTGAAAGAAAAAGTGGACAAATGGCTTACCAATAAAGCTTGTTCACCAATAATGGTTACTAGTTTTCCATTTGTCGTAAATTTCAATTTCTGGTGGAGCGTAGATGTTACTGCTCCTGCTTCATGTATCCAAGGTCGTCCTAACAAACAACTGTAAGTAGTTGGCACGTCCATGACCTGGAAAGTAATTTGAAAAGTATGTGGACCAATCGTCATCGGAAGGTCAATTTCTCCAATAACGAATTTTCTGGACCCATCGAAGGCTTTGACTACTATACCATTGAATTTCATTAGTGTTCCTTTGTAAGATAAACGACCAAGAGTCGTTTTTGGCATTACATTCAAGGATGAGCCAGTATCCATTAGTACATTAGACAGAGAGTCTGATTGGAAATTCATAGAGATATGTAGAGCAAAATTGTGATCTCTTCCCTCCTCTGGGAGTTCTTCATCACTGAAGCTCAAATTGTTGCAAGCTGTTATGTTGCCTACAATTCCACCAAATTGATCTGTAGTCACGTCGTGATCTACGTAGGCTTGATCCAACACTTTCATCAAGGCCTCTCGGTGGGCTTCAGAATTCAAAAGCAAAGAGAGAGTATTGAGATTTTGGAGGGAGTTTGCATCAGTTGATCCACAACTTTGTACTCATTCTTCTTGATCAGCTTTAGAATTTCATCAAAGTCTGAATTGATATTGGTTCCATCAGACGGACCAATGTTTACGTCTAGATTACCAACAAGAATTCCCATAGGATTCTCAACAGGTTTATCAACAGGATTTTGTCTAACTGTGGGAGCAAAAGGCTACTTTGGTGGTAACGGGGTATACACACGCCCACTCCGAGTTACTCGTCCTATTTCGGCGATGTTAATTACGGCTGAAAGAGTAGGTATGGGTATTTCCTTCCTATTTTCCATCATAGTTGTGTTGTACTGATAGGGAACTGCTTTGTCAGAGTCATAAGGAACAGGTCCAGGTAGACAGATGATCAAAGGAGAGTCAGGAACCCTTGGACTGTTGTATTCAACTTCTACGCGCGCTTGGGCATATTGAAGTGAGGGATAATGACGTTTACTTCGGGAATTTCCGAGTTGATATCTGAGACTAAAAGCTCATGCGGATAATACCCTACCATATTTACGTCATAATTGTTCCTGTTTCTGAAAATTTGAATGTCGTCGATGTCTATTAACCGCTGAAGGTCTGCTTTTATAGTTGGACATCCTCGAGAATCTATAGAACAAATTCTACAATCTGTGTAGTCATGTTTAGCATAGGCACCCATTGTGTTGAATGTAGCGTGTATTTGTACCAAGCTTTCTCTTATCAAATCTACATCTGTGACAAGATATTAATCTGAATTTCTGGCTATCAAAGTCACAGCGTATCCTCCATGGTTAGGAAGTGGATTCGCTTGCACATTCAGATTTGCATTCTCGAAAGAGAGAAGATTAGCCCTAACTAATCTTTGAACTTCGGCTTTCAATGCTATATAGTGTTCGAGATCGTGACCTGGTGCCCCTTGATGAAAAGGGCAAGACACATCTACTTTATACCACCAAGGTAACTTATCTGGTACTGGAGGTGGTAATCTTGTTTGAACAAGATTTCTTTCTATCAGGGCAGGATATAATTTCGTGTAAGACATCGTGTCATACCCCAAATTTGCCCTCTTACTTCTCAAGACATTTCTCATATCCATACTCAAGGATTTCTCAAGGGTTGACCAGACAAACCCTCTCCTAAGCAATCAACCCAAACTAGGGTTTGGCTGTCCTCAGATCCAGATGGACTTCCAACATCTCCAGTGGTCATCATGCCTCATCATATGCTTCAAAGAATCTCCATGTTAAGTTTCAAGCCTTACAAGTCAAGTTTCCTCAGACAATTGCTTAGATGGATGAAAATTAGTTGTATTGGACAAAAAGTCAAATGTGGTCAACATACATTCAAACTTCATAATTTTTGGTCAACATCCATATTTTGAAGTAACATTCATCATTTGATCAAGGGTTGATCATGATTCATCAAGAAAACTCAAGATTTGATCAAAAGTCAAACTTTCCAAATTAGGGTTTTTGAAGGAAAAGTCAACAGAACTTTGACCAGGCATAACTTTCTCATACTTTGTAATACGGTGAACTGACTTTGGGATTTTGTTTTGCTTTTTATTGTAAATGTTGCGGATAGCAAGAGTCGCCACCGACTTTTCTTTTATCCAATTAAGGGAAGGTGAAAAGAACAGGAAAAGACCTTCGTTAGATTCTGAGTAAGGGAGAAGGTTATGAAAAGGGAAGGTATTAGCACCCCTTTTCATCCGTAGTTTTCTACGGGCTCTTAGTTGCTTCTAGCTCATCTTTAAAAATTGCTTTCTGTGTGTTTGACAAAAATGTTTTGAAAAAGGCATTTCGCTTTGACTTTGTAATGATTCATGAGGGAATGTATACAAAGTGTTCGGAAATGTTTCGTTTTGAAAAGAGTTTGAACTTTGACAAAAGTGTGAGGTGTGAAAAGTATTTGATTTGAGCAAGCAACTAAAAGTCTTATTACCTACTCAGAATGGTCATTTTCGTGTTGTTTTACGTTCCTTTAGAATAGCGTTATCCATACCATTAGTTGGTAGGTAACCCTATTCGTTGGATGTAGAAGGGACATCGGATGGTCATAGAAGGCAACTTGTAGGAAGTATCCTAGCACATTCGAAGGGACGATCATCACTTTTCGTAGGCAACAATCGAGGAACGAGATCATGTATTCGTAGGCGACATCGTGGGTCTATGATCTTTGTATCGAAGGGACTATGATGATTTGTTTGTAGGCAACGGTGCTAGGATACCTCTACGTTCGAGGGACTTGACCATTGTATTCGAAAGGCAACGAGAGAGAATTACCCTAAGGGGTGCATGTGTGAAGAGAGTGTATTAAATTCAGATATGTTATCTTGGAATTAGAAGTGATCTACGTTCGTTTTTATCTTGCCATACACGCCTAATTACTAGCAATTTATAGGGTGCAGAAAGTAAATTGCGGAAAATAAATGTCCTACGCTATTACATGGCTTTGGGGCATATACATAATAGGAGTGCGGAAAGTAAAGTACGGAAAATATAAATCTACGCTATTACATGATAAAAATTGTGCGACCTATACATCCTTTCTAGAATTGTAAATACGGAATAATAAATGGATAATCGGAATAATAAGAAAATGTTGGCAAAATGTTTTAGAAATCAGTAGAAAAAGGTTTCCAGGTTAGTAATGATAAATAGATGATAGAGTGATTTTTTGGGAATTTTCTGGATCGTTTTTGATAATAAAAAGCAATAAAAAGTCAATTTAATGGTTAATTAACAATTAATTAAAATATGCATGCAAAAATATTAATTTTAATGTCAAAAATTAAATAAGTATTTTTCTGATTAAAATGCAAAAATAAAATATTTTTGGTGATTTTTAAATGCATGAGAAAAATTATTAAAGATAAATTAATTTGGGATGAAAATATTAAAAGAAAAATAGAAAAAATGTTAGTTTTGGAAAATTTGTAAAAAAGAAAGTCTGGAGCAAGGGATCGAACCCTTGACCCCCTGGAGAAAACACACACGCGTTACCAACTGAGCCAAGGCGTCTTGGTGTTTTTAATCTGCAAGCAATTGGTTAAAAGGGATCACGTGTCATATTTTGTAATTTTCAAAACACAGTCAAGCCGTGGGACCCAGTATTCATGTAAGAACGAATCAGATCGCTCCATCTTTCCACGCGTGCCTTCGCCTGAGTCAGACAGTCAACGACGCCGGAGCCCTAGCTCCGGTCGTCTTCTCCGGCAAGCACGATCTTCAAACCTGCAAAACAGCCAAAATAAAAAGCAAAGAGATACCCTGCCCCCCTAATTCGACCGTGGCGAACACGATGGTGGTGTTTGTTCGTCTTGAATCGGCCTGGAAAGTGAGTTTCGAATCAAACAGTTCAAGAAACCTTAACAATGGCAGTTTGTGTTTTATGCATAAAAGCTTACATGTAATGCATCAAACACGATCTAATGGATGTCCTGAGTTCATATAAACAAACGAAAACAGTTAGCAATGCATGGATTATGAAAATCGAAATCAAGAAAAATACCAAATCGGAGTGACTTGTGTGGCACGATCTGGAATGGTTTGGCTTCGTGTAAGGGTTCGGAACGATTGCTGGGATGCTCAGGAACACGATGGAATGCTTAAATCTCCTTGAAACCTGCTAGAAAATAGAAATCGAAAATTTCAACTTTGTGAAAAATTTGAGAAAATTAGGGTGGCTTCAGGAGGCTAGGGTTTCGTCCCTTGGTCTTGTGAATGTGTTGTGTATTTATAATGTAAGAGATTGGAGCAAAAAGAATGAAAAAAGATATAACTTTGAATGCAAGAATATTTCTCTTTCAATTTCCATCAAATCTTTCCAAAATTTGATTTTCTCTTCCTTGTATGAGCTTGCACGAATTTGGCATGTCTTGTGGGCTTCCTTGGTCCTCAAGTTTGATAAAAATCCAACCCAACTTGTTTTATACCCTTTTTCATATTTTATTAAATTTAAATTTGAATTAAATGGCTTTAAATTCAAAAATAAATCAAGAAAATAAGAAAAGGTCATGGCAAGACATCAAGAGGTCTTAAATAATATTATGATCAAGTTTGGATCATAAAATTATAAGCCGATTTGGAAAAAATTGGATTTTGTCAAGTATTGCTCTTTGTGCACCTCTTCAAAAATGCCCAACTTGTGCAAGGTGTATCTTGCTCAATTTTTAACATTTTCGGGTGTTCTTGGACTTTTTAGAAATCTATAGATGTCCTCTAAACAACCTATTTGGTTTCATCTCAATTGGAGTTTCCATGCTCAATAACACTTCTTTACAAAAAGTTGACTTTTTGTTGACTTTGAAAAGGACCTGTAATATTTTGATCCATATCTTCCAAATGAAGCATTTTTTGAATAAGCTTGTGAGACATGAAGTTGTAGAGAATTGAATTCTCTTCAGAATGAGAGGTGGTGGAAAAATTTCTAACAAAGTATGAGAAAGTTATGCCTGGTCAAAGTTCTGTTGACTTTTCCTTCAAAAACCCTAATTTGGAAAGTTTGACTTTTGACCAAATCTTGAGTTTTCTTTATGAATCATGATCAACCCTTGATCAAATGATGAATGTCACTTCAAAATATGGATGTTGACCAAAAATTATGAAGTTTGACTGTATGTTGACCACAGTTGACTTTTTGTCAAATACAACTGATTTTCAACCATCTGAGCAATTGTTTGAGGAAACTTGACTTGTAAGGCTTAAAACTTGACATGGAGACTCTTTGAAGCATATGATGAGGCATGATGACCACTGAAGATGTTGGAAGTCCATATGGATCTGAGGATGGCCAAACCCTAGTTTGGGTTGATTGCCTAGGAGAGGATTTGTCTGGTCAACCCTTGTGAAATCCTTGAGTATGGATACGAGAAATGTATGGAGAAGTAAGAGGGCAAATTTTGGGGTATGACATACTTTATCAGAAATTTTCCCACCAAATCTCCTTTTGAAGAGAATTTAATTCTCTACAACTTCATGTCTCACAAGTTTGGTCAGAAAATGCTTCATTTGGAAGATATGGATCAAAACATTATAGGTCATTTTCAAAGTCAACAAAAAGTCAACTTTTTGTAAAGAAGTGTTATTGAGAATGGAAACTCCAATTGAGATGAAACCAAATATGTTGTTTAGAGGACATCTTGAGCTTTCTAAAAAGTCCAAGAACACCCAAAAATGTTAAAAATTGAGCAAGATACACCTTGTACAAGTTGGGCATTTTTGAAGAGGTGCACAAAGAGAAATACTTGACAAAATCCATTTTTTCCAAATGGGCTTATAATTTTATGATTCAAATTTGATCATAATATTATTTATGACCTCTTGATGCCTTTCCACGATATTTTCCTATTTTATTGATTTATTTTGAATTTAAAAGCATTTAATTCAATTTTAAATTAAATTAAATATGAAAACAAGGTATAAAAAGAGTTGGGTGGGATTTCTATCAATCTTGAGGACCAAGTAAGCCAACAAGACATGCCAATTTCTTGCAAACACATACAAGGAAGAGAAAATCAAATTTTGGAAAGATTTGATGGAAATTAACAAGGAAATATTTTTGCATTCAAAGCCATATCTTTTTTCATTTTTTTTGCTCCAATCTCTTGCTCTATAAATACCTAATGCATTCACAAGACCAAAGGACGAAACCCTAGCCTCTTGAAGCAACCCTAATTTTCTCAAATTTCTCACAAAGTTGCAATTTTCGAATTTAGTTTTTCAGCAGGTTTCAATCAAAACCAAGCATTCCATTGCCTTCTTGAGCATTCCAGCAATCCTTCCCAGCCTTTACACGAAGCCAAACCATCCCAGATCGTGCTACACAAGTTTCACCGGATTGGTATTTTCCTTGAATTCGTTTTCTTTGATTCATGCATTATTAACTATTTTCAATTGTTTGTATGAACTCAGGACATCCATTAGATCATGATTGATGCATTACATGTGAGCTTTTACGCGTAAATCATAGGTTGCCATTGTTAGGGCTTCAGATCGGAGAAGCTTGGAACCGATCGATCCAGGCCGTTTCAGACCAAACGGCCACCACCATCGTGTTCGTAGCCCTCGAATTAGGGGGTAGGGTCCCTTTTTGCTCTTTGTTTGCTTTATTTTGCAGGTTTGAGAATCGGGCTAGCCGAAGAAGATGACCGGAGCCCTAGCTCCGGTACCGTCTCAGGAGAAGACCCTCTGACCGCGTGCGTGGCGTTTTCTTGCAATCTGATTGGCTTACACGTTAATACCAGGGCCCCACGTTTGACTGTGTTTGAAAATTGCAAAATATGACACGTTACCACTTATAACCCATTGTTTGCAGGTTTAAAACAATTGATACAGCTAGCTCAGATGGCAACGTGTGTGTTGGTTTATCCAGGAGGTCCTGGGTTCGATCCTGGCTTCCAGCATTTCTTTTTTATCACTTTTCATAACTAACTTTTCTTTTCATATTTTCTTATTTTTTTCTATTTCAATTTAATTTATCTTTAAATAATTTTCTCATGCATTTAAAAATAACCAAAAATATTTTCTTTTTGCATTTTAATCAGAAAAATGTTTATTTAATTTTTGAAATTAAAATTAATATTTTTGCATGCATATTTTAATTAATCAATAATTAACCATTAAATTGACTTTTAATTGCTTTTCCTTATCAAAAACGATCCAGAAAATTCCCAAAAAAATTTCTATATCATTTAATCAGTATCACTAACCTAAAATCTTTTTCCTCATTCAAAAATCTTATTTTTACTAACATATTTTTTCTTATGCGAATTCCTTATATTTTCCGATTATTATGTATCTGCTTACAAGTTGTAATAGTTAGGATTTATTTTCTCGCATTCTTTTCCAATATTATTTAACTGCTCATGGGATGTAATAGTTTAATTAGGATTTTACTTTCCGCACTTCTATTATGTATCTGCCGCAAAGCCATGTAATAGCGTAAGACATTTACTTTCCGAATTTACTTTGCACCCTATAAACCGCTAGTAATTAGGCGTATGGCAAGATAAAACGAACATAGACCACTTCTAATTCCAAGATAATATATCCAATTCAACACACTTTTCACACATGCACCTCTTAGGTAATTCTCTCTCGTTGCTTTTCGAATAAATGGTCAAGTCCTCGAACGTGAGGTATCCTAGCATCTGTTACAAACATATCATCATAGTCCTTCGATATAAAGATCATACCCATGATGTCGCCTATAATACATGATCTCGCCCCGATTGTTGCCTAAAGTGATGATCGTCCCTTCGAATGTGCTAGGATACTCCTACAAGTTGCCTTCTATGACCATCCGATGTCCCTTCGAATGTCCCTTCTACATCGAACGAATAGGGTTACCTACCAACTAATGGTATGGATAGAACTATTCTAAAGGAACGTAAAATAACACAAAAACGACCGTTCTGTGTAGGTAATAAGACTTTTAGTTGCTTGCTCTATCAAAATACTTTTCACACCTCACACTTTTGTCAAAGTTCAAACACTTTTCAAAACAAAAACATTTCCGAACATTTTGTATACATTCCTAAATGAATCATTACAAAGTCAAAGCGAAATGCCTTTTTCAAAACGTTTTTGTCAAACACACAGAAAGCAATTTTTAAAAGTGAGCTAAAAGAAACTAAGAGCCCGTAGAAAACTACGGATGGAAAGGGGTGCTAATACCTTCCCTTTTCATAACCTTCTCCCTTACTCAGAATCTAACAAAGGTATTTTCTCTTTTTCACCTTCCTTAATTGATAAAAGAAAATTCGTGGCGACTTTGCTATCCGCAACATTTGCGATAAAAAGCAAAACAAAATCTCAAAGTCAGTTCACCGACATGTAACGGGCGACTACTGGGGAGACACCCTAAAGAGAGAATACCTTAGGGATTTTTAGATCATTTTACTGCTTTCTGTTTAACTTGTATGCTTTATCTTGAGGGTTGCTTGGGTATTATATTTGTGGGGGATCCTACACTTGATCTAGGTTTCCTTAGGTAAGTAGCATAGATCGTCGCGACCGTTAGGCATATACAAAACGATCAACATGATGGCTACGTTAGTGTGACACTTGGATGTCCCGATACTCTTCATTTCCAAGTTGAGGATAGTATTTGGCTTCGTGGTGTCATCAAGACTAACTCAACTTTAGAATCCTAATTGACCATCTTGGCCATTGAAGGTAGTGAGATGGTCGGCTTTGTGAGACCGAGGTTGGTTGATACCGATGCTACGCCATTAAGATCGACTTTTGGGATATTTTGGTCGACCACTGGTAGTCGTATTGAAATAAACGCCACGAGAAAGATCAATGATATGAGATTCCTAGAACCCTACTATTATAGGACAGGATGAACCAACTCAAACTTTGGTAGGGTAGACACCTATACCTCATGCGAGCCTTAAACCTAGGCTCATTGTGTGATTTGCTTGTGATTTCTAAACATGACATCATGACATCATATTATTGCATATCATTTCTAACTATTTTAAGGACCTAGGGATTTATCTTTGCTCTGCTTTTGTAGGATTATGGCTTCAGAAAGACTATCCAATCAACTTCATGGGTGTACCTTCTCACTCAAAGAATTGGTTTCGTAAATTCCCGATCATTCTCAGTTTGTCAAAAGACATGGTTATTTACTTGACTTGGTTATCTCCGGTTTTGAAGAAGATATGATGCACGTCTTATTCCAGTTCTTCGATCCGAAACACCATTGATTTACATTCCCATATTATCAGTTGATTCCTACCTTGGAAGAGTTCTCTAAGCTACTTGGGATACCTATCCTTGATCAGATACCATTCACCGGTTTAGAAAAGGTTCCTAAGTATGAAGACATCGCATCAGCATTACATCTAAAGCGCTCAGACATTGAAGCCAATTGGGAAACCAGAAGTGGAGTTAAGGGTTTACTTGCTAAGTTCCTAATAAAGAAAGTCCGAGAATTCCTCAAAGTTGTGAGTTTCCAAGCATTCGAAGACATCTTGGCCTTACTAATCTATGGCTTGGTGTTATTTCCTAATCCAGATCAGTTCATAGACGTGAACGCCATCAAGATATTCCTCACTCGTAATTCAGTGCCTACTTTACTTGGAGACATCCTACATTCTCTCCACACTCGTACTATCAAGAGACAAGGAACTCTCATGTGTTGTACCCTGTTACTTTCCAGGTGGTTTATTTCGCACCTTCCTCCATCAGTATTGGAGAACGAGCAAAGGTTGAAGTGGTCTCAAAGGCTTATGTCACTCTCTCATATAGATATTCGTTGGTGTCTCTTTTCTTAAAAGGACTTCACATTCATTGAGCGTTGTGGAGAATTCCCTAATGTACCACTCCTTGGCATAAGGAGAGGTATCACCTACAACCCTTCTCTAGCTCTACGTCAGTTTGGTTATGCTCGAAGAGATGGTCCACATGATATGCTTCTCCAAGATATTGTGTTCGACTACAACCACGATCTCTAAAATTACCGTCGAAGATTCATACACGCTTGGGGCATGGTAAAGAAGACTGATACCAAGACTTTGGGGCACCAAAACTCCATTCCTTGGGAACCTTACCTCAAATGGGTGCGAGCTCGAGCCCAAAACCTCATGATGCCGTTTACGCCCGTGTTACCGGTAATTATGGAACCTGTTGCTATAGGTGACGTACCCTATACTGTTCTCCATCCCGACATGCCTACTGATTTTGAAGACTTGAAGAGATCCTGGATTCAACTCAAAGAAGAAAGGGATACATTCGAAGCTCAATGCTACGCAAGTGAGAAGAAGGTACTAGAGTTGACAAAGCTACTTCACGAGGAGCGGAACATCAACGCCTACTTCAACACCAAGAGGAAGCGCCCATGGGAGACTTAGAGCTTTAGGATTTTTGTTCTTTCGTTTTATTTTCTGAACTATCTCTTGTACTTAAAAAGAAAAAGGAAAAAGAATGAAACTAATAAAAAGTTTGTTCATGCTTGTTTAACAAATTTAAATTCCTAAGGTCCTTGAAAACATTGCATTGCATTTGCATAAACATCGCATATCATGGCACAACATTGCATAACAGGTACATTGAAGATCGGTTTTCTCATTCTCTCACTATTTATTTTAGCAGAGATGGCTCTTGAACAGACTGTCAAAGATCTCCAGGCTCAAAATGCTCAATTCCAAGAAGTGGTTACCAGCTTGGTCCAAGGCCAGGAAGATTTGAAGAAGCTGATCAATAGAAAGAAGAGGGTCATTGGTGTTCTCAACATGGGCAGACGTCACAAAGGTGGTCCTAGAGTGGTCCGCCGGATAGAGCTCTCAGACAAAAGTGTTGAAACTGAGGGAAGTGTCAAGGGCAATGAAGAAGACCAGCGTGAGCGTGAGCCTGAGAACAAGGCGGAAGGCTATGAGAGCGAGCAATACTCTTATGAGGATGACAAATACAAACAACTTGAAGACCGTCTGAATGTTGTGGAAAATCTGAAAATGTTCGGGCTGAATTTTGATGATCTGAGTCTTGTTCCTGGTGTGGTGATTCCTCGCAAGTTCAAAGTTCCTACTTTTGCCAAGTATGATGGCATTTCTTATCCGAAGCTGCATTTGAAGTCCTATGTTCAGAAGATCCATCCTCACACTGATGACAGGAAGCTGTGGACCCATTTCTTCCAGGAGAGTTTATCTGGAGCTCAGTTAGAGTGGTATTATCAGCTAGAGAGTACCCACATCTATACTTGGAATGACTTAGCAGATGCTTTCTACAAGCAGTACCAGTACAACGTTGAATCGGTACCCACTCGCATGCAACTACAGAGCATGTCTATGGGTCGTGATGAGAATTTCAAAGAGTATTCTCAAAAATGGAGAGATATAGCCGGCAGAGTTCAACCACCCTTGTCCAATAGGGAGTTGGTTGATATGTTTATGGGAAAACTGACAGGCCCATTCTTCAATCATCTGATTGGGAAATTCTTCAGCCGGATTCACCGAGCTGATACTTACAGGAGAACGCTTTGAATCTGGAATCAAGAGCGGAAAGATTCAGGTAGAGTCATCCTCAAATGCTGCAAAGAGATCTTTTGGTGGTAAGAAAGAAGCCAATGTTGTGTATAGTCAGAAAAGCCGACCCAAGACCGACCGTGCTCAATCTGTGGGGGGCAGTTGTGATCTCCAATCCTACATCAGCACAACCTCAGCGAGACAACGCGCGTAACCAGAACGCGCCACGAAGACAGTTTACGAAGATCAACATGTCGTTGTCGCAAGCATTGCAACACATGTTGAAAACAGAGCTGATTACCTTGAGGGACCCTCCTCAAAACATCAACACTTCCTCTCCGAGATACAATCCTAATGCAAAGTGTGCTTACCACTCCAACAGCCTAGGACATAACACTGACGATTGTTGGGCTCTGAAGAACAAGACTCAAGACATGATTGAAGCTAAAGAGATTGAGTTTGATCCTCCTGCCGAGACTCCGAATGTGATCAACGTGCCAATGCCTAACCATGGCAAAAGTTCCAATGCTATTGACAAGAACTCTTATGTTTTTAATATAGATGATTTGACTATTCCTCTGATGACTGTTAAGAAGAATTTGCTGCAAGCCGGTGTCAATCCAGGATGCCCGGAGAATTATCGTTGGTGCCCATCTTCACCTGACGGTTGTGCTTGGTTGAGAAGACGTATTCAGTGCATGATGGATAACCGCGAAGTGATATTTCTGAAACCATCCCCTGTGGAGAATTTGTGTGAAGACATGTCTAAGAAACTGAAGATCTAAGATGTGAGCAAAACTATACCAGAAGTATGGGATACCTTGGGGAAGCAAAGTGGAAAATTTGATTACATGGTGAAGTATACTGTTCCTGAAAGCTACAAGATTCCTATTGAAGATGTTAAGGCGACCGGATGGGGAGACGATTTCCCAGAAGACTATGCTGATGTAAACTCAATAAGGATTTCCTCAGCTGATCTTGTGCCTAGAGTGGCACCTCTCATCATTACTTCTCCCAAACCAGTTCCATACTCCTCTGATAAAGCTATACCTTGGAACTATGGAGCTGAGGGTTACTATCATGGCGTCAGGCAAGACCCTCTGACCATTGAGGATATACAGTTGAAGCCACCATTCCTGACATTGACAACATCACCGGATCTAGTAAGGTAACTAGAATCGGAAGAGTATTCTCTTCAGATATCTCTCCTCCAAAAGACACTGCGACTCCATCTCGCAATCCAGCTATTCAACCAGTTCCCGAGACTAGAGGGAAAGAACCAAAGGACTCATCCCGATCGATAAAGTACCAAAGGAAGTCAAGACGCCCAAACGAAAATGGAGGAAATTCAAGATCATCAAAAAGAGTAACTACAATGTTGTGGAACAGTTGGGACAGACTCCGTCCAAGATCTCCATGCTTGCTCTGCTCTTGTGCTCTAAGGCTCATGCTAAAGCCTTGGTGATGTTTCTGAAGAATGCTCACATACCGCAAGACACCACTATTGATCAATTTGAAGTTTGTATTGCTAGCCTGGCTGCCAACAATGGCCTAGGCTTCTCTGATGTTGATTTGACTTCTGCCAGAAGGAAACACAACAAAGCCTTGCACATCTCTGTTGAATGCAAGGGCGTTACATTGTCTCATGTTTTGGCGTATACTTCTCCGCCGAATATCCCACCGAAAAGTGCTTTTGATCGACTTGATGTTGAAGGATTGGTTTTGAAGCCCAGGACATAATTGTGAGAGCTTTTGATGGTTCTAAACGAATGACTTGAGAGCTCATTCTTCCAGCTTAAAGTCGGTTCCTGACTTTCGACTCCACTTTTGTCATGGACATCCGTTTACTCTTGCCTACTTGACGCCTTGGATACATGTGCGTGCGCTACCTCTACCTTGCATCGTGTCAAGTACCCAGTGAAGGGAAGGTTGTTACAGATGTGGTGAAGAGGAATACATGGTAAGTCATCTATCATTCCGATACCTCGATGGAAGGTGAATTCTTTGAGACTCGTCAAGCTTTCAAACAGCCCAAAAGTCATGCCTGTTGACTCTCCTGTCACTCCTGAAGTTACACAAGTTCCGCCTAGGATGGCCTCGCTGAAAGATGCTCAAGGCGCAGTTGAAGAAGGAGGTAGTACTATTTGGGGTCAGCTCCCTGATCTTCCTTTCAAATTTGACAAGACTGGTTTAGGCTTCACCATCAAAGGTCAGAAGATGATACGCCGCGAACGTGCCGGCCAACTTCCTTTCCGCATCAGCAAAGATGGAGTCCATGCTATAGAAGACGACGACAACGACTTCGACATCAGCAAGTGGATCTTCCCAACTCCCGACAACGGACTCAGCAATTGGAAGACCGAAGACGTCATACTAATATCCTTTAGACATGAGTAATTGCTTTTGTTTTCTGTTATGCTTTTCGTTTTTACGCTTTTGAACAATAAACTTTAAAGCCTGGTGCCTTGCTCGGGGCGTCATGGCTCGTTTGTGAGGGTTATTATCTGTCATTTGCATATTTTCATTCAATAAAATCATTGGACTTTTGCGTTTAATTCTTTCTTTTACTTTTACTACCCCTTCAAAATCTATGTGTTCTTACACACACCCACGTGATACACTGCAGAATCACTCTGAATCTCATTGATAATAGCTATGCTATTGCTAAATATGACTTCGATAATCCGATCTACCAAGCCGAAGACGAAGGTGAGGAAGATTGTGAAGTGCCAGGAGAACTTTTCAGATTGCTATAGCAAGAAGAACGAGTTATACAGCCACACGAAGAGCCAGTGGAGGTTGTGAATCTAGGTACTGATGAAGACAGAAAAGAGATCAAGATAGGAGAGGGTCTTGAGAACAGTGTCAAAGAAAGATTGGTTCAGACGCTACGAGACTATAATGAGGTTTTTGTTTGGTCATACAAAGACATGCTGGGTTTAGACATTGACATTGTGGTACACCGGTTACCGACAAAAGAAGGTTTTCTCCCTGTGAAGCAGAAGGTCCATCGTATGCGTCCTGAGATATCAGAGAAAATCAAAGCCGGAGTTATGAAGCAGTTCAACGCCGGTTTCCTAGCTGTTACTTCTTATCCACAGTGGGTTGCAAACGTAGTGCCTGTACCTAAGAAGGATGGTAAAGTACGAATGTGTATGGATTATAGAGATCTGAACAGAGCGAGTCTGAAAGACGATTTTCCACTTCCTCATATTGATGTTCTAGTTGAAAACACCGCTCAACATAAAGTTTTCTCCTTCATGGATGGTTTCTCTGGTTACAACTAGATCAAAATGGCTCCTGAAGACATGGAGAAGACTACTTTCGTTATATAGTGGGGCACTTTCTACTACAAGGTCATGTCGTTCGGACTGAAGAACGCCGGTGCCACTTATCAACGTGCCATGGTGGCATTATTTCATGACATAATCCATCACGAGATAGAGGTTTACGTCGAAGACATGATAGCTCGATCACAGACTGAAGAAGAACATCTCGATCATTTGCAGAAACTGTTTGATAGATTGAAAGCATGACTGAGACTCAATCCTAACAAGTGCATCTTTGAGTCGATCCGTAAGCTCCTAGGGTTTGTTGTCAGTGGTAAAGGTATTGAAGTTGACCCCGCCAAGGTTAAAGCTATTCAAGAGATGCCAGCGCCCCGCACCGAGAAATAAGTCAGAGGTTTCTTGGGACAATTGAACTACATTGCCGATTCATTGCACATCTAACGCTACTTGTGAGCCAATCTTCAAATTGTCAAGAAAGATCAAGTAGTGGAATGGAACGATTTATCCGATCGCTTGACAAAATCAAGGAGTACCCTGTAATCCTCCTATCCCGATGCCACCGCCAAAGGAAGACCTCTTATCATGTACTTGATGTTGTTAGAGAACTCAATGGGTGTGTGTTGGGGCAACATGACGAGTCAGTCGAAAAGAGTATGCAATATACTACCTTAGCAAAAGTTTACCGATCGTGAAACAAGATACTCACAATGAGAAAACTTGCGCTTTTTGGGCTCACGAATAAGACAAAGATATGTTGACTCACACTACCTTGTTGATCTCCAAGATGGATCCAATAAAATACATATTCGAGAAACCATCTCTCTCCGGAAGAATAGCAAGATGGAAAATGATCTTGACCGAATACGACATCCAGTATACTTCTCAGAAAGCGATCAAAGAAAGTGTAGTAGCCGATCACTTGGCTTACCAAGCCGTAGATGACTATCAGTCTATGCAGTTCGAGTTTCCAGACTAAGATGTTTTGTTAGTTACTGATTGTGAAGAACCAGGACCAGACGAAGGACCTGAGCAAGGATCCCGAGGGACCATGGTCTTTGATGGAGCCTCAAACGCACTTGGCAATGACATTGGCGCCATTATTACATCTCCTATAGGCGGACATACACCTTTCACCGCCAGATTGTGTTTCAGTTGCACCAACAACATGGCCGAATACGAAGCGTGCATCATGGGTATTAAAGCTGTTATTGATTTAAGGATCAAGTTCTTACAAGTGTACGGAGACTCAGCTTTAGTGGTCAGTCAAATTAAGGGCGAGTGGGATACGAAGCATCCGAATCTCATTCCATATCGAGAGCATGTTCTAAGTTTGATCCCCTACTTCGAAGAAATTACTTTTGATCACATTCCACGAGAAGAGAATCAGTTGGCAGACGCATTAGCTACTATGTCATCTATGTTCAAGGTCAGATGGGACAACGAGGCTCCCCAGATCATCATTGAAAAGTTTGACGAACCAGCATACTGTTGTGAACTTGATACAGAAGAGAAGCCTTGGTTCTACGAAGTGAAGAGGTATCTTGAGACTCAGGAATATCCTGCAGGGGCATCTGTCAATGATAAGAAGTTCTTGAGAAGATTCGCATCCAAATTCTTTCTCAGCAACGACATCTTATACAAGCGCAATCACGACTTGTGCTTACTCCGCTATATAGATCAGAAAACTGCGAGACGTATCATGGAAGAATTACACGAAGGCGCATTCGTTACCCATTCCAGTGGACATACAATGACTAAGAAGATTCTGAGAACAGGTTACTATTGGTCCACCATGGAAGCTGATTGTCACCGCTATGCTCGGTCTTGTCACAAATGTCAGATATACGTAGACAAAGTGCACGTACCTCCAGTACCGTTGAATGTTCTAACTGCTCCTTGGCCTTTTGCAATGTGGGGAATTGACATGATCGGAGAAATCAATCCCACCGCTTCCAACGGACATCGTTTCATCCTTGTGGCAATTGACTATTTTACCAAATGGGTAGAAGCAGCCTCGTTCGCATCTGTTACCAAGAATGTTGTGGCTCGATTCATCAAGCATAATCTTATCTGTCGGTATGGCACTCCCGAAAGGATTATCACAGATAACGGTTCTAATCTCAACAACAAGATGATCACCGAACTCTGCACGCAGTTCGAGATCAAGCATCATAACTCTTCTCCATATCGGCCTAAGATGAATGGTGCAGTGGAAGCCGCTAATAAGAATATCAAAAAGATCATACAGAAGATGACAGTGACTTAAAAGGATTGACATGAGATGTTGCCATTTGCTCTCCACGGTTACCGCACCACAGTACGAACATCCATAGGGGCAACCCCTTTCTCTCTCGTATACAGTATGGAAGCAGTCCTGCCAATTGAGGTTCAAATACCTTCAACCAGAGTCCTCCAGGACGCAGAGTTAGGTGAAGACGAATGGATTCAGACCCGCCTCGACCAGATTAACTTGATCGACGAGAAACGACTCGCATCCATCTGCCATGGACAGATTTATCAAAAGCGAATGATCAGAGCATTTAACAAGAAAGTCAAGCACCGAGTCTACCAAGTCGATGATCTAGTAGTCAAGAGCATCATCCTTCCACAAGGTGATCCCAGGGGCAAATGGACTCCCACCTATGAGGGACCATTTGTAGTCAAAACAGTATTTTCCGGCGGAGCTATGATACTTAGCACCATGGATGGTGAGGACTTCCCACACCCTGTGAACGCAGACATAGTCAAAAAATACTACGCATGAACGAGACCCGCTAGGCCGACTGGCCTAGGAAAAAATAAGGGCATCGTGGCGAACCAAAAGGTTCGGGCAAAAGTTAAGGATATATACGAAACATGTACACCCGGAAAGTCGAAAACCTGCAAAGGCGGCTTGGGCAAAAAAGGGTATCCCGGTAGAATGAAAACCCGAAAGGGCGGTCTAGGCAAAAGTTAGGGATTTAAGCGTACGACTATGTCTCGTCCAGATCACCTGACTACAGACTACTACCATCAGCCTTCAAGATTCAAATGGCGAAAATTAATCCACTCACTTTCTACTGACAGCAAGGAAATGAGATAGTCGAAATATATGAGTACTAGCATAGTTGGAACTCAACGAGATTGTTTCCGTATATCTTTTCTTTCTTCGTGTACAAATTGCTTGACCATACGCCACCTTTCTAATTAATACAAGTTCTTTCTTTTACAATGTTCGCTATTGTTGTTTTTCGCATAAAGTCCAATGTTTGCTTTGAATGATTATATGCCTTTGACAATAAATATCTGTTTACGTACATATGAAAAGCGGACATACAAAAGTAATTACTACAGGCTCTAGGAATTGAGATGACGACGAAAGTAACCAATATGTTCCCCTGCAGAGTACATTCCCCACAGGGTTATCACTCACTGCAGACTTCCTCCGACGGAGTACAAATTTCCTTCCACTAGTGTTCCAAACACTCCAGGCTTCGTTACATCAGTCTCCAAGCAGTAGCGATTCATCTCCAGAAGAGATATTAATCCCCAAAATTTGACCTCTTAATTCTCAAGACACTTCTCAAGACACTTCTCAAGACACTTCTCAAGACACTTCTAAAGACACTTCTCATATCCATACTCAAGGATTTCTCAAGGGTTGACCAGACAAACCCTCTCTTAAGCAATCAACCCAAACTAGGGTTTGGCTGTCCTCAGATCCAGATGGACTTCCAACATCTCCAATGGTCATCATGCCTCATCATATGCTTCAAAGAATCTCCATGTCAAGTTTCAAGCCTTACAAGTCAAGTTTCCTCAGACAATTGCTTAGATGGTTGAAAATCAGTTGTATTGGACAAAAAGTCAACTGTGGTCAACATACAGTCAAACTTCATAATTTTTGGTCAAAATCCATATTTGAAGTAACATTCATCATTTGATCAAGGGTTGATCATGATTCATCAAGAAAACTCAAGATTTGATTAAAAGTCAAACTTTCCAAATTAGGGTTTTTGAAGGAAAAGTCAACAGAACTTTGACCAGGGATAACTTTCTCATACTTTGTTAGAAATTTTTCCACCACCTCTCATTCTGAAGAGAATTCAATTCTCTACAACTTCATGTCTCACAAGCTTATTCAAAAAATGCTTCATTTGGAAGATATGGATCAAAACATTACAGGTCATTTTCGAAGTCAACAAAAAGTCAACTTTTTGTAAAGAAGTGTTATTGAGCATGAAAACTCCAATTGATATGAAAACAAATAGGTTGTTTAGAGGACATCTTGAGCTTTCTAAAAAGTCCAAGAACACCCAAAAATGTTAAAAATTGAGCAAGATACACCTTGTACAAGTTGGGCATTTTTGAAGAGGTGCACAAAGAGAAATACTTGACAAAATCCAATTTTTTCCAAATGGGCTTATAATTTATGATTCAAACTTGATCATAATATTATTTATGACCTCTTGATGCCTAGCCACGACCTTTTCCTATTTTCTTGATTTATTTTGAATTTAAAAGCATTTAATTCAATTTTAAATAAAATAAAATATGAAAACAAGGTATAAAAAGAGTTGGGTTGGATTTCTATCAATCTTGAGGACCAAGGAAGCCCACAAGACATGCCAATTTCGTGCAAACACATACAAGGAAGAGAAAATCAAATTTTGGAAAGATTTGATGGAAATTAACAAGGAAATATTTTTGCATTCAAAGCCATATCTTTTTTCATTCTTTTTGCTCCAATCTCTTGCTCTATAAATACCTAATGCATTCACAAGACCAAAGGACGAAAGCCTAGCCTCTTGAAGCAACCCTAATTTTCTCAAATTTCTCACAAAGTTGCAATTTTCGAATTTGGTTTTCCAGCAGGTTTCAATCAAAACCAAGCATTCCATTGCCTTCCTGAGCATTCCAGCAATCCATCCAGCCTTTACACAAAGCCAAACCATCCCAGATCGTGCTACACAAGTCTCACCGATTTGGTATTTTCCTTGAATTCGTTTTCTTTAATTCATGCATTATTAACTATTTTCAATTGTTTGTATGAACTCAGGACATCCATTAGATCATGATTGATGCATTACATGTGAGCTTTTACGCGTAAATCATAGGTTGCCATTGTTAGGGCTTCAGATCGGAGAAGCTTCGAATCGGTCGATCCAGGCCGTTTTAGGCCAAACGGCCACCACCATCGTGTTCGCAGCCCTCGAATTAGGGGGGTAGGGTCCCTCTTTGCTCTTTATTTGCTTTATTTTGCATGTTTGAGAATCGGGCTAGCCAGAGGAGAAGACCGGAGCCCTAGCTCCGGTACCGTCTCAGGCGAAGACCCTCTGACGCGCGTGGCGTTTTCTTGCAATCTGATTGGCTTACACGTTAATACCAGGGGCCCACGTTTGACTGTGTTTGAAAATTGAAAAATATGACACGTTACCACTTATAACCCATTGTTTGCAGGTTTAAAACAATTGATACAGCTAGCTCAGATGGCAACGTGTGTGTTGGTTTATCCAAGAGGTCCTAGGTTCGATCCTGGCTTCCAGCATTTCTTTTTTATCACTTTTCATAACTAACTTTTATTTTCATATTTTCTTATTTTTTCTATTTCAATTTAATTTATCTTTAAATAATTTTCTCATGCATTTAAAAATCACCAAAAATATTTTCCTTTTGCATTTTAATCAGAAAAATGTTTATTTAATTTTTGAAATTAAAATTAATATTTTTGCATGCATATTTTAATTAATCAATAATTAACCATTAAATAGACTTTTAATTGATTTTCCTTATAAAAAACTATCCAAAAAATTCCCAAAAAAATTACTATATCATTTAATCAGTATCACTAACCTAAAATCTTTTTCCTCATTCAAAAATCTTATTTTTACTAACATATTTTCTCTTATGCGAATTCCTTATATTTTCCGATTATTATGTATCTGCTTACAGGTTGTAATAGTTAGGATTTATTTTCTCGCATTCTTTTCCAATATTATGTAACTGCTCATGGGATGTAATAGTTTAATTAGGATGTTACTTTCCGCACTCCTATTATGTATCTGCCCCATAGCCATGTAATAGCGTAGGACATTTATTTTCCGCACTTTACTTTCCGCAATTTACTTTCTGCACCCTATAAACTGCTAGTAATTAGGAGTGTATGGAAAGATAAAAACGAACATAGACCACTTCTAATTCCAAGATAATATATCTGAATTCAACACACTCTTTTCACACATGCACCCCTTAGGGTAATTCTTTCCCGTTGCCTTTCAAATAAATGGTCAAGTCCCTCGAACGTAGAGGTATCCTAACATTGTTGCCTACGAAACATATCATCATAGTCCCTTCGATACAAAGATCATAGACCCACAATGTCGCCTACGAATACATGATCTCGTCCCTCGATTGTTGCCTACGAAAAGTGATGATCGTCCCTTCGAATGTGCTAGGATACTCCTACAAGTTGCGTTCTATGACCATCTGATGTCCCTTCGAATGTCCCTTCTACATCCAACGAATAGGGTTACCTACCAACTAATGGTATGGATAGAACTATTCTAAAGGAACGTAAAATAACACAAAAACGACCGTTCTGTGTAGGTAATAAGACTTTTAGTTGCTTGCTCTATCAAAATACTTTTCACACCTCACACTTTTGTCAAAGTTCAAACACTTTTCAAAACAAAAACATTTCCGAACATTTTGTATACATTCCTAAATGAATCATTACAAAGTCAAAGCGAAATGCCTTTTTCAAAACGTTTTTGTCAAACACACAGAAAGCAATTTTTAAAAGTGAGCTAAAAGCAACTAAGAGCCCGTAGAAAACTACGGATGGAAAGGGGTGCTAATACCTTCCCTTTTCATAACCTTCTCCCTTACTCAGAATCTAACGAAGGTCTTTTTCTGTTCTTTTCACCTTCCCTTAATTGGATAAAAGAAAAGTCGGTGGCGACTCTTGCTATCCGCAACATTTGCGATAAAAAGCAAAACAAAAATCTCAAAGTCAGTTCACCGTATTACACATCGAAATTGGATCAAACTGCGAGATTCTAGGAGTACGATTCTGATTGTTGTTGAACTGTTGAGCCTGCTTTCGAGGCTATTGATTTTTCTGGAATTATGGGTTAATTCTCATGTTCGAATTTTTATTAACAACTGGTGCGACCGTGTCTACCTGTTGTCGGTGATTGACATTTTTCCTAGGTTTCCCTCGGGATACCATTCCAACGTCGTGTTCTTTCTTCTTCGGGAAACCAGTTTCAATTCTCTTGGTTCCGCTTGAAGATCCCACTTCTTTAGTTAAACGTCCTGCTCAGACTCCTTCTTCTAGCCGCATCCCCACGCTTACCATTTCGGTAAAATCCCCTGGAGCGCTGGCGACCATGCGTTCATAGTAGAAAGGGCCAAGAGTGTTCAAGAAGATCATGGTCATTTCTTTTTCTTCTAACGGTGGATTAACTTGGGCAACAATTTCCCTCCAACGTTGGGCGTATTCTTTGAAAGTCTCCTTTTCCTTTTGAGACATCAACCGAAGTTGATCTCGATCTAGAGCCATGTCCAAATTGAATTTGTACTGTTGGACAAAGGCTTCTCCTAGGTAATTGAAAGTCTGGATGTTTGCACTATCTAATCCCATGTACCACTTCAGAGCGGCGCCAGTGAGACTGTGTTGGAAATAGTGAATGAGCAATTGATGATTGTCATTATATGTAGACATCTTCCTAGCGTACATTATAATATGACTTTGCGGGCAAGAGTTTCCTTGTATTTTTCAAAGTCAGGGACTTTGAACTTAGCGGGTATCCTTAGGCGAGGAACCAGACATAGATCATGGGCATTCTTCCCAAACAAATCCTTTCCACGGATTATTTTGATCTCAAGCTACATCTTATGGAACTGTTCCTGGAGGTTTTCCATTTGGCCACGAGGATTCGTGTTGTTGCCTAGGTTATGATAGACTTTTTCGTTCGCAGTAGCGTGAACCACAGAAGCTGAATTTGTCATAATCGATTGAGAAACCGACATAGTGACTTGAGGAATGGTTACTCCGTGCTGCGGAGTAAATGCTGGGTTCTGCAAAGTAGGAACCTCAATTGAGTTTACCGGTACTTCAGCAATGTTTTGACGAAATCCAATGCCGAAATTGAAAGGCATGCCCCATGGATAGCCTTCTGGCATACTGAAAAGAGGATTACTAAATATAATAACTGAAACTGGAGTAGTAGTGATCTCTGAAATTGTCACTTGATTTTGACTATTTGATGTTGATTGCTGATTTTGTGTAGCTGCCAACGAGCTTACCAAAGAAGTGAGTCTTTCCACCTCTTCCTGAAGTGTTGTCACTGTGCCACGGAGCTCAACATTCTCTTGTTCAAAATCTTCCATTTCTTTTCTTCTGTTTGCACGTCTTACAATGATAAAATAAATGATAAAGATAAAGTTAAACTTGAAATTCCTGGCAGCAGATACGTGATGTCACAGAGAATGTTATGACATAGTATCTGACACTCTGTTAACAAATTACACAGTAAATTTAAACAGCAGTAAAGAACACAATAAATTGTTTACCCAGTTCAGTGTATAACTACACCTACATCTGGGGGCTACCAAGCCAGGGAGGAAATTCACTATTAGTAGAATTAATTCAGGAATAAACCAACCAGTTTATCTCCTTCACTTAAGACCTACCCAATGCAACTTCAATCTAAGTCCTACTTAGACCTGAGTTCCTACTCACTCCCCCTCAATCACAGCAATGATATCAACCTATTGATTAATTGAATTGTGAAGACACTCTTCAATAAACAAACTTGATTTTGCTTCAAAGCTTTAATCAAGAGACACAACACTCGTGCTTCAAAGCTTTGAGTGATAAACAACCCTTACAATCAAATCCTAGTCCAAGGCACTTATCAATTGATAATTGCTTGGCTCACAAGAGTAACTAGAATACACAATTAACAAACTGCTAAATCTTCAATACCGTCCAAGAGGCGCAGCAGCAGAATAAGGGTTCTTTTCCTTTTATAGAAGCAATCCAGTAACTTCAGTTTTGGGCTTCCATAATTATAGCTAGAGTTCACTTAATTAATCCTAAAGACTTGGTCTTTTTAACAACCAATTTAGGTTTAACTAAGATTAACCAATTAGCCACGTGAGCATGCAATCTAATAACATAAAACATAGTAAAACAGCTCAACAAACTTCCTGAAAACTCTCAGGAAAAACAGATTCTGCATAACAGTAAATGTCACACAGAATGTCATAACATCAGTTATGACATCAGTTAATCTTCTGCAGAATTCCAGCACAGTATTTAGCTTCCAGTCTGAGCTGTACTTTACACATCCTTCTCATGCAGAATTTGTCTTCAACTCTGAATGTCATGTCATCAGTCAAGACATTGTCATATCCTAGTTTTACCAAATATTAATGCCAACATAAAAACACTTACAAAACTAATTAAGCGTCTTCGTCTGATGAAGAACCAAATGCTTGATGCAGCTTCAACTTCGGGATTTCTTCCCCATAGTAAGCTTTCAGCTCAGCTTTCTCGGCTTTTAGCTTGTTAATGACTTTTTCCAATCGTCTGGAGCAGGATTGCTAACTGTCATTTCTTCAAGCTTTCTTTTTCCTTTCTTTGATGTATTTATGGATTACGTCATCCTTTCGACGGATCTTCTCATATTTCTCCATGAGCCATTCATCTTGAAAGTAGAGCGTTTTTTCATGATCTTTGACCTGTTTCTTAAGCTTTTCATTCTCAAGGTCAGTCTTAAGAAACTTGTCTTCCAAAGTTTCTTTCTCTAGCCTCATTTTAGACAGAGCTTCTTGGTATTCTCCCATAGTCTCAATGGGAATAGTGGTTGATTTAGATACCATTGGGAACATGGGTTCTTCATAAGCATAAGACATTCGGAATTCCTTCGCTCTTTTCTTTACCCAAGAAGTGTAGATTTCCATGGCTACACAATTCCTTGCATCACCTTTTTCTTTCCTTCGAATGTGATGCCAAGCTCCTATCATTCTGACTTTCAAACCTTGGGAATCTTCCCCTTCATGATAAAAGTAATTTTCTACTGTAAAACCAAGGGGTTTACTAGAGTTTGCGTACCCAAGTTGACGTCTTGCCAAGAATGGGTTGTAGTTAATTCCTCCTTCCGTACCAATGAGAGGTACGTTGGCAAACTCTCCACAGCTTTTAATGATTTCCATCTCATTGTTGGCCAAGGTATACCAATGGATATCGTCATTAGTAAGAGACATGAGTCTTCGAGATCAATGCCAACCGTTTTTGTTTTCTAGGAAGATGGGAGACTTAGGCAAGTGTGAGACAATCCATTTGAATAACAGAGGTAGACAACACACGATAATTCCATCTCATTGACGATTCCTATGATGAATGGAGAGATACGTGTCACCAAGAAAAGTGGGAACAGGATTTCCAATCAGAAAGATCCTTATGGCGTTGATATCAACGAAACTTGGGACATTGGGAAACAACACCAATCCATAAATGAGCAAAGCCAAAACAGCTTCAAAAGCTACCATGCTACCGACTTCAGCAAAATTAAAAGCCTTCTCCATTAGGAACTTTGAAGTTAGTCCTAAGAGATTTCCTTTGGTAGTCGGGTTTTTGTCTATCTCAGATTTCCTTAAATGAGTCATCGCTACAATGACTGGTGGCTTAGCAGTGGCTTCCAAACCATTGAAAGGCACCTTGTCAGACACTAGGATTCCTAGGATATGTGCGTACTCTTCCAAAGTAGGCATCAACTGATAATCAGGGAAGGTGAAACAGCGATAGACTGGATCGTAAAACTTGAACGAAAGTTTTGACAAGTCCTTCATCAACGTTAGTGTTCAGGACAGTTAAAAGAGTTCCATAGCATTTTCTAAGATCCGAGGGATCTTCTACCAAGGATGCTAACTCTTTTAACTTTCCTACATCAGGAATTCTAAAACCGTATCTCTTGGTATATCTTCTTCTAACGTTCATCCCTCTAACCTAAAATGTTTACTACACTACACATTTTTACCACTACACTAACTAGCCTACACTACACATTAAGTTGAACAAAAAATATTGATATATTTACTTCAGATTTATAATTTATAAAAAAAAAATTTTTAAGGCCCTTATTTTTTGGAGGCCATGGGCCTTGTTGACCGGGCCCAAGGTCGGCCCTAGATCATGGGCCTTGTTGACCGGGCCCAAGGTCGGCATTGATCATACATTCAATCATATCTTTCATCAAAATTCACAAACATCATCAATGGATAAAGGATCAGGAAAAAATCTAGAGGAATGTGAAGATCCATCTCTACCCTTCATAGATCACACCAATATCTAAGTAATTTCCCTCTTACCTGATTTTCCAGCTATTGCAACTCTAACAATGGTGTATTCTTCCTCTTAAATCTTTCTCTTTGTCGTTGCGATAAAGCATCAAGCAAAGATAAGTATTTTATTGTTATTGTCTCCACATGAATTGGTGCGAGGGAAAGAATATCATGCAATAGTCTTGGTGTTTCTAAGCATGATTTTTAATGGTTTAAAAGAGTAAAAAGTATATTATGAACATGAAAATAAATACATTCTTGGGAGAGGAGAGAACTCTTCTAAGTTTGAATTATATCTACTCTATCAAATATTTAAACCTATTAATCAGTTGTATACAACCTATATCACTCGTCACTATCATCAATTATCGCTCACAACCGAGGTTATGTCTAACGCGGAGTTGAGAGAACAATTTTTTTTCTCTGAGGTGATGTCTCACGGAAATCAACAACATAGAGGCATTATAAATTGGTACCCATAGTGATTATTAAGTCTAAATCTATCTCTAGAGTTTAGATCCTAATAGATGTTCATCCTAAATCCGGATTCAAATCGTATATGTCTATAGCAACTCAAATCCAAGATAAAGTAAGCAATCATCAATATTGATTTGTAAAATAGAGAGTATACAACACCATGATCAATAAATATATACATACAATCAAGATAAACTTACATACAAACTCAAACAAATAGAGAACACAAAGAAAATAAGGAAGAAGAACCAAACATTTCTCAGTTTGTCAACTCTGATTGATGAGAAATCCGACTTCCAATCATCAAGATGCAAGTTTCATTGTTGTTTTCTAAACTCTAACATCAAAGAATGAAGTTGATGGAGTTGGGAGAAAAAAATACTCAAACCATATCCTAAAAAATTATGTAAAAGTGAATTTATAAAATTTCTATGTCGCAGACCGCGCTGAGTGTACTCAGAAAGCGCTTAACGTGCAACCTGTTGTTGCAAAAAAAAGTAGCACTTGTGTTCACGGTAAAAAGTGACAAACGAGGGAATCGAATCAGAATTTGAATCTCTGGCTCAAAAAAATCTACTCTTTTGATTTGTTTTTAAAGATGTCGCGAGCATCAAGCTTTATTATTTCCAAAACAAGAAAAATGTGATGAAAAAGGGGAAAGTTGCAATACCCTCAATAAATAATGATATGCGGTGCGACTAGCGGGAACTAGACGCAACGCATTGGGGAGAGATATGAGTAAGGGGGTTTGTTATGTAAAGGGAAATATGTGGCACCCTATATATATAGTTATCTATAGCCTTATTGATGTGCGATCGAACTAATGTGTCTAATGGTATCTTAACTGCAAGTGCACAGTCTATCGCGGTAGTAATAAAAAGATGTCGAACCCACAGGGACTTCGTAATCACTCTAGTGCTAGGAAAGTATGCTAATTTATCTAAGGCGGATAATGTCACGTTTGGTTTTTGGGAGGTAAGAGAAAGTAAAAGTAATTGATTTAAAAGAATAATAATAAAGCGGTCGGTATGCAATAGAGTGGACCTAAGCGGATCTAATCGAACCTAAGCGTATAAAGATGGTTAACTTAATTGTTCTGTAGAAATAATCAGTTTAAAAACCCTCAACTCACACTTTCGTGGTCTTATCTCGGATTATACTCCTAAAGCCCTATGCCTGCTCTCGGTAGCCCATAAGTGTTTAGAAAATACTCTTTGAAAACCTAATTAAATCTAATTCGTTTTAAAGCGCTCTCGCTGTATTTAAATCGAATGCCTAACTTTAGTTATCCGGTTAAAACCTCACACTTTCGTGGTCTCGATCCTAACCTATCTTACTTTTCTTACTTTCGTAACAAAAAGGTTTTATTCTTAATTACAAAAAATTATAACCAGAATTTAAGTTGATTAAGGTTTTAGCTTAGGATTGATTAAATGCCTATTGTCATTACTATTACATACCGACACAAGAAATCTAGCTAGCCATAATCACTAAATCAAACTCACAGAAAACATAATTAAAGAATAGTAAAACAAGCATTCTGAATAATTAATAACAACTTATAATAAATAATTAAATTGTTACTAAAATTAAATGTAATAAAAAACCTGAAATAAAATAATGCTCCTACGTCCTTCTTCCACAAATCGGAAACTCGGACCTTCGGAATCGGGAAAGTAAACAAGTTATGTGGCTTAAATAAATCCAAATTAAAATAACAACATCCTAATGTTGGAAATTGTTATTGGGCAGTAAAGAAAACAAAGGAATAAGAATGCAGCAACGAACTGGAAAACTGGAAAGCGAGGTTTGAATTTGGCAGAGCTTCCGCAAGGCAACACTGAAAAATGCTCTGTGTATTCTTCTTTGGAATTCCTGCTATTTATAGAGAGGAGTAGTACTGGCAGTTGAAATTCCATCGTGGGTTTAATTTGAAATCTTGAGAAAAAATAGGAAGGTGGGTTGAGTCGTGGCTGAGAGAATTCAGGAGCAGCTTGAAGACTTTTCCCGTTACTTGCCCACGTCTCCACGTTAAGTATAACTTGAAATTTAGCGTGTTACGGTCGTGGGGGATGTGTTACGGGCATACTTTAAGAAATAGCACGTGACGGTCTTGGGGAGTCTATGACGAGCGTAACACGCCTTGTTGATGCCTTACGACCGTGGCACATGTGTGACAACCGTCACACCAGCAAATTCTGCAGATTTTGGCAGAATGATCCTTTTCCTTCTGATCTTTCTTGTTAACTTTGTTTATTTGATGTTCTCTGCTAATTTGACCTGAGATATGTGGTACCTGTAAAAAGACATGAAAACTCGGAATATCCGGGAGTTAAATGGATCAGTGCGATATAAAAACAGGTTAATTTCATAGCAAATATATGATACGATTTCTCGTTATCACTTATTTATATATATATATATATATATATGAATATTTTTGATATGTTTGTGTGTTTTAATTTGCTATTCTATTCTTGGGAGAGTTTCTCCTTTGGATTTAAAGAAAGGTAGGTCATGTGGGATCCTAGGTTTTGTTATTATTGTGCTCGCAAAAATCATTGGGATCTTCTGCATACATATCCCTTAATGGGAATAAGAGCATCTATAGCTCGGATCTAAGGGAGCTATGGTTTTGTTTGGTTTAAGGGAGAAAGAAGTATGCTCGCCAAGGATGAGACCTTGTGCCTACGTATTCTCAAAGGGAGGTTGAGAAAGTCAGAGCAATCGTAGTTCCCACTTATGCTAGTGGAAGCAAAGGGTGTTATTAAGAGACAAAGACAAATGTCATCTTACTGAAAAATGTATCTAATATATTTCATCACGTACATTTTGAAGGGTGGATTGATTGAATCTTTCGTCGTAAGTATTAGGTGTTTTACTTGAGTGTACAAGCATTACCACTTACGAGTTAAGAAAGATGTTTGAAAGATGATTAAATCTTTAATTGTAAGTTTTGGTGTTTTGCTTGAGTGTACAAGCGTTACCACTTACAGTTAAAAGATGTTTTGTTTGAAAAAAAGAGTGTTTGAAAAGTGTTTGATTTGTATGTGATGTTATAGATGAGATACTTCTTCCATAGAGATGATAAATGTCTAAATCTCTAAGATAAATTTATTATTGATTAGGGGGATGCTTTTAAGAAGCCTGTGGGTCCTTGTATTGTAAGCCCAAGAGGAGGCATTTCGAGGGTCATCGAGGGTCCTTGCATTGTGAGCCCAAGAGGAGGCATTCCGAGGGTCATCGAGGGTCCTTGTATGAAGCTCAAGAGGAAGCTATAGGGTATGGCTGGCTTTGGCTTGAAAAGTGGTTTCACCGGGAAACCATCCTCTTAGGATTCAAGAGTGATTTCATCGGGAAATCATACTCTCAGGGTTCAATCCTAGTGCGGGTGATTCTTTGTATTGGAAGCCCAATAGGATGCTGTTAAGATATTTCCAGGTCTCTTTCTTGTTTGATGCCTAAGAGAAGGCTAAACTCAACGAGGGAGTTCTTTTGAACGAAGCCCAAGAGAAGGCTAACTCAGCAGGGGAGTTGTCTTATATGAAGCCTAAGCGGAGGCTAAACTCAACAGTTGAGTTGTCTTATATGAAGCCTAAGAGGAGGCTAACTCAGTAAATGAGTTATCTTATACAAAGCCTAAGAGGAGGCTAAATCATTAAATGAGTTATCTTATACGAAGCCTAAGAGGAGGCTAAAGGGAACCTAGTTGTTAGGCTAGTTGTTATGTTATAACTAAATAGTTATATGAACAAATGTGTGATGTGTATTTACAGGAGTTTATGAAGGAAATATATATAAACAAGTGTATAAAACAAGCAATTTAAAGCAAGTGTAACTTGAATAAATACAAGGGGCTTGGGACTTACACCTTAAGAGAAGCCCATTGGTTTAAAAGCAGTTTCACCGGGAATAATGCTCCTCTTAATACCAATGGAATCGGTGTATAAACAAGCGAATGAAAACAAACGAACGAAGTTTATTTATGCTTGAATATTTACAAAGACGATTGAATGTGTACAAGGAAATGAATATGTACACGAAAGGGTGGTTATGTACAAGGAAATTAATATGTACATAGGAGGGTTGGGACTTACACCGTGAGGGAGGCCCGTGATCAATTTGAAAGAAATTCAAGGAGAAACCTGGTTCGGTTTATCTTCAAATCGAATTGATCATGCAAAAAGGTGCGTAAGTTTATTGAAAGGTTTTTGAAAAGGTTTTGAAAATGATTTTGAAAAGTGAAGGATATTCACTAGAAGTTTTGAAAAAGATTAGGCTTGAAAATTGGAAAGAAAACATTTTTGAAAAGTATTAAAAATACTTAAAACGTCTCATTTTTTAACCTAATAAAAATATAATCAAAAATAAAATATTTTTGGATTTTTTTGACATAATCATAAAATAGGTATATTAAATGACAAGTGTGCAAAAAATCATCTCAAAATGAGAAGTTTTGGTTGGTTTTTGAAAATGTTAATGTTTGTTGAAAAACTTGAGAAAATTAGTGATAAAAAGAGTTTTGGTCCTAAGGAGGATTGATCCTAGGACTTTGGCTTTAAAAGTGAATAGTTTTTCCACTGATCCATATGCTTGACTTGTCATTTAATCACCTTGTTTTAAAGGAGTTTTGAAAAATATTTGAAAATGAAGTTTTTTTTTAAAAGGGGTCAGAAGCTGACGTTTTGAAGGAGGGTCAGAAGCTGGAGTTCTGAAGGGAGGTCAGAAGCTTGCTGCTTCTGAAGGAAGGTCAGAAGCTTGCTGCTTTTGAAGAAGTCAGAAGCTTGATGCTTCTGAAGGAATGAGAAGCTTGCTGCTTCTGGAAGTGTTTGAAGCTTGATGCTTCTGGAAGTGTTAGAAGCTTGATGCTTCTGAAAGAAAGGGCATCAAAAGCGCTTCTGAAGGCGGTAGAAGCTTGTTGCTTCTGAAGGGGTAAGCATTAGAAGTGCTTCTGAAGGAAGTAGAAGCTTGATGCTTCTGGAGGGAGTCAGCATCATAAGTGCTTCTGAAGGCATGTGTCATACCCCAATTTTTGACCTAATATACCACCTTACATTTGCATCATTGCATCATTAACAGTTCAGAACAGAATTAATCGGGTGTAGCTTCTACAGATCAAAATTAGGGTTTCACATGATTTTCATCTGATTCAAGAGGCAATCAATTAGGGTTTGAGTTTTATTCATCTCAGTTGACCTATCTTGATCTTATCATCAACCTCTGATCATCAAATATTTCCTCCTGATCTATCGAGGATCGACCAATTAAGGTTTTTATCGAGGTTAGGCAATCACTGATTTTCTGATCAATAAATGACTTTTTTGATTAGAGATTGATCTTCATATCTTAAATACAACATGTTGACCTAATTTCTGGATTCAAAACATCACAGAAGTTCACAGAATTCATCAGTCAATTTCTTGATCATCTGATGAAATTTCATCTGCACTAAAAAGTCAAACTTTGACTTTTGGTCAACTTTTTTAAGACAAAACTTTTTCCATCATCAAAATACTTCAAATGATCCATCATGATCATAAAAAATCAAGAAATTTGGAAAAGTCAACAAAAAGTCAAAATTTTCAACACTTAGAAAATTTTCAAAGTGTTAAAATTTCACATTTTTTCCAAACTTCATGGCATTTTTTCACATAGTTCCATTTGGAATTAGGAAAAACTCAAAACATGAAAGTTGTATCCCTTGAAACAAGATTTCCAAAATGTCCAAGAACTCTCAAGTCCATGGTGTCTAGCTATGCTTTTGATTTTGAAACATAGAGCTCCAAAATCCTTGATTTTCAAGTACAACTTTCAAGATTATAGGTCATTTTTGAGTTTCTTCTTCTAGAAGCCATGCCACCTAGCAAAGAGGGATAAAGCTGATAAAAAATCAGATGGAGAGTAATTATGATGGGATAAGATCAAGTTGAATAATTAACCATGGTTAAAAGGAAGCTTCCTTTTGCATTTATTGCAAAAATGACTTCCTTGCCCGCTAAGGCAACTTGTAAATACCAAAGCCAATCTTCTTCACTTACCATTCAGAACTTTTGACCTATAAATATAGGTCATGTTGGCCATTTGAAACTACACCAAAGCTATGCCAAAACAAGCTTTTTCACTTCTTTCTTAAATTTCAAGTAACATAGTTCAAATTGGAAATTCTTGCATTTTTCAAAACTTATGAAGAGCTATGAGATATTTGGTGTCTAATGTGTCATAAACAACTAATAGAACTAGTTTGTAACTTAAAATCAACACAAGAATAGCTAGAAACCAGATTTGCATTTCACACTTTCAAACTTGCCCAAAACTGCCTTAACATTCGAATCTGATCATTGGCTCAAGCAAGTTGTGATTTTTTCACTCAAACATCATCAACATACTCCATATGGATGATGCACACCATTAACTTCAACCTGTAACACCTCTAACATCGAATTCAAGTTTCACTTTGAATTTTATGCAGGTGGACTTGGTTGGAATTATCCAGGCAAATTCATGATGTGCAAACCATCCTCACACGATCCTTGAAGTCCGTTGGTGCTATAGGAATCATCAAAACACAACTGGAAACGCTCCAATACAGTTTTCTATCTCAACTTCAAGAGGTAAGAACACGAACTTCAAACTCTATGATTTCTTGCCTCTAGTCCAAAAAGCTCTTGGCCATTTTGTTTCTGCACTATCACTGATCAGTAACCCTCAATCAATTGATCAATTCATCAACCATACACGATTTCAATTAGGATTTTCAGAATTAGGGTTCTTCGTGATTTCTGAGAATTTAATCATGTTAAGCTTAAAATAAATGAAATTAAACAACATAATCATGTTCCTGGGCTTAAAACGATCAAGTTTGATGTTTATATCGAGCAATTTCATGGAGAAATGAAGAATCCATGGCTGATTGAAGATTGGAGGAGGAAGAAGAAGCTGCGCGCGTTTTTTTTCAAATCCAAAAACTCAGTTTATAATATAATCACATTGTTTGATTTCAATACACGGATGTATTGCCGCCCCAGCGGTTGCGGTTGCCAGCTCACTCTTAAGTCATTCATGCCATGCCTTGCCTAATGGTCCCGGGTTCGAGTAGCCTTGGGACCATTTTTTGCCAAACTTTGTAATTTTTCTTCATATTTTTTGCAAACTTTGACTTTTTCAAAACCCAATCAAAACTCCTCATTTTGAGGTGATTTTTTGTACACTTATCAATTAACATATCTATTTTATGATAGTGTCAAAAATTTTCAGAAAAACTTTCATCCGATTATATTTTTATCGAGCCGAAAACGATGCATTTGAGTACTTTTTAAAGCACTTTCAAAGGCGTTTTTTTCAAACTTTCGAAGCCCGATTCTTTTCCAAACTTCTCACAAGTATATTTCACTTTTCAAAAATACTTTCAAAATCATTTTTCAAAACTTTTCATCAAAACTTACATCTTTTTCCATAATCGATCCGATTTAACGATAAAACTGAATTCGTTTTCTCTCGAATTTCTTAATCGATCATGGGCCTCCCTCACGGTGTAAGTCCCAAAATTCTTTTTATGTACATAATTATTTCCTTGTACATATCCAATTCTTTTATGTAAATACCATTTTTTACCTGTGCATAATACAAACATAGTTTTGTAAATACTTAAGTACGGACAAACTTCGTCTGTTTGTTTTCATTTTACACTGAATACCATTGGTATTAAAAGGAGCATTATTCCCGGTGAAACTGCTTTTAAACCAATGGGCCACCCTTATGGTGTAAGTCCCAACCCTCATATGTACATCCACATCCTCCTGTACATAAATACTCGTTCGTGTACATATTTACTTTCTTTGTACACAATTCAAACTTGTAAGTAATCAAGTTACGCTCGTTTTAAACGTTCGTTTCACATACACTTGTTTATATTTCCTTCATAAACTTTTGTAAATAAACATCATGCATTTGTTTATATTTCCTTCATAAACTCCTGTGAATACATATCACACACACACTGGTTTATATAACTGTCTAGTTATAACATGACAACTAGTCTAACCAATAGGCTCCCCACAGAGTTAGCCTCCTCTTGGACTTTGTACAAGGTAACTCATTTCATCTGAGTTCAGCCTCCTCTTAGGCTTCATATAAGAAAACTCATTCATCTGAGTTTAGCCTCCGCTTAGGCTTCATATAAGACAACACTCCTGTGACACCCCGATTTAATTCAAATATTAAATAAGTGAGAATTAATTATTTAATTGATTAAAGTCTTAAATATTTAATTCATCTGGATTAATTGGGTTATTTAATGAGGAAAAGTTGGGAGGTGTGCAGAGTAAATGGTGGGTGTGAGAGTAAATCACTCTACTAATTACTAAGTATTGATTAATTATTTTATTGGAATATTAGAAGGAAATATAAAAGGAAAAGAAAGGAAAAAGAGAAGGTTTTGGAGAAATCATTTCACGTAGAGTTGGAGAAAGAAGAGAAGAGAGGAAAAGTCGACGCCGAGAGAAGCCGAAGAATCATCGCGAGGTAAGGGGTGATTTCGTTTGGTTAATATGTCTTATGGGTTTTGGGAATCAACTGGGTAATCGGGTGTGATAGGAAATGGAATTGTAGGTTATAGCATGAAACCCTAAGTTGTGTCAGTGGATGGAAAATTGATCACTAGTGTGTCAGATGATAAATAGGAATGAGTAAATTATGTTGGTTGATGTCAAAATGGTGTAAAATGGTGTTAGAATGGTGTTCATAATATTACAATTCGTGTTTGAAAGGTTGAAAATGATTATGGATGCATAAAGCTGTCAAAATAGTAGATTTTGTCAACAAGTGGAAACCGTTCCTCGTGGGAGGAACCGGTTCCATAAATTTCAATGGAATTTTTACATGGGAACCGGTTCCTGGGAGGAACCGTTCCCCATACAAAATCCGGGACTCAATTTTGAAAATCTGGGAACCGGTTCCCTGTGGGGAGGAACCGGGTTCCCCATACAATTTTCCAGGAGCGTGTTTTTCAAAGATTGTGGGAACCGGGTTCTCCCAGTGAGGAACCGGTTACCACTGTGTATTTTTCCAAAATTTCTAAAATTTCAAAAATTCATATTTTCTAAACCGTAACTCCGATTCGAGTGCCGTTTTCGGAGTTATTTCTTAAATTTAAAATTCTACCTCTTGGAAAGGAAAAATATTATTTTATCGAAAATTATTTTAAAAGAGCCGAGTCCCTGATTTTGAAAATATGGATTGAATTACGGATGATGGGTAATTAATGCGAATGGTCTGAGTACCGGATGAGAACTAATGCATACCATGTTATATTTTGATATCCATTATGATTTGAATGTGATATAATTGGTGAAATGACATCGTGTGATTATGTTGATTATTATGATCAGTGGAATAATGTTGCATGCTTTTATGATTGCATGCATGAACATTTGTTAATTGGTTCATTCCCATTGTGCGGAAGTGAGCTTGCAGAGCCAATAGACTGACCTGGTTGGAGGTAGTGAGGCTAGATTCTTGACCCAATGGTGTGGGCGAATCATGGATTACACTGTCTTTCCACGAGTAAACAGCAAAGGTGAACGCGGTTCACGTTTTGGTACCACATGCATAGAGTCTGCATTGCATATGGAATTGTAACATGTTAGGATGGCTTCCAGTGTTGCAATTGCCATTGTTTGATATATACATGATCATTGTGTGAACTGTTTTCTGCATGGTATATGATCTCGTGTTTGGTTGATGAATTAATATACATTCGATTATTCTGTTGTATCTAAGAACGTATAATACATGTTATATTGAATTGAAATCTCACCCTTACTTTAACATTTCAGATCCGAAGTGATTAGCCGCTTGGAGTTGGTGAGGATAGCTCTAGATGTCGAGTTTAGTTAATCTAGTCCGCGTGTCAGTGTCGTGCTCTGGTAGATGTAACACTGGGGAAAACGATTGCTTGAATCCTTTAGTGGATATTTCAGAAAGTTTTGAATTGTGTTTTGAATTAAATACCCTGGAATAATTGTTGAATGATGCATTCGGGATTAAATTATGTTTCATTTCCGCTGTTAAACATAATTTTGAGTATGATTTACTAAATGGATATTCTCCAGTGAAAGCATGACGCTGTTTGGTCAAATTTTTATGATTTAAATTGTGACGCCTCTTAATTGATGGATTAAACTCTGATTATTATTTTATAAAACGCAGGCATTTAGAAGGGGTGTTACAATAGTGGTATCAGAGCATAGTCGGTCTTGTCTTAGTGTCGTTATCCCTTTAGTATGCGACTAGTGTAAGTAACACTGTCGATACTTGTGTGCTGATGTAGATTGTTTTGTAATGTTACAGAACAATGGCTGGAAGAGGTAACGGAAGGAATGATGATGCTATTGCTGAGGCTTTGGGAATGTTAGCTGGAGTGCTCGGAGGGAATCAGCAGGGAGCTGCTATTGGTGCTGACAGACAATTGGGGAATTTTCAGAGGAATAATCCTCCGTTGTTCAAAGGTGCACATGATCCCGGGGGTGCTCAGAAGTGGCTGAAGGAGATCGAGAGGATCTTCAGAGTTATTGATTGTGCTGAGGGGCTGAAGGTGAGGTATGGTACTCACATGTTGGCTGAGGAAGCCGATGACTGGTGGGTTGCTACCAGGAATGAATTGGAAGAAGATGGGATTGCATTGACTTGGGCTGTGTTCAGGAGAGCTTTTCTGAGAAGGTACTTTCCTGAAGACATTCGGGGTAAGAAAGAGATAGAATTTTTGGAGCTCAAGCAGGGCAAAAAGTCTGTGAGTGAGTATGCGACCAAGTTTACTGAGTTAGCAAAGTATTATGCTAATTATCCTAACGATGCAGATGGAGAATTTTCCAAATGTATCAAGTTTGAGAATGGACTATGTGATGGGATCAAGCAGGGTATCAGGTATCAGCGTATTAGAAGGTTCCCTGATTTGGTTGATTGTAGTAGGATTCTGGAAGAAGACCTTACCAGTACTAAGGCGAATGCTCAGAATTATGCTGACCGTAAGGGTAAGAGATAGATGGATCGCGGTAAGCCTTATGATAGGAATAATCATAGATCTGGAGGTTGGAAGAAGCCTAGTGGAAGAGACTCTGGTTCTTCTGGTTCTTCCGTAAAGTGCTACAGATGTGGTGAATTGGGTCACCGAGCTCTTGAATGCAAGGCTGATGCGAGAAAGTGCAACAATTGTGGGAGAGTTGGACATTTAGCTGCTGAATGTAGATCCCGAAGGATAACTTGTTACAACTATGGTGAAGAAGGACACACTCGTCCGCAGTGTACTAAGCCAAAGAAAGAGCAAGCTGGTGGGAAGGTGTTCGCTTTGTCAGGATCAGATGTTAAGCCTGATGATCGGTTGATTAAAGGTACATGTTTTATTAATGGCATACCTTTAATAGCAATTATTGATACTGGAGCGACGATTCTTTTATTTCTTTGGACCGTAAGAGATTGAATCTAGAAACTTCTAATTTGGATGGAAGTATGGTTATTGACACTCTTGTTCAAAGACTACTTCATGTGTGTAGAAATTGTCCTATCGTTATTTTCGATAGAGGGTTCGGTATGGATTTAGTGTGCCTACCTTTAGAACAACTTGATATTATCCTTGAATGAACCGGTTGGTCTTCAACCAGTTCATATCAATTGTTTTGAGAAGTTATATTTCCGAGGTAGCTAAAGTTGAAGATGCGATCATGTCGCTTAAGCGTATGAACTCACCGCTGTCAGAGATGGTGTTGTAGTGTTCATGTTATATTCTTCAACGGAAGTGAAAGGGAAGGCTAAGAGTGGTGAGTTTCCTATTGTGAATGAATTTCCAGAGGTGTTTCCGGAGGATGTTAATGAGTTACCACCTGATCGAGAAGTGGAGTTCACTATAGATTTGATTCCCGAACTAGTCCAGGTCGATGGCGCCTTATCGCATGTCGGCATCCGAGTTGTCCGAATCAAAAACAGGAAGAGTTATTGAGAAGAAATTTATTCGCCTAGTGTTTGTGGGTGCGCCGTGTGTTGGTTAAGAAGAAGGAAGGTACGATGAGACCGTGTTGACTACGCATTGAATAAAGTGACGATCAAGAATCGGTATCCACCGCCGAGGATTGACGACTGATGGATCATGGTTGGAGCAGGTGTTTAGCAAGATCGATCCGAGGTCCGGATATCATCGATTCGTGTTAAGGCGGAAGATATTCGTAAGACCGCTTAGAACGAGGTATGGGCATTATGAATATTCTTATGCCATTTGGAGTTACTAATGCAAATGTGTTTATGGAGTATATGAATGGATATTTCATCCGTACCTTGATAAGTTTGTGGTGGTGTTTATTGACGACATTCTGATCTATTCAAAGGATGATGAGGAGCATGCAAAGCATCTCAGAGTTGTATTGGAATTGTTGAAGGAAAAGAAACTTTATGCAAAATTGTTGAAGTGTGAGTTTTGGTTAAGCGAAGTGAGTTTTCTTGGCCATGTGATTTCCAAGAATGGTATTGCTGTTGATCCTACAAAAGTAGAAGCGGTATCTTAGTGGGAAGTGCCGAAGAATGCTTCGGAGATTCGTAGTTTTCTTGGTCTGCCAGGTTACTACAGGAAGTTCATTGAGGGGTTTTCTAAGTTAGCGTTATCGTTGACTAAGTTGACAAGAAAAGGTCAAGCGTTCATTTGGGATGCAGATTGTGAGAAAGGATTCCAAAAACTGAAGAGGAGGTTGACTAGTGCTCCGATTTTGGTTTTGCCGAATCCGGAAGAATCTTTTGTGGTGTATTGTGATGTGTCTTTGATGGGTTTAGGAGGTGTTTTGATGCAAGATAGACAAGTTGTGGCTTATGCTTCAAGACAGTTAAAGGTTCATGAAAGGAATTACCCGACTCATGATTTAGAGTTGACGACTGTTGTGTTTGTGTTGAAACTATGGAGGCATTATCTGTATGGTTCACGGTTTGAAGTGTTCAGTGATCATAAGAGCCTGAAGCATCTCTTTGATCAGAAGGAGTTGAATATGAGGCAGAGGAGATCGTTGGAATTCCTCAAGGATTACGACTTTGGGTTGAACTACCATCCTGGTAAGGCAAACGTCGTGGCAGATGCGTTGAGTAGGAAATCCTTGCATATGTCGATGTTGATGGTTCGAGAATTGGATTTAGTAGAGCAGTTCAGAGATTTGAGTTTGGTTTGTGAGACTACTCCGAATAGTGTGAAGTTGGGCATGTTGAAGCTGACTAGTGGTATTTTGGAAGAGATTAGAAATGGGCAGAAGTCTGATGTTGGTTTGGTAGACAAGCTGACATTGATTAACCAAGGTCAAGGAGGTGAGTTCCGAATTGATGAGAATGGTGTGATGAGATTTGGTGATAGAGTGTGTGTTTCGGATGTTGCTGAGATCCGAAAGAGTATCTTGGAGGAAGGACACCAAAGTGGGTTGAGTATTCATCCCGGTGCTACTAAGATGTACCATGACTTGAAGAAGTTATTTTGGTTGCCAGGAATGAAGAAGGAAATTGTCGAGTTTGTGTATGCGTGTTTGGTCTGTCAGAAATCGAAGATTGAACATCGGCCGTCGATCGATGGAACCGTTATTCGCTCCGAATGGAAATGGGATGGCATTTCTATGGATTTTGTATCCGGTTTGCCTAGAAATGAGGAACCGTGATTCTATCCGGGTGATTGTCGATCGATTGACGAAGTCCGCCACTTTATTCGATAAGAATGGATTATCCGATGGAGAGGTTGAATTGTATGTTGAGAAAGTTGTAAGTTTGCATGGTATTCCGTCTAGCATTGTGTCGGATAGAGATCCGAGGTTTACTTCTAAGTTCGGACAGATTGCAAGAAGCTCGGGTACTAAGTTACGATTGAGTTCCGTGATCATCCGCAGATGATGGTCGACGGAGAGGACGATCGTTAGAAGATTTGTTAAGAGCTTGTGTGTTAGAGAAAGGTGGAGCTTGGGATAGCTATTTGCCATTGATAGAGTTTACCTACAACAATAGTTTTCATTCGAGCATTGGTATGGCTCCGCTTGAGGCATTGTATGGTAGGAGATGTCGACACCGTTGTGTTGGTACGAATCGAAAAGTGCCGTGATTGGACCGTAGATCGCTCAACAAACTTCGTAAAAGATTAAGATGATTCAGAGAAGTCGAGGACTTCTCGAGTCGCCAAGAGTTATCACGATAAGAGAAGGAAGGATCTTGAGTTTGATGAAGGAGACCACGTGTTTATGAGAGTTACTCCGATGACTGGTATTGGTCGAGCTTTGAAGTCAAAGAAGTTGTGTCCGCGCTTTATTGGTCCGTTTCAGATTACCAAGAGAGTTGAGAAATTTGCTTATCAAATCATACCACCGCCATGAATTTGCATGATGTTTTCCATGTATCTCAGTTGAGGAGGTACATTGCGGATCCGTCTCATGAGATTCAAGTAGATGATGTTTAGGTACGAGATAATCTGACTGTTGAAGCAGTGCCTGCAAGAATTGAGGATCGAAAAGTGAAGCAATTGCGAGGTAAAGAGATAGCACTGGTACGAGTAGCTTGGGGAGGACCAGCTAAAGGAAATGTAACTTGGGAGCTGGAGAGTCAGATGAAGGACTCGTATCCCGAACTTTTCGCCTAAGGTATGTTTTCGAGGACGAAAACTCTTTTAGTGGGGGAGAGTTGTGACACCCCGATTTAATTCAAATATTAAATAAGTGAGAATTAATTATTTAATTGATTAAAGTCTTAAATATTTAATTCATCTGGATTAATTGGGTTATTTAATGAGGAAAAGTTGGGAGGTGTGCAGAGTAAATGGTGGGTGTGAGAGTAAATCACTCTACTAATTACTAAGTATTGATTAATTATTTTATTGGAATATTAGAAGGAAATATAAAAGGAAAAGAAAGGAAAAAGAGAAGGTTTTGGAGAAATCATTTCACGTAGAGTTGGAGAAAGAAGAGAAGAGAGGAAAAGTCGACGCCGAGAGAAGCCGAAGAATCATCACGAGGTAAGGGGTGATTTCGTTTGGTTAATATGTCTTATGGGTTTTGGGAATCAACTGGGTAATCGGGTGTGATAGGAAATGGAATTGTAGGTTATAGCATGAAACCCTAAGTTGTGTCAGTGGATGGAAAATTGATCACTAGTGTGTCAGATAATAAATAGGAATGAGTAAATTATGTTGGTTCATGTCAAAATGGTGTAAAATGGTGTTAGAATGGTGTTCATAATATTACAATTCGTGTTTGAAAGGTTGAAAATGATTATGGATGCATAAAGCTGTCAAAAATAGTAGATTTTGCTGTCACAGGTCGTGGAAACCGGTTCCCTGTGGGGAGGAACCGGTTCCAAAATTTCACTGGGAATTTTGTACATGGAACCTTCCTGGGAGGAACCGGGTTCCCCATACAAAAATCCAGGGGGACTCAATTTTGAAAATCTGGGAACCGGTTCCCTGTGGGGAGGAACCGGGTTCCCCATACAATTTTCCAGGAGCGTGTTTTTCAAAGATTGTGGGAACCGGGTTCTCCCAGTGAGGAATCGGTTACCACTGTGTATTTTTCCAAAATTTCAAAAATTTCAAAAATTCATATTTTCTAAACCGTAACTCCGATTCGAGTGCCGCTTTCGGCGTTATTTCTTAAATTTAAAATTCTACCTCTTGGAAAGGAAAAATATTATTTTGTCGAAAATTATTTTAAAAGAGCCGAGTCCCCGATTTTGAAAATATGGATTGAATTACGGATGATGGGTAATTAATGCGAATGGTCTGAGTACCGGATGAGAACTAATGCATACCATGTTATATTTTGATATCCATTATGATTTGAATGTGATATAATTGGTGAAATGACATCGTGTGATTATGTTGATTATTATGATCAGTGGAATAATGTTGCATGCTTTTATGATTGCATGCATGAACATTTGTTAATTGGTTCATTCCCATTGTGCGGAAGTGAGCTTGCGAGCCAATACCGACCGGTTGGAGGTAGTGAGGCTAGATTCTTGACCCAATGGTGTGGGCGAATCATGGATTACATTGCCTTCCACGAGTAAACGGAGCAGGGTGAACGCGGTTCACGTTTTGGTACCACATGCATGAGTCCATTGCATATAGAATTGTAACATGTTAGGATGGCTTCCAGTTGCAATTGCCATTGTTTGATATATACATGATCATTGTGAACTGCTTTTCGCATGGTATATGATCTCGTGTTTGGTTGATGAATTAATATATATTCGATTATTCTTGTATCTAAGAACGATAATACATGTTATATTGAATTGAAATCTCACCCTTACTTTAACATTTCAGATCCGTGATTAGCCGCTTGGAGTTGGTGAGGATAGCTCTAGATGTCGAGTTTAGTTAATCTAGTCCGCGTGTCAGTGTCGTGCTCTGGTAGATGTAACACTGGGGAAAACGATTGCTTGAATCCTTTAGTGGATATTTCAGAAAGTTTTGAATTGTGTTTTGAATTAAATACCCTGGAATAATTGTTGAATGATGCATTCGGGATTAAATTATGTTTCATTTCCGCTGTTAAACATAATTTTGAGTATGATTTACTAAATGGATATTCTCCAGTGAAAGCATGACGCTGTTTGGTCAAATTTTTATGATTTAAATTGTGACGCCTCTTAATTGATGGATTAAACTCTGATTATTATTTTATAAAACGCAGGCATTTAGAAGGGGTGTTACAACTCCCCTGCTGAGTCAGCCTCCTCTTGGGCTTCGTTCAAAAGAACTCCTCATTGAGTTTAGCCTTCTCTTGGGCATCATACAAAGAAAGAGACCAGGAAATCTCTTAATAGCCTCCTATTGGGCTTCCAATACAAAGAATCACCCGCGCTAGGATAGAACCCTGAGAGTATAATTTCCCGGTGAAATTGCTCTTGATCCTAAAAGGATGGTTTCCCGGTGAAATCCCTTTTAAAGCCAAAGCCAGCCATACCCTATAGCTTCCTCTTGAGCTTCATACAAGGACCCTCGATGACCCTCGGAATGCCTCCTCTTGGGCTTACAATACAAGGACCCATGGGCTTCTTAAAAGCATCCCCTTAATCAAATCAATTTCTCCTTGAGATTTAGATATCTATCATCTCTATGGAAGAAGTATCTCATCTATCACATCACATACAATCAAAAACTTTTTCAAACTCTTTTCAAACAAAAACATCTCTTAATCGTAAGTGGTAACGCTTGTATACTCAAGCAAAACACCCATTGCTTACAATTAAAAGATTCAATCATTTTTCAAACATCTTTCTTAAACATGTAAGTGGTAACGCTTGTACACTCAAGCAAAACACCTATAACTTACGATGAAAGATTTCAATCAATCAAACTTTTCAAAAATGTATGTGATGAAATAGATTAGATACATTTTTCATTAAGAGGACATTTGTCTTCGTCTCTTAATAACATCCCGTTGCTTCCACTAGCATAAGTGGGAACTACGATTGCTCTGACTTTCTCAACATCCCTTTGAGAATACGTAGGCACAAGGTCTCATCCTTGCCGAGCAAATTTCTTTCTCCCTCAGACCAAACAAACCATAGATCCCTTTAGATCCGAGCTACAAATGCTCTAATTCCCATTAAGGGATATGTATGCAGAAGATCCCAATGATCTTTGCGAGCACAATAATAACAAACACTAGGATCCCACATAATCTATCCTTCTTAAAATCCAAAGGAGAAACTTTCCCAATCATAGAAATAGCAATTAAAACACACAAACATATCAAACGTATTCATATATAAAGCTATAGATAACTATATATATTTAGGGTGCTCCATCTATTCCCTTTATATAACAAACCCCTTACTCGAATCTCCCAATGCGTTACGCCTAGTTTGCGCTAGTCGTAATGCATATCATAATCAATCGAGGGTATTAACAGCCTTTCCCTTTTCATAATCATCATTTCTTGTGTTGAAAATAATAAAGCTTGATGCTCATGCATCTTTATAAACAAATCAAAAGAGTAAATCGTTTGAGCCGAGAATCCGAATTGATTCGATTCCCTCGCCACTTTTAACACGAACACGTGAGCATCGAAGTGCTTCAAGGATGAGCCTTTATTAAAAAGGTCCTGGGGATTCGAACCACGGCCTCGAGGCGAGGCAAAGGACTAAGAGCGTCTTGCACACGTGGTGTTACATCCGTTATGAAACAACAACCAATAAATATAAGATAAACTAAGAATTTGAGTTTTCTAGAATCGAAAACGCAATGCTCTTCATCTTCAACCTCCAGATTCCAATTCGTATCTCTCTTGTTTTTCCATGAAATTGCACGATCCAAAATTCAAACTTGCTCGGATTTTCACCAGGAACATGATGGTGGCAATTAATTTTATTTATTTTAAGCTTAGAACTGTTAATTTTCGTATGAACACGAAGAACCCTAATTCTAAGTTTTGATCATGAAATCATGTATGAGCAATCGATTTAAGCAATTGATTGAGGGTTATTAGATAGTGTAAACAAAATGGCTCAGCCTTTTTTGAACTGCAAGTTAGAAATTAAAGAGTTCAAAGTTCAAGCTCTTACCTCTTGAAGCTGGAATCAAATTCCTTGTTGGAGGTGTTCCAGAGATGTTTCGATGATTGTTATAGCTTCAGTGATGCTTATGGAAGGTGTTGATGTGCTTACCTTGGATTGAAATGGTCTGGATCGTTCTGACCAAGTCCAACTGCAGTCACTTGAAGTGAGAATCGAATTTGATGATTCTGAGATTACAGTGATGAAAAGATGGTTTGGATCACTTTTATATGGTGTACAGAAGGTGTTTGAAGTGAAAGATTTGAACATGCACGAGTGGATTGAGAATTTGAAAGTTATGGCTCAATATGTGCATACATGAGGTTTGGAAGTGGTTTCTGAGTTTTGCTAGTTCTTGGGCTAGCTTGAGGATTCTAACAACTTTCTAATGATGTATAGAAAGTATTTGAAGCCTAAGATTGCTCAGAAATTGCAAGGCTTGAAATTTGCAAATTCTCCTACTTAGAAACTTGAAACTTGAAAAACAAGAAAGAAAGAAAGAAAGCTTGGATTATGATGCTTTGGGGTGATTTTGAATGAAGAAGTGACCTCTATTTATAGGCCAAGAAATTTGAATGGTAAGTATAAGAGATTGGCTTGAAATTGAACAACTTGCCTTAAAGGGCAAGAAAGACATTTTTGCCATAAATGCACATGGAATATTCCTTTAACCATGGTTAAAATCTCACTTGATCTTATCTCCCTCATAATTACCTCTCATCTGATATTTATCAGTTCTAACCTATCTAAATTGGTGACAAGGCTTCTAGAAGGAGGAATTTGTGAAAAAATGACCTATAGTTCTTGAAAAATGACTTGTAATTCATGGTTATGGAGCTTTAAGTTTCAATTTTAAAACCCTAGCTACACAAAGTGTTTTTTCAAGTTCTTGGACATTTTGGAAAGCTTGTAACAAGACCTACAACTTTCATGTTTTGAGTTTTTCTTGAATCAAAATGGATCTAGGTGAAAAATGGCCATGAAAGTAAGGAAAACCATGTTTTTAACACTTGAAATTTTTTCTAGTGTTAGAAAAATTCAAATCTTGACTTTTCACATTTCTTGATTTTTATGATCATGATGGATAATTTGAAATGATTTTATGATTAAAAAATTTAGATTTGAAAAGTTGACCAAAAGTCAAAGTTTGACTTTTTGAACATTGAATTTTCATCCGATGATTGAATTTGTCGATGAAGAAACATGGATTTTGTAATGTTTTGAACTAAGAAATTAGGTCAAGATGTTGCATTGAAGATGTTAAGATCAATCTTCAAGCAAATAGGTCATTCATTGAGCGAAAGTCAATGATTCACTATCTTCGATCAAAACCCTAATTGGTCGATTCAAGGTAGATCATGAGAAAAGTTGGGAATTTGAAAATCAAATATTGATGATTGATTAAGATAGATCAATTGAGGTGAGTAGAGACTCAAAACCTAATTGATCATATCTTGAACAGATGACATTTTGGTAAAACCTAACTTTGACTTTAGGAGCACACGCACGATCTATCCTGCTCGAAGCATTAGTCATGCAATGATGCATATGTGAATGATATAAGGTGGTATCTTAGGTCAAAATTGGGGTATGCCAATTTGATTTCTCCATAGCTAGATAATCGTAACTCGATCTGAATCATATATAATAAGATGAACAACGGAAGATATTACATTTCTTGGTTTTTCGAAGGAAACGATGAAATGAATCACATTAGATAATAACTTTAAAATACATAGATTTGTATTAAAATTACTACTACAACAATTGTTAAAAGTTAAACAGATAAAAGTTGGCATGTACTAATATGGCTAGCTATGATATATACAGATCAGCCAACATGTGAATCTATTGCATAATACTGTATGAATTATAGTCAATGCATGTAAGTTTGTGAATTATATATCATTTCTATGGCATGGCTGCTGCTTGGGAGCGAGGCAGACTGCCCGTTCATCAGCAATGCTTATACTCTCAATTTTGGCGAATTTCGACGACGTACACCAAAAGATGCAGCTTTATTTGAACTCATGAGATTCTCTATGTTTAAACCTGTACCAACTCTAATTGCAGTATGAGAATCATTATTATTGTTATCATCATTAGGTTCGGAGATTACACTTCCTTGAGGAAGTTGATCAGCTTCTTCATAGTGGTTATGTTTATGTAACCACTTCTTCAACAAAGCTACTAGTAAGCAGATGGTCGAAGTGGCAGCACATAGGAAATAGAGTCCCAAAAATTTGTCAAGAGTCAGACTCTCAGTTTCGTCCGGAGATGGTGAGTTCTTTGAGCATTTATTGGAAGGTTTTAACCATCTATCTTCCAACTCTTTTAATTTTCCATTTTCTGCTAGTTGTAAAATTGCTTCAGAAAAGTCTTTTGCCATTGGATCGTCTTTTTGAAATACCTGCAAAAATCATAGAGCATGAAACCAAACACAAGTATGCAAAACTGAAACAGATACTAATGTACTTTGAGAAGACATAGTCATTGTTTTCATTTTTCTGTGAAAGTAAATTGGCCAAAATAAAGTTGTAGGCACTCACAAATCCCAATCCTCCAAATTTATAGGCTGCTGTAGTTGAAGTGTAATCTCGGCAGTATTTATTCATGAAAACCTTCTCATATGGGCTCTCAACAAAGAGAGCAGAAATATTTTTGCTCTTGAATTTATTGACAATGTCATGTTCTCCCTCAACTTCTTTAACTTGGTGCCTAGAGAAATTGTAGACATTGACTAAATAGTCCCTTACAAAGGTACTGGTGTTAAAACAACCAACTGATAGATTGTTTTGTTTAAGCCATTCAATGTCTCTATCTGACCTCAATTTTCGGACGGTAAGCAATGATGAAAAATTTGCAGTGTAGCTTGAGGTCAGAACAAACACAAGAAATAACCATACTCCAACTACAACTCTTGCTGAGTTGCTGTTTATTTTCTCCCCTAATATACATCAGAGTCAAATATCATGCTACTGTTAATTAATTTGCAAAAGAAGGATTTCCAAATGAAGAACATCAGAATCAAATTTGGCACTTTACAAACATATTTTCTAAATAGAAAATGAGAAAGTTTTGAACTTTTGTAATACTCTATACTTACTCTGAGCAAAAAATAGAGAAGAAAAAGCAAACCACAGAGTGGTGCTGATCTGGTTTTCAATGGTCCACCAAATTCAGGATTCAAGTGATGTTCCAAGAACCAAATGGTAATCATTGTGTAGATGAGGATAGCAATAGTTGCAATCCACATTACCGTGCTAAATGGTTTCATAAACAACCATGCTGAATCTTCAGTTTCTGCGGGAAGTATGAGTGATAAGCCCAATTCAGTATATGGTTGAGTGAATGATACATCCTTTGCTCGCTTGGCAAGTATTACTACATCTCCTACAATAGCATCATAGGTCTGCAACAGTATTAGCTTCCTTCTTCCATTTTATTTGGGAAAAATGAAATATTTTTTTTTCTTTAGTGCATGTGAAACTTACTGTCAATCCTAACATGCACTTGGTTTTGAGAAAACCTGATATTTAATCTACATCCTATCTAATGTTATGCCAATTATGTGTGAAATGTATATATTGAAAGAGACAAATGAAATTTTGAAACAAAAAAAATACAAGTTGACAAGAACATAATGTTGAGTTTACCTTATCTTGTACTTCACGCAAAATCTCATCAAAAGATCCGTTGACAGGGGTAAAATTATAGGGAAGATCACAATACGTGTCACGCAGAATTTCTCGGATATCTTGAAAAAGATCAATACAATAGCCGGTAGCAGTTTGATTTTGAGAGACTTTCACAAAGGTATCATATGCAGAATTCATAGGAATTGCAACTTGTAAAGGGTTTGTTTCATTTAGTATTTTCCCTTTCTTAGGTACACAGTCATTTAAGCTTTCTTCTTTAGTACCATCACTTGTTTTCTCTATAAGATATCTAGCAAACTTCAACTTTGGTGTCCAAAATTCCAATTCAATATCTTTCTTATCATTATCAACCACTTTTATGACTCTTAACAGTGGAGTATAGTATAGTTGTCTTTCTTTGAATCTTATATCACCAATTAAGCCATTGAAATTGGAAGATAACATTTTCTCCTGTAAAATTTTTGAGCTACTAGAATTAGTATTCATTCTCTCCAAAGCCTTTGTGACAATTGTGATGCTATCATAAGCTAGCAAAACATTTGGTCCTGGTTTGGACTCAACTTTTTCTGTATTCTCATCTTGAAAATTTTCTCAAATGAGTATAAGCACTAGAGCTTGTAGAATAGTTGGTTCTGATTCCCAAAACGCCTTCCATAGAAGATAAAACAGATTTATCCACATAGTCCAACATGCTTGTAATCTCCTCATTGATTATCCAAGATGACTCTTTCTCCAAAATTCCAATTTTCTTAGCTTCTCTAAACAAATGGTTCACCATAGGCAACGACGCTTGAAGTACAATAAAAACACGAGATTTGAACTGCAACAACTTCAACAATTCATCAAGAACAAACCCTTTTGGATCAGATAAAGAAGTGAATGGTGGAAGAACTAATAGATACTCAATCTGCAAGTTAAACTTTTCGAGAGCCTCGGATAAGAGGCTCAACATTCCAGAATCGCTGCTATAAGGGTTGTCTTCATATATAACTATAACTTTCTGAGAGTTGAAAGCCTGGATCATATCAGCTATGAAGTTCATTTGTACAGAAAGATTTTGTGACATTTGAATCAAGAAAGGCCAACGAAGTTGCGCTAATGATGATGGGACTGATGGTGGAGAAGAAAATGAAATTATTGGTACTTTAAACTTTGTTCCAAGGTCAGCAACAAGAGCTGCTTCTTGCCATGTTTCCATGCCAATAATGACTTTAACTTTTTCCTTAGTAATTAGTTCTTCAGCTGAAAACCAATAAGCAAGATAAAATCAAACTGTTTTTATACAAGGTAAAATCTACGATTTTACAGGAAGAAAAAGTACTCACCGCTAAAGCTGCTTGTAAAGGGTTTCTACCGAATCACGGAAGCAAATGACTATGTTTTGATTGTTATAATAGTTATTGAAACTTTGAGCTGCAATTTGCATGGCTGTTCTCTGTTGTTTACCTGTTTCAGAATTAACATCAATGATCACACCAATACTTGTTGTATTTTGGGAACTATTGGCAAGACTTTGGAATAAAAATAGTGAGATTATTAGAGGAAGGCAGAGCAAAAGATTTGGAACTGAGTTTGATGTTTGAGCATAAAACTTCATACTGATTATAGGTATATTGAGTTTGCATGAAAGTGTTGGATATGGATATTCACATTTATATGTATGGTGGAGGGAGAGGTCAATGATCATAGTCATAACTCCATATTTGAATAATTCAAAGGGTTGAATTTGTGTTGGTGAATTTATGAGAATGACTCTGTCTATAATATGAATGTTCCATTAACAATCTTGACTTCTATTGTCCTCAACACGTGACATGAAACGGTAGAAGTTGTTTAAATTATCAAAAATGATATTTTAACGTAAAATTCTCACACTTACCGCAAGGCGTTGTAGTCTTCTTTCGAATGTTTGATATTAAAACTTATTTCTTGTTCTGCAGTGTGTTTTTTAAAGAATATTTTGCTTTTGATTTTTATGATTGGCGAATCATCTGTGACATGCTTATTAATTGAGTTTATTTATTCAAATATTTCACTTTATGTCGAGTCGGAAATTAAGGTGTAACAAAACACATTAAGAAATTCACACACCACCGCATATCTCTGCCACATCGCTCTACACTTTCAGAGAAGCGAACATCACAAATATCTGATCTTTTTCTATCAAAGACATCTTAACTTGACTGGCAAACAAACTTCGGATCCACACTCTCTTCGGGTTCAAGAAATAACACAACATCAACAACACCTGCACTCTGAAATCAGTGGCGTGCTGAACCAACACTTCACACCTGAAACATCTCAGAGAAGAAGAGGTTTTTCATTACACGTGTTTCAATCCCGTTCATGTTGACAAGCAGTTAGAAAAACAAACGAGCATCGATAGTATTTCACACACATGTCACATTACTAGAGAACAGACAAAATTACACAATCTGGCCAAATATACCGACCTGCTCTGATATCACTATATATCACCCGAAACCCTAAAACTTTAATTAAAAAAATTAAACAATAATTTAGGATGTCACTTTCAACGGACATACATACTTTCTCACTTTTAAATCAAACATCAACAACCCGCAACAAAATAACAATAACAATATAAACTTCATTTGTCACTTTAAAGTAAAAACTTAGAATTCACAACATAATTCATATCTAGTCCAAAAACAACTCAATGAACAAAATTGTCCCGTCCCCGATATTACCGATTAGAGCATTATACCACTAAAACAACGATAAAATAAAGATAAATGAAGATTAGCATCCAAGCCATCTTCCAACTCACATCAGCAAGTCATTCCTCCTAAGTATATATAAGATAAAATATAAACAACACAAAAACAACAAGAAAATAGGTGGTAATAAACTTTGATATATTAACCGTGTAAAGAATGCAAAGGTAGATTAAAATAAACAACAACAACATTTAATCACACTACAACACTACCGACAATTATTTTCACACATCACAAATGAATAATTTACACCAACATCACAAAACTTATATGTATGCAACGTGACTCACGACTCGACACTATACATGTGGTATCAAACTCAACAACAATTCCTCTTTGGTCCGGGTCTTCCCCTTCTGAACCCCAAGCCCCTCTTCTGAGCTCTGGACAAGTCACTTGTCTCCCATTCTAAACTTGTGACTCGCCTATTTCACAAAATACAATATGATGCATGTCATATTATCAATGCAACAACAAGAACAAGAACACATTTACGGTTCCCCTTCTAACCATAAACATCATGTAAAATAGCATTAATGTAGTTCCCCCTTTTGAGCGACCCCCACAACACAATAATCCCAATTATGTGCATGTCACATAATTAAACATCAAAACACACAACTCATCCGACTAGCAATCATCAAGTCATAATCATGTCATTATTCGACAATCATCCTTTAAAACACATCACAAGTAAACATACCATTAATATTTTCATATACATATAAAATCTCACAATAATCATAATAAGATAGTATTTCATGTCAGCTACCCAACGCTTCGAACCACGTCTCAAACGGAGTCATAAAACTCCAGTTAATCACAAAATAGATTTCGTAGTACAAAATCCAAAGAGCTGCTATGGCCGTCCGTAGTAACGGCTACGGCCCGTAGTGATCCCATGATAAAAACTCATTTTGGGCACGCCCAGAGGGCTGCTACGGCAGCAGTGCCCAGAAAACTCATTTTCTCGCGATTTTGTGCGATCTCTCTTGTTTTTCAGCCTTGCAACAGATCCCAAATTCTAAGTTTTAACTTCCAACAATCCCAAAGCATATCATATCATAAGGTACATGAATCAAAGGAAATAAACACATTACAACATAAAAAATTAGCATCATGAATCAATTTATCATACTCACTAATACTTAACACCAACCTATGAACATATGAACATCATCATCCTAACTATAATCATAGCATACACTTTATGCAATTCACAACAACATGGAAATAATCATACACAGGGCCGTCTCTGACAATTTGGAGGCTCTATGCCAATTTTTAAAATTGACCCCAATAAAAAGAAAGGTAAAAAAATAATATTATATTTTGAAATTTTTTGAAAAACTAATACATTTAAATAATAAATGTGTAGGCACCCAGGATTCAACTATTGATCTTTAATTAAAAAAACAGTTTTACCACTACACATTAAGTTGAACAAAAAATATTGATATATTTACTTCAGATTTATAATTTATAAAAAATAATTTTGAGGCCCTTATTTTTTGGAAGCCCTGGCCATGGGCCTTGTTGACCGGGCTCAAGGTCGGCCCTGATCATACATTCAATTATATCTTTCATCAAAATTCACAAACATCATCAATGGAGAAAGGATCAAGAAAAAATCTAGAGGAATGTGAAGATCCATCTCTACCCTTCATAGATCACACCAATATCTAAGCAATTTCCCTCTTACCTGATTTTCCAGCTATTGCAACTCTAACAATGGTGTATTCTTCCTCTTAAATCTTAAATCTTTCTCTTTGTCGTTGCGGTAAAGCATCAAGCAAAAGTAAGTATTTTGTTTTTATTGTCTCCACATGAATTGGTGCGAGGGAAAGAATATCATGCAATAGTCTTAGTGTTTCTAAGCATGATTTTAATGGTTTAAAAGAGTAAAAAGTATATTATGAACATGAAAATAAATACATTCTTTGGAGAGGAGCGAACTCTTCTAAGTTTGAATTATATCTACTCTATCAAATATTTAAACCTATTGATCAGTTATATACAACCTAAATCACTCATCACTATCATCACGTATCGCTCACAACAGAGGTTATGTCTAACGCAGATTTGAGAGAACAACTGTTTTTCTCTTAGGTGATGTCTCACGCAACTCAACAACATAGAGGCATTATAAACTAGTACCCATAGTGATTATTAAGTCTAAATCTATCTCTAGAGTCTAGTTCCTAATAGATGTTCATCTTAAATCCGGATTCAAACCGTATATGTCTATAGCAACTCAAGTCCAAGATAAAGTAAGCAATCATCAATATTGATTTGTAAAATAGAGAGTACACAACACCATGATCAACAAATATATACACACAATCAAGATAAACTTACACAAACTCAAACAAATAGAGAACACAAAGAAAATAAGAAAGAAGAACCAAACATTTCTCAGTTTGTCAACTCCGATTGATAAGAAATCTGACTTCCAATCATCAAGATGCAAGTTTCATTGTTGTTTTCTAAACTCTAACATCAAAGAATGAAGTTGATGGAGTTGGGGAATACTCAAACCATATCCTACAAAATTATGTAAAAGTGAATTTATAAAATTTCTATGTCGCAGACCGCGCTAAGTATACTCAGAAAGCGCTTGTTGTTTCAAAATAAAAGTAGCACTTGATTTCGCCATAGCTAGAGAATCGTAACTCCGATACTGAATCATATATAATAAGATGAACAACGGAAGATATCCATTTACTGGTTTTTCAGAAGGAAACTGATGAAATGAATCACATTAGATAATAACTTTAAAATACATATATTTGTATTAAAATTACTACTACAACAATTGTTAAAAGTTAAACAGATAAAAGTTGGCATGTACTAGTATATGGCTAGCTATGATATATACAGATCAGCCAACATGGGAATCTATTGCATAATACTGTATGAATTATAGTCAATGCATGTAAGTTTGTGAATTATATATCATTTCTATGGCATGGCTGCTGATTGGGAGCGAGGCAGACTGCCCTGTTCATCAGCAATGCTTATACTCTCCAATTTTGGCGAATTTCGACGACGTACACCAAAAGTTGCAGCTTTATTTAAACTCACGAGATTCTCTATGTTTAAACCTGTACCAACTCTAATTGCAGTCTGAGAATCATTATTATTGTTATCATCATTAGGTTCGGAGATTACACTTCCTTGAGGAAGTTGATCAGCTTCTTCATAGTGGTTATGTTTATGTAACCACTTCTTCAACAAAGCTACTAGTAAGCAGATGGTGGAAGTAGCTGCACATATGACATAGAGTCCCCAAAATTTGTCAAGAGTCAGACTCTCAGTTTCGTCCGGAGATTGTGAGTTGTTTGAGCACTTATTGTTAGGTGTTAACCATTTATTTTCCAAATCTTTTAATTTTCCATTTTCTGCTAGTGTTAAAATTGCTAGAGAAAAGTCTTTTACCATTGGATCATCTTTTTGAAATACCTGCAAAAGTCATGTAGAGTATGAAACAAAATGTGAGAACAAAACTAACATATTCTAACAGGCCAGGAAAAAGTTGTAGGCACTCACAAATCCCAATCCTCCAAATTTATAGGCTGCTGAGGTTGCAGTGTAATATTTGCAGTGTTTATCCATGAAAACCTTCTCATATGGGCTCTCAACAAAGAGAGCAGAAATATTTTTGCTCTTGAATTTATCCAAAATGTCATCTTCATTATCAACATCTACAATTTGGTGTCTAGGGAAACTGTAGACTTGGACCAAGTAGTCCTTTATAAAGGTACTGGTGTTATCACAACCAACTGGTAATTGGTTTTTTTTAAGCCATTCAATGTCTCTATCAGACCTCAATTTTTGAACAGTAAGCAATGATGAAAGATTTGCTGTGTAGCTTGAGGTTATAACAAACACAAGAAATAACCACACTCCAACTACTACTCTTGCTGAGTTGCTTCTTATTTTCTCCCCTGGTATACATCATAATCAAATATCATGTTACTATTAAGTAGTATATAGATCAAATTTTATGAGTTAAGTATTGCAACTTGTTAAGAAATGTGGTTGGACCTAATTCATCCCTATAAATTCGGCTTGTAGGGTGTGGATATTCCACACTTATAAGCCCGTGTTTATGCTATATATTGTCCGATGCATTTCAGAAGTGCCACCAAACCCTCTATAAAACTAATAACAAAGCTCAACCTAAATTTTAAGATGATCAAAGTCTATGAAGATCAGTTGAACTACTTGCTATTAGGTCACACACGTAATGTCTAGTCCGAAAAGTGAAGGGTGTGTGAGTTAAGATTCTCTTATTGAATAAGATAATACCAAACCGTAAGTTTATAAGTTTTGTAAATTTTAAGAAATATAGTGAAAAAGAAAATGAGAAAATTTTGAGCTTTTGTAATAAAGACTTACTATGAGCAAAAAATAAAGAAGAAAAAGCAAACCACAGAGTGGTGTTGATCTGGGTTTTCAATGGTCCACCAAATTCAGGATTCAAGTGATGTTCCAAGAACCAAATGACAATCATTGTGTAGATGAGGATAGCAATAGTTGTAATCCACATTACCGAGCTAAATGGTTTCATAAACAACCATGCTGAATCTTCTGTTTCTGCTGGAAGTATGAGTGATAAGCCCGATTCAGTATATGGTTGAGTGAATGATACATCCTTTGCTCGTTTGGCAAGTATTGTTATATCTCCTACAATAGCATCATGGGTCTGCAATAGTATTAGCTTCCTTTCTTTTTGTTTGAAAAAGAAAATGAAATATCTTATGAGAAAGCATGATATTTGATCTACATGCAATGTTATGTTATGCCATTTGTGTGTGAAATGCATTTATTGAAAGTGACAAATGAAATCATCAGACAAGTTTGCAAGAACATAATTTTGAGTTTACCTTATCAATGATTTTAGCCAGAAGGTCATCATAAGATATACTGAACTTATAATATTCATAGGGAAGACCAGAATACTGGGCACTCAAAATTTCTCGGATTGCAAGGAAAATATCAATACAGAAACCAATAGGAGTTTGATTTTGATCGAGTTTCACAAAGTTATCAAATGCAGGATTCAGGAACAATAACTTTTAAAGGGTTTGGTGTCCTAGTTATACTGTCATTTAAGCTTTCTTCTCTAAGAGATCTATCAAACTTTAACTTTGGTGTCCAAAAGTCCAATTCAATATCTTTCTTATCATTATCAACCACTTTGAAGACTCTTAATATTGGAGTGTTGGATAGTTGTCTTTCTTTGAATCTTATATCACCAATTAAGCCATTGAAATTGGAAGAAAACATCTCCTCCAATAAAGTCTTTGAGCTACTAGAGTTGATATTCATTTTCTCCAAAGCCCTTGTGACAACTGTAATGCTATCATAAGCTAGTAAAACATTTGGTCCTGGTTTGAACTCAACTTTTTCTGTATTCTCATCTTGAAAATTTTCTCGCAAATGAGTATAAGCACTAGAGCTTGTAGAATAGTTGGTTTTGATTCCCAAAACACCTTCCATGGAAGATGAAACAGATTTATCTACATAGTCCAACATGCTTGAAATCTCCTCATTGATTATCCAAGATGATTCTTTCTCCAGTAATCCAATTTTCTTAGCTTCTCTAAACAAATGGTTCACCATAGGTAATGACGCTTGAAGTACAATGAAAACTCGAGATTTTAATGGCAACAACTTCAACAATTCGTCAAGAACAAACCATTTTGGATCGGATAAAGAAGTGAATGGTGGAAGAATTAATTGATACTCAATCTGCGAGTTAACCTTTTCGAGAGCCTCAGACAAGAGGCTCAACATGCCATAATCACTACTATAAGGGTTGTCTTCGTATATAGCTATAACTTTTCGAGAGTTTAAAACATGGACAATATCTGCTATGAAGTTCATTTGTGAAGTTTGATTTTGTGCCATTTGAATCAAAAAAGGCCAACGAAGTTCTGTTGATGATGAAAGGACTAATGGTGGAGAAGAAAATGAAATTGTTGGTACTTGAAACTTTGCTCCAAGATCAGCAACAGGAGCTGCTTCTTGCCATGTTTCCATGCCAATAATGACTTTAACTTTTTCCTTAGTCATTAGTTCTTCAGCTGAAAACCAATAAGCAAGATAATATCAAACTGTTTTTATATAAGGTAAAATCAACGCGTTTTGATAATAAAGTACTCACCGACTGAAGCTGCTTGTAAAGGGTTTCTACCAGAATCACGGAAGAAAAGGACTATATTTTGATTGTTGTAATAGTTATTGAAACTTTGAGCTGCAATTTGCATGGCTGTTCTTTGTTGTTTACCTGTTTCAGAATTAACATCAATGATCACACCAACACTCGTTGTATTTCGGGAACTATTGGCAAGACATTGGAATAGGAAAAGCAAGATTATTAAAGAAAGCCAGAGCAAAAAATTTGGCATTGAATTCAATGTTTGAGCATAAAAATTCATGTTGAAGGTTCAACTGTAGTATAGATAGTAATACTTAGAACTAAACATCTAATATATCTAATATACTTATAATAGGCATATGGATATTCATATTTATATGTATGGTGAAGGGAAAGGTCAACGGTCATAGTCATGATTTTGAAGTTGAATAGTCCTCCTGAGAGGATTGAAATGGAATGTTAGTTTGTTGTTAATATTAACCTGAAAGTTAAGTATCATGACCTGTATTATATTAAACAGTTCCTGTGGTAGAAACACATTACACGTACGTAGTATTGATTTTCAATGAGAATGATTCTGCCTTTATAATATGAACAGTCCAGTTAACTATCTTGACTTTTATGATCTCAACACTTGACAAGGTGGAGTTGTTTAAATTATGTACGCTATCATCATTAATGTTTGGTTCATAATAAAAGTGTCATTTTCAACTGTATTCTTTTATAGAACCTGCAAAGATTCATTTCTCTTCATGTTCTTTTGATCACATCACATGTGCCCGGATAACAGAAGACATGTTATGTTGATTCACACTAAAGAATATTCTCTCAACAGTCTTGTCATGTTAGTTGTGCCGATACAAGGAATGAATGAGAGGACAAGATTCCGTACATATAATACAATTCAAATTGCTTCACTCCCAAGATACAAATGACTTCCAATGAAAAATGATTGGAAAACCAAATATTCAAAGCCTATATGAAAGAATCAAATTCAAATTTTGAAGGTTCCCATTTCACAAGATTTTTGAACCATTCGAACGACATTTGAGCTTTGCATTTCATTGTAGTATATATTAGCGAAGAACAAACACCTAGACACAAGTTCTCTTTATTCATTATTATTTATTAGAAAAGTTAACACTTGTAATCCACTCTGTGTGAGTTTATGTAAACAAACATCTTTATAATTTGTTAAGTTTTTTAGTGAGGCACTCCGAATGTTAGAAAAATACACAAGAAGGAGAGGAATAATTTAAAGTGCAAAAACAATAAGTAAATCATTAACGAGAGTAGTCCAATCCCTTTGTTTCAAAGAGCTTTTCAATATAATCAGAACCTGACTACAATTTGCTTAGATACACCAGTCTAAGACTTCATGCTCAATCACACCTGAAAGAGAATTCTTTGCCTAAATACATTGTTCAGGACTTCATGCTCAATCAAACTAAAAAGAGATTTTCTTGCCTAAACTCATAGTTCAAGTCTTCCTCCTCAATCAAACTAGAAAGAGACTTTCTTGCCTAAACTCACAGTTCATTATTTCCCGCTCAATCAAACTAGAAAGAGACTTCATTCTCTAAACTCACAGTTCAGGACTTTCTACTCAAACACTTGATCTGAGACTTTTACATATTCTACAGAAACTGTTTAGGATTACAACAAGATGTACCTCATATACAATCAAAGGGACAACTAATACAACACACACAAAGACCTTGTTACATGAGATTTCTAAGATATACTAGTGTAAGAAAATCAAAAGCCTATGTGTAATACAACAACTATGTACAAAAGGGTGAGGTTCTTGTATATCACATTCATTGCATCAGTAATTCTTCCCACTGAAGTTGGTTGCAAAGATACCTCACACTAAGCTCAATACCTAGGGCCTTCATGCAGTTGAGATCAGGATATCTCGTGGGTAGCATTGGGCGTGCAAATAGGATCTCATAGCGTCTCCTCTGAGCATCATCTTGGAAAACAATGTGCATATCGTCAAAACTCTGCATCCTGAAAACTGGGTTAGATGACAATGTTGTAATTCTGAAAGTGAAAGTTTAATGAAAACTTAAGTTAGAAGTAAAATACGGATAAGTAAAACTGAAAATAAAATTAAATAAAAGAAAGAAGAAAAAAAAAGGAAAGAAAAACCATGGGTTGCCTCCCATGCAACACTTCTTTTAACGTTGGTAGCTTAACGGATCAATCTTCGATTTCCATGGCCACTTATCACGCCATCTTTCATATCCCTCACCTTTTATTTTCTTTATTCTGTAGGGTGGTTCAGACTTATTAACTTGTGGTGGTGGTTCAAGATCTATCATGCGTATTATCTTCTCAGATTTAGATTTTTTTTATCCACCATCTCAAAGGTTGACATTCCCTTCTTAACATTGATGACTTCCTTAGTTTCATGGTCATCTAATTTTCTCTTTTTGTGTCGGTCCTTTGATAAAGGTGCATTGGCTTGGACATTTTCCAATACCTCCGCATATCTTTTGGATTGTGAGTCTACCTTAGCTTCTATAAATATTTTAGGGAAAGAAATAGTTGGGTTGTAGGGAGGAGGATAACAAAAGGCGACCTTCTTTACCTTTTGATAACCTCCCATTCGGGTGGTGTCAGTGGATTTTTCTTAATCTCTACTCTTTTCTCATCAGAAATTTCCTCATCAGAAATTTCCTCAACTTTATTATCACTCTCCTCAAGGTTTTCAATTTGACTTTCACTACTGGTTGTTACAACATCCACATGCTCCCCAGGGTAAGGTCCTAGAGGTTTTTGTTTAAGCAGGGAAACTTGAGTCTCCAAGGCCATGTTGTGAGTCGCTAGGGACTCGACCATAGTGTTCAACTGCCTAAGGGTTTCATTAATATGGAGATTTTGTTTTCTTAATTTTTCATTTTCGATAGGTTGTTTTGCTACAAAACGCTTCATCACAGGTTCTAACCTAGTAAGAGTTTGTGTCTCAAGGAAATTCTCCATTATAATTTCGATGTTGGATTTATGGGCATCTGGCGGCTCCTCAAAATACTGGGAGTGATAATGGTAGATGAATTTTGGTGATATATAGTAATAGAGATAAGAGGGCCTTTGTCTATACGGTGTAACAATAGGATACGAAATTTGACGAAATTGATCCCCGACAACAATGCCAAAAACTTGATGTGTTGTTTCGCAAGTGTACGAATCGCATCAGAGTAATATATAATGTTGTCGAATCCACAGATACCAAGTGTCAATCTATCGTAATCTATTGTCACAATGTTTATCTAAGGCAGATCAATATTCAGGTTTGTTTGGGAGTGCAGAGAAAGTAAATGATTTAAAGAGAAATACAGATAAAAAGACAGCCTCGAATGTAATTCGCAATAATAAGGCCATTCCTAACTGCTTCTGGAAAACATACTTACAGGACAATATTTTCTACTTTGAAAAGAGTCAATTTAACGGGAACTGCCGCTTTCGCGTGTTCAAAACCGAGTTTAATCTTTAATGAATCCTTTTTATTGTCACTTAAAAAAAGGCGCGTATTGCGTCAAAGTAGAAAACCTATTTTTAAAAAATGTGACATCATGACTTAGTTGAAAAGTGCTTTTAACTCAAAAAATTTAACTAAAGAGGTTCGTGGATTTCGCTTAAGAACCAGATTTTAAACCCATTAGCGCGTCTGAAAATAGTTTTAAAATCAATTTTCTAAAGAATAAAAATCCTCAATCAACCGAACAAAGCGTTTTCTCTCTTCTTTGATCGGTTGAAAGTAACCAAGTTTATCTTCAGGGTTGGACGGATTTCGATCTTACCCAACCAAAATTTGAGTTCAAAAAACTTGTATTAAAGTTAAAACAACCCTTAAAGTGTTTATACATATACAATGTGGAATGTTATCTTAACATCGATCCTTACACTTTTGCCTTTAGAAATTTAGCCAGACATGGAAAATAAATTAAGCGATAAATTTAGACATGTTAAAAACTTTTAAAAGAAGTAAAGCATTGCGGAAAATAAAAAAGCGGGTAAAAGGTGCAAGAAAATAAATAAAGTAATGCAAGTGCGAGAAAATAAATAAAATAAATCAAGTGCGATGAAAATAAATAAAGTAGTGCGAGTGCGAGAAAATAAAGTAAAATAAAGGTGAATGTGATAAAGTAAATAAAGTAAATGCGGAATTTATAAATAAAAACCTGCTCCAAATGGAAACTTTAATTCTGAAAACAACTGGAAGTAAAGTGCGAAAATGTAAATGGCGGCACGTTTAACTTCTATCAAAGTGCTCCAAACTTCATTACAGACTAAACTATTAGTGCAATAACCCTTCGATGTGAGGAGTTTATTGCTTTACAAGACTGATAGTATATTGCTTAAGTTTGTAACTAAGCTTGGATGAAGAAAATTGAAACTGAAAACTTCTATTTATAGAAAAATAGAAACAGAACAAATTACGGATCTGCCCTCCAACTCCTTTTTGGGCGGGAAAACCTGACCAAACATGACGCCCGCCATGAGGCCATGGCGTCCGTCACAAGTGCTAATGTGGGAAGAACGTGGCCAGGTGGCAGTTGAGGGAGGTTGAGTCCTTGACACATCATGACGTCCTCTGTGACGGCCGCCATGCTGACCGCCACATGTACAAAAGGCTTGAAAACTTGATTTCTTGGCCGATTTGCTTCGTTTTTCGCAGGAAGGCTCCGAAATAGCTGTGTATCTGAAAAAGGGAAGAAAAAGCAAACATAAAGCCTGAAAAGGTAATAAAAACTATAGTTAATCATGTGAATTTTGAGTCAAAAACGCAATGTGTTTCGGTGTTATCACCTGCAATTTGATTCTCAGTTCTGCAGTGTTCTGAATTCATCTTCCCAACAACTACCTGCTCTCGAAGATAGTGGAACCTCATTTTGATGTGCTGGCTTCGACCATGAGATATCGAATTCTTCGCTAGGTTGATAGCTGACATGTTGTCGATCTTCATGGTGATTTCTCCATGATCTTTACCTGTAATTTCTTCGACCAAGTTCCTCATCCAAGTTGCTTGACATGCACAAAGAGAAACAACTATGTATTCTGCTTTGCATGATGATAATTCCACAGCTGGTTCCTTTCTCGAACTCCAAGCAACTGGCGCACCACCTAACATAAACATATATCCTGTTGTGGATTTTTGATCTTCAACATCACTACACCAACTCGAATCTGTGTACCCCACTAACTTGCATCCTTTTTCTTTATCAGCTGCAGGAAACAAAATGCCATAGTCGAGAGTTCCTTTCAAATACCTCAATATTCTCTTCGTTGTTGCTAGGTGTAATACCTTTGGCTTCTACATGAATCTACTCATCATACCCACACTGTATGCTAAGCTATGCCTCATATGACAAAGGTAGCTTAAGGATCCAATAAGTCTTCTATATTGGATTGTGTCGACATCATCCTCTTCAGGGTCTTTCGACAACTGTAGTCTTGGTTTTGTAGGTGTCGAAGTCGAATTTCATTCTTGCATCTCAAATCTCTTGAGAATTTCTCCTGCATATCTTCTTTGATGCATCATCAAACCTCTACTTGTCTTGTAGAATTCTATGCCAAGGAAATATGAAATGTCACCCAAATCAGACATTTCGAATTTCTTGCTGACATCACCTTTGGAGTCTTCGATCTCATTCTTGCAGCTACTTGTGATTAACAAATCATCGACATAGAGACATAGTATAAGCAATTCATTATTGCTTCTTCTTACATATACTTCATGTTCACTTGTACACTTCACAAATTCCTTCTCCCTTAGAAAGTTATCAATCTTCTTGTTCCAAGCTCTTGGAGCTTGCTTCAATCCATACAGGGCTTTATGAAGCTTGTACACCTTCCTCTCTTCGTTATGTTTCACAAACCCAATTGGTTGTTTAACATAAACCTCTTCATCTAAGGGTCCATTCAGGAATGCATATTTCACGTCCATCTGACATATGTGCCAACTGTTTATTTCTTCTAAGCCGACAACCAACCTGATTGTTTCGGTCCTAGATATAGGTACAAAGACCTCATCAAATTCGATTCCTTCTTTCTAGAGAAATCCTTTCGCCACTAGCCTTGCTTTGTGTAAAGTTACTTCCCCTTTGGGATTCGTCTTCACTTTGTATACCCACTTGACATCAATTGCCTTCTTTCCTTGAGGCAATTCGATAAGTGACCAAGTGTTGTTGTCTTCAATGGATTTCACTTCTCCGTCATTGCTTTCACCCACTTCGAATCCTTTAATGCTCCAGTTGCATTGACTGGTTCGACATATGTATAGAAAGCATAATGTACCAGCTCACCTTCGTTATCAACCACATCATCTGATTTAACCATACAATCTTGCAACCTTACAGGCATGCATCTTGCTCTCTGAGGTTTGCCTGTGCTTGGTTTATTTATAACTTCTGGTTCCTCTTATCGAACTTCTCTTTCGACTTGAGTTTCTGATTCTTCAAGTAAAATTTTCACCGAATCTTTCTTGACATTTCGACTCTAGTCCCACTCTTTAAGCTCATATATGATCATGTCCATGCTGATCACAATCTGCTTGTTCACTGGGTTGAACAACTTGTAACCTCCTGTCGAATGATATCCTACTAGAATCATCTGAGTCGACTTGTCATCAAGTTTTCTTCTCAACTGATCTAGCACATGTCTATGTGCAATAGATCCAAATACCTTCAGATGACTCAAGCTAGGCTTCACACCAGACCAACATTCTTCTAGAGTAATTCCTTCTAGCTTATTCGTTGGACATCAGTTCAAAATATAAGTTACAGTCGACACAGCTTCACCCCAAAACTCTTTAAGTAAATTCTTGCCTCTCAACATACTTCGAACCATATTCATGATGGTTCAATTTTTCCTTTTTGTAGTCCCATTCTGCTGTGGAGTATATGGTGGCACCACCTCATGCACAATCCCTTATTTTTCACATAACTTGTCAAAATCTTTTGACACATACTTTCCACCACCATCATTTCTCAAAACATTGAGCTTTCGACCACTTTGTCTTTCAACCATAGACTTAAACTTAACAAATACCTCGATCACTTCACTTTCTTCTTGATCAGGTAAGTCCATAATTTTCGACTGAAATCATCTATGAACGTGACAAAGTATTTGTTACCTCCAAATGAATCCACTTGGATTGGTCCACATACATCAGAGTGTATGACTTCGAGAATAGCCTTCGACTTTCTCCCTGCATCCTTACTGAAGCTATTCTCGTGTTGCTTCGCTTGCACACATTCTTCACACACTTCATTTGGAATGTTGATTTATGGAAATCCTGAAACCATATTCTTCCTCTTTAAATCTTTGATGTCTCTGAAGTTGAGGTGGCCTAGTCGATAGTGCCATATCCATTCGTCTCTACTAGATGCAGTCGAAAGGCACTTGTGCTCCATCACATTAAGTTCGATCTTGAAGGTTTTATTCTGGGACATATGAGCCTTCAAGATTAACCATCCATTCACGTCGACAACTCTCATCATCTTGTATTCGACGATTACTTTGTAATTCTTTTCAACCAACTGCCCTATGCTAAGAAAGTTGCTCTTCATGCCTGGAATATATAACACATTCGAAATTACTGCCCTTTTGCCATGTTTCCTCATGATCATAACATCTCCAATACCTTCAGCTGCTAGAGTATTGTTATTTGCAAATTTCACCACGTTCTTCATTGAGGGCTTTAGGTTGACAAACCAATCTTTCCTTCCAGACATGTGTGATAAGCATCCAGAATCCAAGTACCATTGATCCTTGAATTTCTCTTCATCTCTTATTGTGACCATCATCAACATCTCTTCTTCTTCATACTTGGCGAACTTTGCACCAATTTCTTGATTCTTTCGCTTCTCTGGATAATCACTCGAATATTGACCATACTTCTGACAATTGTAACATTGAATGTGACTCTTGTCAGGCTTTCGACCACCACCTCTTCCTCTATTTGCAGCACCACCTCTTTGGTTACCTTGGTATGGTCTCCTCTAATTCGACAAATTTCCTTCGTTCTGGTTTCCTCTACCAGTCGAATTATTGTAGCCACCTTTACATCTGTCGAACCACTTTCCTTTGTCTTTGGTTTCTTTTGCTTAATTTTCTTGCAGAGCCACATCACTATTCGACTTGCATGTGGCTCTTTCATTCATCCTTTGTTCATGAGATTCAAGCGTCCCTTGAATCTCTTCCTTTGTTAATTTCGACAATCTTTCCATTCTTAAAATAGCCACCACTACGTGGTCGAACTTAGGAGCCAAAGATCTCAAAATCTTTGAAACAACAGCTCTTGTTGTTAATGCTTCTCCACATATCTTAATTTGGTTCACTAGTTTTGTAACTCTAGTGAAGAAATCAGATATTCTTTCGCCATATTCCATCTGAAGTAATTCGTAGGTTCTCTTGTGAGTTTGTAACCTCACCTCTTTCACCTTTTCTGCACCACCAAAGGATTTTGCAAGAATCTCCCTAGCTTCTTTTACAGATTATGTATCACTCACTTTCTCGAAATTTTTTGGACTCAAATATTGATGAATTATAAAGAGTGCTTTATAACTCAGCTTCTCCAGCTCTGTGTGTTTCTTCTTCTCTTCTTCTAAAGCGTCTTCTTCAAGCGCTTCTAATCCATCATTCACAAGATCCCAAAGACCTTGACAACAGAATAACACCTTCATCTACTTGCACCAATTCTCATAGTTATCTACTTTCAGAATTGGTAGGCTAGTTGGATAATTTGCATTCCTATAGCTCACTGCCATCGTGAAATCTTCTTCCATGACTGTTCTTGATCTTCCCTTGAATCGATTAACCGGAGCTCCTGATACCAGATGTTGGAAATCCACCACAATCTATGATGAATTTCTATCAATATTGATGAACAGGATTAATATCACCATACAATAACAATGAGCAATTAAAGAAAGAAAGAAGAAGAAAATGTTTATTTTCTGCAAAGTTTCTCTCTGCCCACAAACTGTGGAAAACTTTCTTATTCACTTGCAACTGTAAATTCTGTTAATACAACTTCTCTCATTATTACAAAATTGAGGTTACTCCCTCTATTTATAGATTTAGGTTAACTTGCTCCCTAAGCTAAGACCCAAAACTATAAAAGTCCAAAGTATCTATTTGGAACTAAATCCAATCTATTCTATTCTAGATTTAAATCAAAACTAAATCTAAATCTAAAACAAACTTATTATGTGTCGAATTTGGATAGCATGTTTGGTTCACACGCTCTTCGACTGAGACGACTCCCTTCGACACACACAGTTTTCGACACACATGAATTACTTTCAACACTATTAACCAATAACAAACATGTATTTGTCTAATTACATTAAAAATTATAAAATATTTAAAATGACATAGCAAATGATATATTTTCATTAGATGACGTGGAGATGTTAAACTAAAAAATTATATATAAATTTTATTCATCTAAAAATAAGTGGGTGTCGGGTCTAAGTTGGGTGTGGCGGGTAGATTCCACAAAATTTTGAGGGGTTGTCTGTACTGAGGGAGTTAACGGAAGTGAACAATGGCGCAATTCTGGAAGCCAGGGACGGAAAAGCCCGATGCTCAGGTGGTAGACGACGAAGAAGGCGGTGTTCTCTTCTTACCCGGTTCCAACTCCCTCTCTTCGTCTGGCTATGGCTACGCGAGTATCGACAAACAACGCCAACGTTTACCTGTCTACAAGTACCGCACCGCCATTCTCTACTTGGTGGAGACTCACGCCACCACCATCATCGTCGGCGAAACCGGTAGTGGCAAAACCACTCAAATCCCTCAGGTATTCTCTTCTATTCAATTTTCACCATTCCAAATTCAAATTCAAATTCAAATTCAAATTCAATTTTGAGAATTACTATTGAATGTGCTGCAGTATCTGATTGAGGCGGGTTGGGCCGCCGGTGGACGGCTCATTGCGTGTACTCAACCTAGAAGACTTGCTGTTCAGGTTCACTTCGCTGTCTTTTTCTTCGTTTTGTTATTTTTTTTTTTCAGTTATGTTGCGATTCTCGATAATAGTGTTTATATTTCACAGGCTGTTTCTTCTAGAGTTGCTCAAGAAATGGGAGTTAAACTTGGTGAGCAAGTTGGATACACCATAAGGTTTGAAGATGTTACTAAACAGGTGAGACTTGCTATCCCTTCTATTACCCGCTTAGTGTTTGAATGCTTTTGCTATGGTGAAAATTGATTTTGAATGACTTGATTATGGGAAATTGAGTTTGGTTAATAATGAGTTAAATTTAAGTGATTAATGTTTGAGTACTAGTGGATTCTGTGGTGGGAAGAGTAGATTAGATGGAGAAAAAATAGACTTAGGTGGGTATGTAGAGAGAAGACCGGTAGATTCTATGGTAAAGAGAATAGATCAGATGGAGAGAAGTCAAACAAATGGAGGAAGAGGAAGACCTAAAACGACTATAAGTGAAGTTATTAAGATAGATTTTGAAATTAACGATTTGGATTGAAGCATGATTTTGGATAGAATATTATGGCGAAAATTGATCCATCTGGGATAAGACTTGGTTGTTGTTATAATGTTTGAATACGTTCATGTAAAAGAAGTTGAACTATAAATTGAAGGTTATAAATCACTTGTAGAGGCAAAAGCTAGAAATTCTAGCTTCAAATGAGAATCAATTTGGAATCAAAATCAATCAATTCCACTCGAGAACATCCAAATATATGTCAAAATCAATTCTAGGTTGCCACAATCAATTTTGCCTTTTATGGAAGTGGAACCAAACATACACTTTTATATGATGATGTTGATGATGATGATGACGATGATGGATGATGATATATCCTTCACACACACATTAACGACTTTTTGGGTTTTTTGACAGTGCAGGATGAGACAGTTTTAAAATTTGTAACTGATGGGGTGCTCCTGAGGGAGATGATGAATGATCCTCTTTTGACAAAATATAGGTACTGAATTCAAGCGTCACACTTGTTCCGTTTTACTCTCTGAACTTGAATCTGAGTGCACTTAAACACTTGTTTTTTTATAGTGTTATAATGGTGGATGAAGCTCATGAAAGGTCCATTTCAACCGACATCTTGCTTGGACTATTGAAAAAGGTATATTCTATAGAAACAATCTGCAAGATATATTTATGGTGACCAGTGTTATCGAATTGCCCCGCCATGGCCGCTATGGCCACCTTACATGTCGGTTTTCTGCTCGCCGCAATGGTAAATATCGGCCGCTATTGTGGGTTTTTCCGCCATAATCAGCAATAACGGCGCCGCAAAGCGGCGGTATGGCGGGATTTTGGCTCTCCACCATGGACCGCCATCCGCCATGGACAACACTGATGGTGACAAAATGTAATTTTTTTTATTTTGTGGAATTAACTGTTGGCCTCTTATTTATTTTCACCATGAATCTTTTAAATCATATATTTTCTGGTTGTTACTTTTCTAGATCCAACGGCGCCGGCCAGAGTTGCGACTAATTATTGCATCTGCTACTATTGAAGCTAAATCAATGGCTGACTTCTTCCGCCCAAGGTTTTTTTTCCTATCTTGCTTTAATTCAGTTCTTCAGATTTTCATTTTCATGTTATCACTCTTATATTAGTGATATCTATAAACTTTATATTCATAAAAAAATGTCACTAGATTGTATGTGGAAAATAAGCTAAACTGCAAATATCTGATTGCCTGTTTCATATTTAGACAGCTAAAATATGTAAGCAACAAAAAGCACGCTTTTTCTTCGAGTCCTAAGGCATTACTGTATTAATGGTTTGTTATGCTAATGGGTTCTTGTAAAAATGATCTTGTGGTGTTGGGACATTGTATCACTGACATTTTTAAAGCAACATTTTCAATTTCATTCGTCTCTTCTACACCCACAAAATCACAAGAGAATATATGTTATACATACATATACATATACAGGGAGCAACTCTAGTGAAAACACTTTGTAATTGTTTATAAGAGACGAGAACAACAAATAATTATAAACAATTATACTTTGTTTCTTGGTTGGGTACATCACAACCTTATCTCGCATAACAGTTATTCTCAGTTGCAACACAACCTTTACTCATAGGCCACAAGTTTAGTTAGATATTGAGGTCACTTTACAGAAGAATTTGAAAGTAGTTGTCACCTCTATTAATTTTATTTGGGCCAAACAGTCCTTTCAATGATGATAAATCTGTAAAACTGTCAGACACATTAGTTAAAGAGGTAGTACCTCTCCCAGATCCACTTCCAATCCAAGCTAATTTTATTTATAACCATTAGGATTATGCACTATACCTGCTATTATATGGAATGTCGTACAGTAGTATTACTGAACTCTGAAGTTAAAAGTTTCGTTCCTGTTTTTTTTTGTCCTAACCTGAGTACTCAGGTTTTAATTATCACATTAAAATATGTGCGTTGTTTAACAGAAAAAAGCGTCGAGAACCTGAAAATGAGGAGAATGGACTAAAAGTTGAACCTGCAATCTTATCAGTCGAGGTACTTTTTAGATGTGCAACTCATGCTTGCATGTCCCCTGTTTCTCTAAGTGCATTTCTTTGAGGCTAAACATGACTAAATTGAAGGTTAAGTTAATCTAATTTTTCTGTGTTTCTTCTCCAAGTGTTTCAGTTTCTCTCTAGTTCTCAGCCCATGGTTATTCTAACGTTGTATCTGATTTGCAAATGGAAGCTGCTACTGTATTTATTTTCTTTTACTTAATATTAATAATATTACTTCTTAAAAGCGTCATTTTATAGAACCTGAACGACATTATTATTTCGATATAAAATTGAGAAATTACTATGCATTTCTTCTTTATAGGTTAAAGTAACTTACATATAAAATATGTTTTATATTTTTCAGGGAAGAGGCTTCAATGTACAAATTAATTTTGCCGAGGAACCCTTCCATGACTATATTCAAGCTGCTGTTTCAACAGTACTGTCGATCCATGAGCGGGTATTTTAACTTCATTTAGATCTCATGGTTTTAACCAATTTGTTCCATTTTGAGGCATTTAATTTTATGTAATTACATATGCATGTCCATGATGCTTGCACCCGTCTTAGTCATGGACCCCAAAATAATAGTGTTTATTTTTTATTCTGATAAGAAATTCTGGGCCCTTCATTGGCAAAGCTAACACACGCTAACTCGAGCATTTCTTCAGTTGATATAAGCAGAAAGTCAGATTTATAGTAATAGTTCAAACAAACTTAGAATTGAATTTAATGGTGGTTTTGGTCTGTACTATGCTATCTCTCCATAGGAATCCACAGGAGATATTCTAGTGTTCCTTACCGGTCAAGATGATATTGATGCTGCCGCTCATTTACTCAATGAAGACATTCAAACTAATCGAAAGCACTCAGGTATTGACCCGAAATAATTTTTATATGGACTATTAAGTTTGATCTCCACAACTACTAACAAGTAAAAATATTCTTAAAAACTTGACCATAAAAAAATCTTAAAAACAAAACACAACTAAACTAAACGAGCAACATAAGTATATATATTTTATTTTTCTAAACCGAGCACAATGAAAAAGATTTTCATATATGCACAATATAATTATGCTTAACAATCAGATAGCCCGGCAATACTTTGAATTTTCTTTTGTTCCAGGGTTGGTTATTTTGCCTCTCTATTCTGGACTCTCACGTGCTGATCAGGTCAGAAATACATCTGTGGATTTAGTTTCAAAATTTGTGTCAGTATTATTTAAATAAAATTTCTGCGGTGTATTGATACATTTTTTACTCTTTTTTAGGAGTTAGTGTTTTCTCCAACTCCTAGAGGAAAGAGGAAAGTAGTAATTTCTACTAATATAGCAGAGACATCACTCACGTTGGAGGTAACTTCCATCTCTTCTACAACATGTCTGGCCTTAATTAAAGAAAACAAAGTGCTCCTTTTATACTCATATTTTTCTAATTGTGCAGGGCATTGTCTATGTTGTTGACAGTGGATTCTCAAAACAGCGATTCTACAATCCGGTATTTCCATTCTGTTGTTTCTATATATATATATAGTAATTGGCCAGTAATGATTCGGTCCTGTTTATAAATGTCATTTTTGTTCATATTTGAAGTTACAACAGCACATGTCTACTGGATCAATACTCCAACCTTCTGTTTATGCTTGCATTTAGTTTCATTTGGTCATTTGCAAGTTTCATCTAACTCTTCTATTGCATAAAGGTTGTACTCACTTTTCACTTCTGTGCTTGTACTTGTAAATTTTCCATATGATAATTTTAAACAATCTAGTGTTGATTCATGAAGTTTTTAAAACCTTAAACATATAAATGTATTTGGATGAAAGTTTCCTAATTGTGGCACACTTTTGAATTCTAAATTAACATTTGTTTTTATACGCTAATAGGCTAATATGCAGTTTATATGAACTTATCCACTAAATTTTGATTTATTTCAGATGTCCTGCTAGTAACATTATCTTTCAGAAGTCTTCCCTTCTCAACTCGTTTTCTTCCCTTCTCAGTTATGTTAATAACACTAGTGTAATTTTCTTCCTTCTTTTGTACAGATATCTGATATTGAAAATCTGGTTGTGGCACCAATTTCTAGGGCTTCTGCTAGACAAAGAGCTGGTAGGGCTGGACGAGTTCGACCAGGAAAGTGTTACAGGTGTCTGTCTGACTGACTGTAGATAATTTCTTTCAGATGGTTTGGGAACATTTTTTAGAGGATATTTTATCCAGTCCACTCTGAAGCCTCACCCTGTATATGGATGTTTATAAACTGAGACTTCAATAGGAACTAACATTGAAATTGCAATTGGTATTTTGTCATGATTTTAACTACGACAATTATCTTCTTACCATTCCATTGTTCACATGATTGTAACCAGGCTATACACAGAAGAATATTTTCTTAGCCACATGTCTATTGAGGGAATTCCAGAAATACAGAGATCTAATCTTGTCTCCTGTGTAATCCAGGTCTGTTATTATTATGAAATAATTTCAATTCATCTATTTTTTTAAGACCAGTTTTTATCTTATGGTGGCACTGTCCGCACTGCCATCACTGGTTATTTATTTTTCTCCAGTATTTTTATGATCATTGCAAATGATAGTGATTAATTAGTTACATCAATGGTAGAAGATTTATCATGATTTTATTCAAATTTCAAAAAATTTAGTTAGAAGTGCATCTGGTCCCCTTATGATAATTCGTGACTAAAATTGTCAAGATTAACCGGAGATAGAATAAGATGAAGTTTGATTCGAACCCTTTTTTGATGATTACAGTTAAAGGCTTTGGGAATCGATAATATATTGGGATTTGACTGGCCAGCATCTCCATCACCTGAAGCAATGATCCGAGCACTGGAAGTTCTTTACTCACTCGCGATCTTGGATGATGATGCCAAGCTTACTTCACCAACTGGATTTCAAATTGCAGAAATTCCACTTGTATGTTATGGATACCACTAAAACCATGTTTTCATTCTTTTGTGGAATACTTCGTTTTTATTTGTAGAAAAGTAAAGAATTGTTTTGTTCACTGGGGACTAGGTTATTCTAAGTACACCAGACGATACATAACAGATAGCACAAAAGAATAACAGATCAAAAAGTAAAGAGCTGAGAGTTTATGACTTCAGACTCATTTCTGAGTTTAATTAGGAATTTTTCCCTTAAAAGATAAATCAAGAATCCAGTAGAGTCTTATGGTGGATCTGCACTCTTTAATTAAATATTATTTTTTCCGCGATTTAATCATTTTTTCTTCGTAAGACACTTCAGATCCTTGCATTTCTTACAACTTCGCAAATGTCTGTTTAATGTAATGTGATGTTTGCCAGGAGCCTATGATCTCAAAAATGATAATAGCTTCTAGTCAACTCGGATGCTCAGAGGAGATAATCACAATTGCTGCAGCACTTTCTGTCCAGGTAAAGTTTTTAACTCTAGTCATGAATAATTTTGTTTTGGAGGAATTTTTCAGTTTTCATGCCAAGGATTGGAATGTAAAATGAAATCTATGTGGACAGCATCAAGAAACATAGCTGAATGTAAATGTAGTAATAGAGCAGTTGATCTCATCTTCAATTTATCTATGCATACAGTCTATCTGGATCTCAGGGAGAGGGATACAAAAGGAATCAGATGAAGCAAAATTGAGATTTGCTGCTGCCGAGGTACTCTAGGTTAACTTTTCTGTTTTCATTCTTCTCTCTCCCACACAATGTTACTCACTTTCGCCGTTTACACATGTAGCTTCCTCTTCATTATTTCCTTGTCAAGCTTTTAATGGTTCTTCAATCATCAGCTTTTCTACTGTGCAATACAAGTCTTTTTCTATAGCAATATGCTGTATGAACTGTTTTTTTTTTTATTTTTAATTTACAATTAAGTTTGATCTTACAATAATTTATACAGGGTGACCATGTAACATTTCTGAATGTCTACAAAGGTTTTCATCTGTCTCGGAAATCATCACAATGGTGCCACAAGCATTTTGTGAACTACCATGCCATGGTGTGTATGTATTCAGCGATTATGCACATTGTATCCATTTCCATTTTGTCCCTTTCAGTTCAGTTTTCACCACCAATTCATGTTGACATGGGTGTTTAAATTTCACAGAAAAAGGTTGTCGAAGTTAGAGAACAACTCAAAAGAATTGCACAGAGGATAGGCTTAGTTTTAAAATCTTGCGACAGTGATATGCAGGTTGTTAAGAAAGCGGTTACTGCGGGCTTTTTTGCTAATGCATGTCGTCTTGAGGTGAGTATATCCGAGATATCAGTATGCTGTATTTTCTTTTGATTCATAATTGTATATTACCTTTTTCACGTTATTATTGTGGCAAACAAAAATAATTTAGCTTCACTGATGTTTATCTATTTCTGTGCTTTTTAAAAAGCCATACAGTCCTGATGGGATGTACAAGACGCTAAGAGGATCAGAAGAAGTATATATTCACCCATCATCAGTGCTATTCAGGTAGTAAGAAAAACCGAGTTTGTGAAAACTCTATCTATTGTGTGATTCAGTGTTAATTTTGGACAACTGCCAATTAAAATTATGTTCTTTTGCAGAGTAAATCCAAAGTGGGTTATATTCAATTCTCTAGTATCAACTGATAGGAAATATATGCGCAATGTGATGACAATAGATCCCTCATGGCTATTGGAGGCTGCTCCTCACTTCTACCAGTTGCAGAAACCTAATCTTCTTCACAAACTGCCTTAGTCTTATTTATTAATCGAAAGTTTGAGGCAAAGGAAAAAGTTTGTAACATAGTCACAATTTTTTTTTTTTTTTTAAGTTGTTGATTTATAAATATCAACAACCTGTTATATTTTTGAAAGAAATACAAACAAATGCTGCTGTTAGGATTCGAATACTGGACCAAAAACCCATTAATCCAGCAACATAGGGTCACAATTAGTAGAGCGGATTAACCTTTGATGTCGGGATTAAGATAGAAACTTCTCATTAATCATTACCTCCTGTGTAAATTACAGAAATATATTTGGTGCCGTTGATATATGTCTACTTACAAGGACCCTGTCAAAAAAGTCAACTTTCAAAGAATGACTGAAATCTATCATATATAGGCACAATTTAAAAAAAAAAACTATTTCCGTCTCATCTCAAGTTAATCCATTAGTCTCTTAACTATCCATTAATATTTTCTTAAGAATATCAAATTCAATCCATTAATTAAAGATAAAAATTGGGGATTTCTTATTCCACCTCATAGGGGTGAAAAATACCCTATGCAATTTCAAAAGTATTCTTTAAAAAATTGAAAATATATTTTCAGTTCTAACCCTCACACATACAATTCATTTGTTTTTTGAGATTTACCTTACTTTACAACAATTTTTTGTCAGATATGTATTTCTGGTTTTTTGTTTTTCTGTACTAATAAACTGGTATTTAAATGATGATGAATTTAAATACCATCCTAAAGAACGTGGAGTTCGACTGTTAGGAGAATTTTTCTTGCTACCCCCCATTTATATCTGGCACCTCCATTAGGGGTATTTTTACTAAAATATCCTTGTAAAATACCAAATATATTGAAATTTTTGATATGTACCAGAAATTTTGTGATAAATACTGAAAATTGTGAGAAAGTTACCATTTTACCATCTTTGATGAAATTTTTCGTAAAATTCAAATATCCGGTACCGTATACTTGAAATTTTCGGAATGCAAAGTAAGTGTAATAGCATACCAGAAATTCTAAATTTCTGGTACAAAAACAGTATCAGAAATTTAAAATTTTTGGTATGTATTTTAGTTCATAATAGACCGGAATTTTGAAATTTCCGGTATGGTTTGGATTAGGGGTGTTCAAAACCAAACCAACCCAATAGAAAACCGCAAAACCAAACCAAACCGAAAACCGTAAAAAACCGCATTTGATTCGGATTAGTTTGAGTCATTTTTTAACAAAACCGCATGGTTTGGTTCGGTTTGCGGTTTGTATTTTACAAACCGAACCAAACCGAACTAAACCGCATTATATTACAACTTAAATTTTACTTAACTCACATCTAACGCAAACCTAAATCTATTATACATTAACATTATGATTATAGACAATTTTCTCATGTTTACAATTATGATTTCATTTTCAATCTTCTCAAATATCTCCTAACATTATCACTTCATTTTCACCACTTACATCTTGCCTCTTCTTATCTAATATATTTTTTATGCAATTTGTCTCTCTTTCAATTTTATTTTATCGCACATCTTTATCTCTAATCTCTCCTCTCTTATGTTCTTTCTTTTTCATCTTCATTAATTTCTCATCTCATCTCTTCTATTTTTTTTGTTTTATTATAATATTTTTTATATTGTTTTATGCTATTATTTTATGTTTATTATTTCATTTTTGTCTAATCTAACTTTTGCATATTAAAAGAGAAGTTATTGTCCAAATATGATTAGTTTTATGGTTATAATTTAGTAGTGTATCATGTATGAATAACCAAATACAAAGTTATGTTGTCATATATATGTGAATGTATGACTCAACAAATTATTTGTACAAAACCGAACCAACCGCACCAAACCAAACCGCATTGGTTTGGTTTGGTTTGGTTTGTTTTTTTTTCTAAAAATCAACCGAACCAAACCAAACCGCATTGGTTTGGTTTGGTTTGGTTTGTTTTTTTTTCTAAAAATCAACCGAACCAAACCAAACCGCATGCCTTTTTCTCTCGCGGTTCGGATGATTTTTTGCGTCAAAACCGCCCAAACCGCACCGCGAACACCCCTAGTTTGGATATTGGAAATTTCAAAATTCTGGTCTATTTTGTAACGAAATACATACCGGAAATTCTAAATTTTCAGTACCATTTTTTGTACTAGAAATTTAGAATTTACGGTAATATTGAGATTTAAATTTTTTGAAATCTTTTACACTTTTAAACGTATACTTAAATAAAATACATAATTATAATTAATGTTATACATAGAGGCATTACAAAGATAATTAATGTCAACAAATATAATTAATGTTATACATAGATGCATTACAAATAAAATACAATCACTTTCCAAACAATACTGCCCAATGTCTGATCCGACCCGCATATGTTGATTCTCATCCTTTTGCAACATCAGAACAATTATTCCTCCAACGCTCAGTGACGGGAGGCAATGGACAATCGAGTTTCAATTTTATCAGAACCCAATAATTTGTGTTGACAAAACCAACAACAACATTGTATGACGACTTTTGTACAAGGGTGGAGGTATGAGAAGCAGAAAAAATGTCGTGCTATAACTCATGGATAAAGAAACAAAACAACACCATATCTACAAGCAATAGGGTAACCCATATCTGGAATCGACATTCATTTCTCCCTACCTTGAGGACCAAAGTGTTTCACGATTAATGAATTCCTCACATAAGACACAATGTCGTAGAACACCTTGGAAAACAATGTTTTATGTTGATGGATATGAGTATCCAACTGCCGCCTAACATCAAAACATGCATTTGTGTTCCATCCCAACGCAGTTGCAATGTAACGACAACCACAATTTCCATCTGGTTCTACATCAATAATATCTTCAATGTATAGATGAAGGAAAATAGGAAACTGTGACAAGTACTCGCCTTTTGCAGAATTGATACAAGGTTGCCTATGAATCGACATGGTTGACGATTGACTCCCGCTTGGTTGTGTGCATGATCTCTTTGTAGTCTGACTCCCTTGCGAAGCTTCAACATATTTCCACTGACTTGGATCACGATGCACATCACTTTCCGTACCTTTTCTACTCTTCTTAACTCCTCTCTTTGATGACTTATATTTCACTGGCGGTGGACACATTGAAGTTGTTGATGGATAAGCTAGGTCACAACCTTTTTTTCCATCACTATTTGACCCACAATATCCAGAGTACTGAACTGTTTCTTCAACTCTTCGCACTCCTCTTCTAAATCCCACTTTCTCTCTTTAGGTCTCACCTCATGTTCTATAACTTGCAATTTTGTCCAAAACACATGAATTATTTCCAAAGGTATAGGTGTGTCTAAAATCAAAAAAACCTGCAAGCTGACACACACACGGTAATCTATGTGTTGTTCTAATGTAACAACAACACCTCTCTTTGCTTGTACCAACATATTTGACTCTCTCAAGTTCCTTTCCAATGAGTTGTATACATTGTCTTGAAACAAAACTGTGTAACTTAGAATAGAATGAGGTGTTATACTTGTGATCAATATTGACGATACTTTTTTGAAACGACACCCTTATGGAACCTAACTGCAACTTCAACATTGTGTTCACAGCATCCCAGCTTGCACATAAATCACCACGACTTGTAGTCAACATGTTTTTCAGTCTCTAATGTGCAGACTCCATCATAGACATCATAAACACATTACATAAACATCTCTCAATTTAATGCATAAACATAAACATATTTCGTGTTAGAAGAATGTACCTGTTTGTTGTTGTGTTCCCTAAATGAGTGATTTTGTTAGTCCATGCAACAACAAACCGTTTTGTATATGGTGTTAACCATGTTTCTTTCACATACTTCACAAATTTAGGAATATCACCACAAACGCTCTCAAAATGGTTTAGATGTACATCAAATTCGTCTTCTGTATTTGAATACATCATATTGTTCCATTGATCCATGACATGTTCCTGTCTCTCTGATTTCACATACTCCTTACACTTCATGCTAACGTTTTTTGAAATGTGAAACGTACACAACATATGAGAAACATTTAGATACACCGACTCAATGGCATTCATTAATGCAAGCTCCCGATCCGTCACCATGATATTTGGTAGCAACTTCTCAGAATAAAATAATTCTTTCAACCTCTCTAGCGCTCATGTGAAGTTCTCATTTTGTATGTTGATCTAGCTTTATATATTTGGGTACTACTCGTGAGGTTTTCTAGATCTTTGTCTTTTAAAGCAGAAATGATGTGCCTTGGAGCCATGTTGTACTTCGTCATGTCATTCACAAACTTTCCTTCTTCCTCTTTTAGACGGTCCAAAATGTCATGCCATACCAATTCTTTGTCTAGTTTATGATTGTGCATCCCGCATTTTATCATCACCTTCCAGCCACCACCATTCGGAACAGATCTCAACCTAAATGGGCATTTAACCTTCATAGAATAAGTGCCATCAACCTAAATGGGCATTTAACCTTCATAGAATAAGTGCCATCAGAAGGAGGCTGCAACCACATTTTTCTTTTTGTAATTACCTCCTCTGTCACAACCCATAATCAATTTATCCTTCCTCCTTCGCATACCATTAGCTATGTCGGTTCAGATAGTAATAACAACAATACCATGAGTTTTTCCAATTGACAGTGTCCATTCAAGAACTTTATCTCGTGATTCAAAATTCTGACAATTGCATTAACATTTAATTAGCTTAATTTAGAAAATAATATCAAAATGCGTCTAAATAAAGTCAAGAATAGTGTACCGTATCGGTGATGAAGTACCGCGTAAGATCAATACATGAATCCGTAGAAGAAGCTGAAGCAACCGATTCAGGATCACAAATATATAATATTTCATCTGTCGTACCGAAAATTTCAGGCTTCGACAAATTTTCGGTATACCGGAATTATGGAATTGCCGATACGTGAAGTAATTTTACAAAATATACCAGACTTTTTGACAATTTTTAGTAAATCGCACCAGAAATTTAGCAATACCCGGTAAATCGCACCGGTAATTTGTAAATATCTGATATATTGGTACTGGAAATTTATAAATTACAAAGAATTTCCGGTATGCGCCAAATATCGGTACCAGAAATTTGCTCTGACCTACCTGAAATTTCGTTTTTGGTTAATTTTATCAACAGTAAATTTTTTTTTAAAAAAAATAAAAATTTAGAATAAATAAGATAAGAGGTATTTTTGGAATATGAAAATATGAGGGTGCCAAATTCAAAAAAGGGGGTGTCAGCAAAAATTCTTGACTATTAAGAGTGAAATCCAAAATGATGAAATTGTATAACTGAACCTTAAGTGTAAAATGTAAAAGAATCAAAGATGAGTGAAATTCAAAATGATAGAATTTGTATAACTGAACCTTAAGTGTAAAATGTTAAAGAATCAAAGATTTCTATGTCAGTCGTTTATTACCTACTCAATAAGTATCAATTACTATCATAGTTTCAAGCACCTTAGATTCATCATCATTTCTGAATCATTTTATTGAAAAATAAAAAATCGGAGATATGTTTTTGTTTTATATAGGAAGGGTATTTTCGAAATTTTTTGTTGTAAAATAAAGTGAATTTTAAAAAATAAATAAATTGTATGTGTGTTGTTGCGCACCAAAAATATATTTTCGATTTTAAGGATATTTTTAAAATTGTGTGTGGTGTGTAAGAAAAACATATTTTAGTTATATTTATTCCTATTAAAATTTAACTATATTTCTTTTCAAATTAACCAATTTTAATTGCTATAAAACATTTATTTATCAATTACTTAAGAAAATAAATCACATGCATAATTAAATTTAAAAAATATTATGTTTCACATTTTATTCATATTTAAAATTCATATATTTTGATTACAAAATAATCAAATATATTTATTGTCTATAATTAAAACCACCAGTGATATTAATTAAATACTATTTACCTTTTTCCAAAACTTCATATTAATCAAATGTGATTATATTTAAACTTTATCTATATTTATACTATCTACTATTATAATATAATTGAAATAATTATGTTGGTGTTTGAATAAAAATCTATTTATCAATAATAAAACTCTTTTAACACAAATTTATTTTTAAATATAAACTTTAATTGGTAGCATTTGTAAATATGAATTGATAAATTTAATTTTATAATGAACAATAATTGTATTTAATAAATATTATATTAAAATTGTCAATAATATTTTACCATATTTAAATCAGTAATAAATCACCACTTTAATAAAATGCAATTCATCGTAAAAAAAAATTCTTTTTTAAAAGTACTAATATGTGAAAAACTTAAAAATTGTAGAAAAAGTTTTAACCCCCATAAAATAATAATTTATAAAGTATAAAATTTATTTAGGTACTGATATAAATTTGAAATAAATGATTTAATAGTAAAATCAATTTTTGACATTTGAAAAAAAAATTAATTTATAAAAAATAAAAGTGATCGTTGGCTTAAATGAAACAAATATTATGCTAAAAGTGATCCGTGTCACTTTAAAAATAAAATAAAATCACACATCTAAAATTAGTTTTAAAATTATTTATATTTTATACTTTATTCATATTTATTCATAGTAAAATTTAACTATTTTTCTTTTTAAAGTAATCAATTTTATTTGCTATAAAACATTAATTTATTAATTACTAAGAGAAAATAAATCACATGCATAATTAAACTTTAAAAATAATTATGTTTCACATTTTGTTCATATTTATATTCATTTAAATTTAATATATTTTGGTTACAAAATAATCAAATATATTTATCATCTATAATTGAAACAATCAATAATATTAATTAAATATTATTTACCTTTTTTCAAAACTCCATCATTTTAGTGTGTGTTTGGATTGACTTTTACAAGTTCCAGAATTAATTTTAGAGTTGTAGAATTGATTCTCGAAAATTTTGAAGTGTTTGTTTTATAAAAAATAGAATTGATTCTACTTAAAATTAGAATTTGTAGCTTCTACCTCTAGAATTGATTATGGATGATTTTTACATTGAAATTTATTATTGAATTCACTTTTACATAAATGTATCCAAATATAAATCAATTCTCCTAAACTTAATTCTATCAAACTCAATTGTGATTATATTTAAAATTTATCTATATTTACATTTTGTACTATTATAGAATACTTGAAATAGTCATTTTGTTGTTTGAATAAAAATCCATGTATCAATAATAAAACTCTTTTAATACATATTTATTTTTAAATATAAACTTTAATCGGTAGCATTTGTATATATGAATTGATAAAATTTGATTGTGTGATTCACTTGTATTAAATAATTGTGAATTAAAATTTTTAGAAATAATTTACCATTTTTATATCGGTAATAAATCATTATTTTAAAAAAAATGCAATTTCTCATAAAAAATTTAATTTAAAATGTACTAATATGTGAAAAAAATTAAAATTCAACAAAAAGTTAACACCATAAAATAATATTTTAAACAATATGGAATTTTTTAGATACATATATTAATTTGAAAAAATGACTTAATTGTAAAATAAACCTTTGACATTTGAAATTTTTTTTTTTATGAAATAAATTTTTTTTTTGGCTAAAATAAAATAAACATTGTAAAAGTGACCCATGCCACTTCAAAAACACAATAAAATCACATATCTAAAATATTTTTTAAATCAGTTATATTTTATACTTTATTCGTATTAAAATTTTAAGTATATTTATTATTATTTGGATAAGTCCTCATATAGCCAACTCCATTGAAATGTATGGATATGATAAATTCTCCTTTTCAAAATTATCAAAAGAAATTCTTTGACATACAACCAGTACTGCATATTCATCAACAAATGCTCACATATTCAAACATTACACATATATTTAATGTATTTTTTTTCAATCTTAACATTTACATCTGTTATATAATATATTTTTATACCATATTAAATATTGGTGCATAAGAATAAAAAATGATAGGAATAATGAGAGAATAATGAAAGAATAGCGGCTACATAAAAGGAGAATCAAATAAGGTTGTTGTTATAAATTACATCTCCCACTAGTCTATTTATACAAAGAGAAAATTGCCACATAGGCCCTAATAGAGTAAATTTAGTAACTAAGCAAACAATACAAACTAGGAAATACTAAAGTACCCTTTCAAACTAAACTTAACGGCTACGCTAACAAACTAAACTCCAGAACATCAGAAGCTACACATACTTATGAATGCAACCTCAGAAGCTTATGCTTTTGACTAACAACCTCAGAAGCTTTACTGCTTATGAGTAACAGCATTAGAACTTCTGATTCTAACATCAACTTCTGAATATGAATTACTCTTCAACACCATCCCTTAATTCATATTTTGCTAACCAAAATCTACAACACCAATTCCATCCCTCAAACGAATAAGGTGTTCAGTCTTGACATCCTTCTTCAGAACATCTGCAAGTTTCTTCTGGTTGCAACAATGTGCAACTTCCAATACTCCATTCAGAAATGCAGATTTTTCCTTGAAAACCGATCTGGCGTTGATGGTTTTTCTTCTCCTTTGGAAGCATAGTTAACTTCTAAGTCTTGTCTCTTTCTGAAGCCTCAAGTTCTTCTTTCATGGTCTTCAACCACTCTTCTTCTTGAGAACTTCTCCAATTTCCTCTTGTTCTGAATCTCCTTCTGATTCTGGAACCGTATCTCCTTCTAGACTTTCTTTGGAAGGCTAAATTCCACCAGAAGTTCCACCTTTTTAGCTTCCGGACCTTGTCCAGAACCACCACCTTCAAAAATTGGATCACCTTCAAAAACTCTGCCTTCAAAAGTTCCACCTTCAGTATCATGACCTCCGTTAGAGGATGAACTACCTATACAAGCTCCTCCTTCAGAAGGTTTATCTTCAGAGTCAAGATTACCACCAGGAACTTGATCATCTTCAGAAGCTTGTCCTCCAGAACCTACGTCTTCAGAGTTTTCCCTTTCAGAAACATGATCGCCACCAGATTTTGGATCAACATCAAAATATGGATCAAAATCAGATTCACCATATGACTCATCTTTAGAGTTTCCAGAAGATTCTTCATCTTCTGAATCTAACTCTTCTTCAAAACTTTCAAGTCCTGACTCATCTTCAGAACCTTCAGGTTCTGACTCACCTTCAGAAGTAGAATCTCCTTGAGATTTTCACTCATCTTCCGATTCTTCTTCAGACTCAGAATCACCTTCGAATTCTGACTTGTCTTCAACTTCAGGGTCATCTTCAGAGTCATTTTCTAACTCTGACTCTTCTTTCGAAACCTCAGATTCTGACTCATCTGCAGAATCTTCAATGTCATTTTCTGACTCTAACTCATAAAGAAACACTCCTTCAGAATCAGAATATTCAGAGTCATCTTCTTCCCCTTCAGAATTAGAAAATGACAACCTCACAGGTTCCTCATCAGATTCATAAGCCATCAATAGCAGATGTTCATCATCTGAATCTCCTATGTCTATGTTTGCTTCTTTTGATTTACTTCCTTTGTTTGACCAGCAATCTCTAGCAATTCTTCTTGTCAGATTTTTCTTTTCCCTTCTGATGTTTCTTCTCATCAGAACTTTCTGACTTCTGGAATCTATCACCACGTCTATTCTTGGCCTCTTACCAAGAATGCTTATGGTCCTTCTTGACAAAAGAAGCTTTCACAGCCTGCTCAACTCCCCTCTCAAAAGTTCTTTCAGTCATACGCAACTCATGCACTTTTAGACAACTTTGCAGCTCTTCTATTCTCATGGTTTCCATATCTTTAGAATGTTCTATTGCTACAACAATGTAATCAAGTTGAGGAGTAAATAAACTCAATACCTTCTCTATGATTACCTGTTCAGAAAGAGGTTCTCCACAAGCCTTCATCTCATTAGTGATCAGAATCACTCTAGAGATATACTCTTAAACCTTTTCATTATTCTTCATGTTGAGATTCTCGTATTGCTTTCTCAGGGAGTGAAGCTTCATCTTCTTCACTGAAGCGTCACCACCGTAACATCTGACCAGTGTGTCCTACACCTCCTTTGACGTCATCGAATCAACAATTTTCTCAAACACGTTCACATCCACACACTGATGGATGAAGAACAACGCCTTATGATCTTTCTTCCTATTGTTTCTCTGTGCATCTCTCTCTTCTTCCCACATATCTTATGCAACCGGAATATATCCATCAGTAACAAGCTCAAGAACATCTTAAGCCCCAAATAACATGCGCATCTGAATCATCCATCTGTTCCAGTTCTTGCCATAAAAAACTAGAAGTTTGGTACTCATATTGCCGTGTCCGTTCATCTTCAACCTTGTACAGTACACTCAGATCTTCACTCACACAGTGTTTCCCAACCCCACAGAATCAGAAAATGTGATTCTATTACAATTTTATTCAAAGATTCAACGTGAACCTAGAAACAAATGCAATCACACAACACAAACTCACGTTCACTCGTGTTTTCCTGTGTTTCTAACCGGAGCTCTAGATACCAATTTGTTGGTGCACAAGAATCAAAGATGATAGGAATAATGAGAGAATAATGAGAGAATGACGGATACACAAAGGAGAAAGAAATAAGGTTGTTGTTATAAATGACATCTACCACTAGTCTATTTATACAAAGAGAAAATTGCCACATAGACCCTAATAGAATAAACTTAGTAACTAAACAAACAGTACAAACTAGGAAATACTAAAGTACCCTTCAAACTAAACTTAACAGCTACACTAACAAACTTAACTCTAGAACATCAGAAGCTACACATACTTTTGAATGCAACCTCAGAAGCTTCTGATTCTGACTAACAACCTCAGAAGCTTTACCGCTTCTGAGTAACAGCATTAGAACTTATGATTCTAACATCAGCTTCTAAATATGAATTACTCTTCAACAAAATAAAATACAAATTTCTTAACTTTGACATCCTTAGCTTCTAACTATGTAAGTGAGAACCAAATAAAAGAGGTTTAATCATACATATTATAGGTTCATCTAATGGGAGCAATCGTAAACCATATACAATCACAATATGGATATGTAATGTAATCTTCTTCAAAAAAAGAAGAAAAATAAACGTCTAAATAAAACAAAGATAATAGATGACTGTGTTCAATTAGGACAACTCCAAAGTTATTCTCACACAAATTGAACCATATTAAGTTATTCTAGAGTTTGCCAAATGTCTAACACAAACATATTCTTAAGTGATTGGTTACAATGTCATGCTTTTTCTAGTGTACCCTATGCAAAATCATATAAGCCTTAAATATAATTCAGCACACCTAAAGATAGAATAATTACTCTACTATAATTCTTTATAGCAAGACAACATTGAAGTAATTATTCAAATAATACTTGGTATAAAGATATAATTTTGCACTTTAGGTGTGCTAGAGGAGAGTGCATAGTTGTGCAAAATTATTCAAATCAAATCAAAATGAGAAAAAAAAGAAATCCATCCCTTATCACTCGAGAAAGCTTGTAAAGGGTGATTATTGTTAGAGGGAGTTATTAGAGACATTGATACATAGTGTAGAAATAAGCACCTTTGTGAGAGACACACTATTTGTCCACCTAAAACTTTAAGGTGATAGGTGAGTTGGTTCTCTCACTTATAAATGTTTAAGTCACCACATTCCTATCCAATATGGGACTATTTTTCCCACCCTCACACTTGTTACATTCTCAACACTCCCCCTCAAGTGTGAGTCAATAATGCTCCCCTCAAGTGGAAGCTCTCTCTTCCACACTTGTACTATCATTGAATCAATCAACAGGAATCTCTTACCCACATGCGAGACTCTTACCCATGACCATGTGGGGTACCTTTCGATACAAGTAAGTCGGTCCCTTTCTCAAACCACGCTCTGATACCAATTGTTAGCGCAATAATCGGGGGAGATTTGAGCGAGGAGCATTCTTATTTTCGGGGATTTCCATTTTAAGCAACACACCTTTGTGGAATAAGTGGTGTGTCTTTCACAAAGGTGCTTATTCCTACACTATGTATCAATGCTCCTAACAACTCCCCCTAACAATTATGAGAGTTTATATCTATTCATTTGTAATATAATGATAGCTGATAAAATATTTTAACAATTATATTAAATTTGGTTATCAGTGCATCCTAATGCTATTTATGCTTACATTTCTACTTCACAATTTAACTTACTACATATATCAATACTAAGACTACCGTGACTGTATCATTAACACATTATACGACTAAACCCTGATAACCCCTACATCAATACACACACTGAAATAGATTAATTAATAAATGACATAGAAATTGAAAATCCTTAGGCTATGTTTGGATTGATGGAACACAACGGAGCAGAGCGGAAGGGAACATAACAGAGCGGAATGGAATGGAATATAAATACCACTCCATTGTTTGAGTATTTTAATTAAAATTTCTCATTCCATCCCCTACACCCCAAATTGGATGGAACAAAAAATGGGGATTTGAATGGAATAGGATGAAATGCATTCCATCATGTTCCGCTCTATTCCATCCTCTTTTTGTCAATCCAAACAATGGAACATAATATTATTCCATTCCATTCTGCTCCGTTCTGTCGAGTTCCATCAATCCGAACATACCCGTGTGATCAAACTTAATTTGCAAATTCAATATTTGCATTAGTCATACATAAATGGTTATAACGTTAATATCGTCACATTTTTTTTAGATAATCATAACATAAAATTTGTACAGATACAAAAACAAAATTAACCGTATTAGGAGTTAATTCAGTTTTTGTACTTAACTATTAGTGATAGTTAAAAAGTGTCGCAAGTGAAACTTTAAACATAATCAAAGTGTCACCATTTTTTGTTTTTGGTTAGTTAATTAGTTATTATCTTCTTAACCATTTAAATGGTTCTCATTCAATTATAATACTCGTCTCTCTCTCTCTCTCTCTCTCTCTCTCTCTCTCTCTCTCTCAATTACTCTTAATTTTCTCTTAATCTCCTCAATTTGCAAGTAAATTAAAATCTAAGTTACCTGACAAATTGGTATCTAGAGCATAGATTTGATCTTCAATCTCCATCTATGGTAATTGAGTACAACCTTCGATAAACTCCCAACTAATCTAGGAGTTTTCAAAGGAGAAAACTATGATAGATATTGTTCACAGATGAAAATGATATTCAGATTTCAAGATGTGCATGAAATCATGAATAATGGTTTCTTGGCATTAAAGCCAAATGCTATTGAGGCACAAAGAGATGCTCATTGTGAAATGAGCATGAATAATGGAAAAGATTTGTTCTTGATATATCAATGTGTGAATTCAAATGTCTTCGAGAAACCATTGAGTAATAAATGGCCAAGGATTTATATTGATATATTTTTGTGTTTTTTTTAATTCATACAATCTTTATTGGATGTATAAGACGCTAAGAGGATTAGAAGAAGTATACAGAGAAGAGAAGAGGGTTTTCAAGTCAGCTAGAGAAAGTACATGAGTAAATCGACAAACTATCCTAATACCATTTATACGCATGGGAAATTCTATTATATACTATGTACTCTTTGTTTAATGGCGTATCTGAAATAAATCCATTCAGGGATATCCAAATAGTCCACATAACCGAGTTTCAAATTATTATAAGGTCTCCTTTAATCCTCGCAAATCCTCCAAGGACGTAAAAAACTTAGAAAGCAGGGTAATATCACTCAAAGGATGTTCAACCTCCATATCCTTGTAAAAATCCTATACCACAAATTTTCCGCCATATCACAGATATCAGACAAATGAGAAACAAACTCTACTCACCAAACACATAACCCACTAGAAAGGTCGCTTGAGTCTAGATGCTTTGTTTCACATAAATAAAGCATCTCTAGTCGCGATCTTATCTTGAAAGTGTTGTTAGGAAAATACCAAAACTTTAAAGGAGGTCTACCTACCCCAAATAAAAGCTAACATATGTTTCAAACTACTGAAGGAGGTAATGGAATCAAAGTTTGCCTAAAAACAAGCTTTATAAAAAAATGCAACAAAGTAAGCATCATCCTCCCCAAAGAACTAGAACAAACTATCTATATTCAAAGAAAAGATAATATACCCTAAATGGCCAAAATAATATCTTCGACCAAATCATGTTCATAACCAAACAAACATGGATCTCCTCCACTGCAAATTTCAAATCAAATTTCCACCCTTACATCTAGAAACCTATCTCCCCACCCTTTCCAATACAAATAATGTGAGTCTTATTTATATAATACAATTAAAAACAAAAAAGAGTGAAAGTGGAATAAAATAATGTTATAAACTCAATGGACACTTAAATTGACACATAATAAAAGTTATAAGCAAATGTAAATATAAACTTGTTTATCAAACTCATCTCTTCCATTGAATTTGAATACATTAAATTATAAGAGTAACATCAAATCAACATTTCAATAAATAATTAGAAGAAGGTTTACTTTTTAACCAAATTAAAGGTTGAACGTTATAATCCTCACTCTACTAGGGTTCACCTATCAAGTTAGTTCCCCCACTTTGATCATAAGCTTGGCCAACCCAAGCTCAATATTCCATAATGAAATTTAATAAAATGAAAATACACACAATTTGCCATATTGATTTTCATGATTCCAAGGGAAATTATTATGAAAGCTCTTCCTCTATTCAATTAGAAACACCAAAGCATACTATAAACCTTTCAAACTTAGAGCTTCAATGTAAGGTCAATGCCTCCTTTTCCTCCTTCAAGTCCTCCGTTATTTGATCTATTTGTTATATTTGTCACATCTTCTTGGTCCTTCACTTCTAAGAAGTTAAAGAAAGGTTTACGATCTTCTTTGGAATTCTCTACTTTATCCTATAAAATTAAAAACCAAAAACACTTAGCATGTGAAGCATTCAAATATTCAAATTCAATTAGAGTAGCGACATAACTTATTGTTGTTTTCCTTCTATTTCCGTATAAACTTTATCATATATACAACTTTTAAATCTTGAAAACTTCAAAATAGTTTTAGTTCAACTTACGTTAGTGACTTGACAAGGAAACTTGTGTACTTTGGAATGATCACTTTGAAAGAACTGCATTGGAGGTCGAGATGGAGGAACTTCAGGAACAATAAATGGAGGGAAATTCGTATGACTAGAGCCAACATTTTCAGAATTGAAAATCTTATTACTAAGCTCCAAAGTGCTACCCCATTTTGCATCCCTGAAAATGACATAAGATTATTTGGTATAACAACAAGCCGCCTATTAATGGATTATACTAGTAATATGTAGACACAAGTGATAATCTGAGAAGATAAAATAATTATAATATAATCAAGCATATGAGATACAAGACACATTTTTAATTTGAAGTGTTATTATTACCTGTAACACTCGTTGGTGGAATTATAAGTACTAATCCCATGATTTTCATTTGTTGATGACTGTTGTGGCCTATTGTGATGTGAGAAACTCGGAAGAACTTGAAAGTTTGATGGCGGAATCAAAGAATTGTCCAAAGATGAAGAATAAGACCGCTTTAATCGGCTAGCCATCTATGACAAACATATCCCATATTGTTATCTTTTTATGAGTTATGACATGATTTAAATTGTACTTCGCAACCTCAATTATAGCTGTGAAATTGTCTATGCACAATAGACTCTACAAACACATTGAACCGTAGTTGCAGTTTAATTTTACAATCACACGTTTGATTACATTAAAAACTCCATCCGACAATTTTACTCATGTTTCTTCAAAAATTTGATTCAAAACTCATAATTTTATAGCTCAAAACTCAATTATATTATATAATGAGAAATCTTAAAATTAAGTGTTTTTCACCTGTGTATTTAAAACACCTCTGAATTCACACTACAATCGACACTAACAAAGACACACATTTCTTTAAAAATGATTATAGATAACAACTATAACACAAATTAGCAGTCGTCGTAAAAGTGCATTGTATTTTTTCAAATTTGTTACTCCAATATACATATTATGCTAAGTAAAAAAAAATTAACATGAAAAATTAGGGCATAGAAAGTACCATTTGTTCATCAATTGACCTTGATGAGTAGTTGTAATGTGAATTTTGGACTGAAGGGGACTCCACAGAATAATTGGGCCTTCCAATTGACAGTACTCCATTTTGATTGCCACCATTCCCATGAAACTCATTCATCTGCATATAAAATACACAGATCTACAACTAAAATTTCATACAAGGACAACAGCGACATCTCTAAAATATATTGATTTGTGTTAATCTTTAAAATTGACAAACACTTATGATTATTTTTAATTATTCATTTTTTCAAATTGTTATTTGTATCTGTTTAATGTTTTTGGTGTCATTGTAATATTTTTGATGTCAGTGTCAGATACAAATACAGTTAAAACTTTAGGTTAAATTTATAATAATAATAATAAATATAATAAAATCTCACCTTAGGTGATGGATCCATAATGCTCCTCCTTGAAACTGTTGCAGGATAAGAATAATTAGCATGATTAGATTCACTAGATGAAGAGTTTTCAGATTCAGACAGGCTTCCTTCCCCAACTTCATTAAGATTCGAACTAGTATTAAGATTTCGACGACGAAACATTTCATGTTCCATAGATCCAACACCATTGTTCCTTCCCAATGGATGCGTACTACTATTAGCATACATAGATCTAACCCCTGGTGACACTGTCAGATCAAACTTCTGGCCCGACGACGGTATAACAGAATGCAGATTACTCGAATTCGGCCGCGACGTTGGCTGCGACTGTGGTGGATGAGGATTAAAACACGACGATGATATCGAAAACCCTTCATTATTTCCTCTCTGAGTTGTTGTTACATCAGCAGTTTCTTGTTCTTTCAAGATCTTCTCAAGCTCAGCCACCCCGGGACCTCTTTTCGGAATCCTCGGACGTTTTTGCTGCTGCTGTTTTCTCATACTACCGGAGTTCCACATCGAAACACCATTATTATTACCACCGCCGTTGCCATTACCTCCGCCGCCACCAGCACCACCGCAACATCCACAAGCATTAGTTACACCGCCACTATTGCTACACATATTCATGGCCATTTTGATATCAGACAAAATCCAAACTCATGTGTATATATAATCTCTCAGAGTCAAGAAAATATAATAAACTACTATCTGTATTAAATTTAAGATCAGAGAATATAATCTAAAACAAGTATAAAAAAATTCTCATTCAAAATAAAAGATTGTGTAATATAAGGAAAGAAAATCTCATAGATTTATTATTATATTATGTGTTCTATATTGTTATAGTATCTTAAAAATTTCCCGGATTTTCTCATTTTCTATTAATATTAGAAATATAACAAATCTCAGATTTTTTCAAACGTAAGGAAATCCAAGCATTTATCAGAATCTTTCTTGTCTATGTAGGTTTTTCCGCTCGTGGTTTTCTCATCTCCATAAAGAAAGCAAGTTTTTATGGATTTTATTCGAAAATTTTATTAGTCAATATTATCAAAATTATTTATAATAATTTACTTTGTAGATTCTTCTATTCAATGTTTTATCTTGTTTAAATGATTAGATAATCTTACTTGTTTATATAACTTTTTCCTTGCGTTATCATCTTCTTTTATAAATAAATATGAAAAAAAAAATACACATCGTTTATATTTTAATCTGACAAAAAATCAACGATGTGTAATACGTTAAATTATATTTAAAATTTAAAAATACTATAATAATCGGTTAATTTAATAGTTTTTCATTGAATTATAATTGTAAAACTAATTTTACACGGTTAAATCCATTACACTCAATAAATATTTAAACTTGACTTTGTTATTACATTAAGTGATTCTAGACATTTTATGTGAAATTTTAAATTCAAGTTTGACTGACCATATTTTTTTTTGTAAGTATTTATTAAATTATTTTTTGATTATTAATTAAATAAAAAAAGTAAAAGTATTCAATATTTAAATTTATATTTTATTCATAGTCAAGATTTCTATGCATTTTGTGTTTGCCTATTAAGGATTATTTATCAAATATTATCATAAAATATAGCTTAAATCCTTGTATGAAACAATAATTTAGATATATACTTTTTTAAAGAGTAATTTAGATATATTTCTAAAAACCAAAAATATATCTTTTAAATATACCCAATCTTGATTTTTAATTTGGATTATATTATATTTAATCTATTCATTATTGAAATTTAAAATCAAATCAAATCTAAGGCTTAAATGTGGATATTGTAACCGTCTAATAATTTGACAAAATTGGAATCCCAAATTATAATTCATAAATCAACTTTCTCCTTTTAAAAAATGTTATATACATAAATGCTAGGCCATTAGACTAAAAATAGATTTAAAAAAATACTGTGTGTATTTAAATCAGTTATTTTATCTCGCAATTTCAGACAAAAATCCATTTTTACCAAATCACCAGTTCAAATTTAAAATTTAGTAATAAAATGAAAATTATTAAAATTATTTGATTTCCTCTAAATTAATAAATTTAATTATTGGATGATACAGACTGTGGTTTTTTTCTCAAATTATATTTTAATTAGTAAAAAATTGATATTATTAAATTAGACATGAACACTAAAAGTTAAGTCTTGGCTTTCAAAAATGATTTTTTTAATAGTTATTACCATTTCTCTACTTATTAAAGTAATATATATGATTTTCATTCAAGAAAATGTCAAACACGTCTAAATATAAGATTCATTTGAAGAAAAAATGTTGTCATTATCTATATAATTTTTTTGTCTTGTTTTTAAATAAAACCCTCTTTTTTAACTGAGTTAATAATTCTCGTATCATAAATATTCACAATCTTGTTTTGCAAATAAAATAAATATTACTATAATAATAAATATATTAATATACCCTCTTTTACAATATATAGCAAAAAAAATTATTTTTTTGACTAATTTTGTAATATTATAAATTTTCTCAACTCTTGAGATTTAGTCAACAAAATTCTTTATTTAAGGACAAAGGTGTATTAAAAAATAAAGTAAAATTATTTTTATATTTGATATTATTTTGAAATATTGTTGTTAAATTTAGTATAAATTTAAAATTTGACTTTATTCTTTTCATATTAATTTAAGGGTTAATATTTATCTCTTATCATATGAGGCAAATCTTAAAACAGCTGTGTAAAAAAAATACATATTTCTTTGTTTTGCCTTTAGGTGAATTTGGTCAATGGAATGTCTTTTTAATTTAATTTTTAATTTTTTTTATCATAATGCCACATGTTGTGTTTTGATTTGATAATAATTCATATTTTATTTTTTTAATAATAATTCATACTTTAAAATAATAAAAAATCTAAAAATTGTATTAGGTGCCATTCAAACCATGCATCATCACCATAACACCAAAGTTAACAACATTGCTCAACTGTAAAGAAATTTTGACCTAACTATATTACACCATCACCGGTTTGATTCATCTTTTCCGATCAATTCATGATAATTATTACAAATAATATACTTTAAGTTAAATATTAATATCCCCTATAATATACTCTATGTTTTTTGTCCACTAAATACACAAGTTACTCCTGAAATATTGTTTTTATTTATCTCCAAATTCATGGTTCAATTTGTACGTTTAGGGGTAATCTAAAAAAAATAATATTACGAGGGTAATCCAAAAACAAATCATGAGAGTAAAGCGAAAATCGCCTATTGCAGGTGGATAAAATGATATTAATGCTATATTTTATGATAATTTTTTACATCACTCAATAAAAAACTTTGGTATAAATTTTAATTTGCTACATTGACTTCATTTAGGCTTTATTAGAATCCAATGGAAGAATTCTTGTGAAGTTTCATTAGTTTTTTAGGTTTAAAATTCGTGGATGACACACATTTAGTCGTAGGAGACAATGAATTTGAGAATAATGCAAATTAAAAAAATAATGGAAGAATTCTTCTGAAGTTTCATAAGGATAAGGAGATAGAGTTTGAAATTCTAGTATCAAATATGAGATGTCACGACACTAATATCTATTATGATGAACAACTAACAACACAAAAAATAAATGCAGAAACTAAATAACACAATGAATTGTTTACCCAATTCGGTGCTACACACCTACGTCTGAAGGATACCAAGTCAGGGATGAAGTCCACTATTTGCAGTATTAATTTAGAGTTAAACTCCTCATTCACACTCCTCACTTAATCACTATCCAATGACCCTTCTACCTAAGATCCCCTATTAGATATGAGAAATCCCTCTCAATCCCACAGTCACACGCAGTGACAATTAACAATAACAGAAAATTTGAAGACACACTTCAAAGACACATAATCATCATTGCTTCAAATTTGTTGATGATTAACAACTTACAACTCAACTAATGTCCACCTCAAGTATTAAACAATACTAGAGTGACTCAAAATTAACAACCAACAAAAGACTTAAAACCAACAATTAAAACAATACTCTTAAACTTCTTCAGGAATGGCCCGCACTGCAATCAGGGTTAACATCCTTTAAATATGATGACAATAACTAGGGTTGCTTCACAGTTAGTCTTCACGAGTCCTAAGCTTTCTCCACAGAAGTAGGACAAAAGTTCTCCAAGAATATTGCTTAAAACCGTTACATAGCTTCCTTAATCGAAGCATACAAATTAAAACAAACTGACTCCTAATAATTCTGAACTTAAAACCAGTCCAGTTCAGTTTCACATGTCAGGACATCTCCTGTGACATCTTCATAAAACCTGCTGATACATTAAACTTTATGGTATTTTCTAAGCATAATGTTTTACCAAAATTGCTGCCAATCTAAAGAACTAACAAACTTCCCCTTTGGAAAATTTTGGCTAAAACATTACTTGAGGGTATAAGTCATACAATTAACAGAAACATCACAATCAAATCAACATCACAATCAACATTTAAGCACATACATCATGAACATGGATGTTAGCTTCACACATTTCATCAGAGCAACATATTCAGAGCAGCATAACATAGTTAGCATTACAGCTCATCAGAGATACAACGAAAAAAATAATGTTCAAACATTAGTTAGAACATCACAGATGCACAAACACACACAGTCACATAGTTAAGTTGCTCTCCCTACTAACAACATCTCCCCCTCAACATCACATCACACAGTTAATTGTTAGATGCACACAATTAACACATAGTCAGTTGCTCCCCCTCAACATCAGCCAGTTGCTCCCCCTCAACATCAGCATAGACAATTCACATAACTTCTCTCCCCCTTTTTAGCCATAATATGCCAAAACTATAATTAACTTATAAAAGATGACAAAAATAAATTCTAGATTCAACTAACATTCACTGTAACCTAGAGTTAAGTGTTAGGGAGATTACAGACCAAAATAAGTTTCATGCACATTGGTGCCAAAATTATACAAAAGATAATTAAAAATTCAAACTTGGAGCCAATGGAAACACAAATAACAGGGTAATTCAATTCTCTGCAGAGTCAGCACACCTACCACTTCCATCACTTCCTGATCCACCTTCAGAAGAGCCTTGATTCTCACTTGCAGAGCTGTTTCTTCTTCCTGCACCTCCTGTGCATCAGTTGCAGTAGCAACCCTCGTTAGAGCTTGAATGGTTTCTTCAAATTTCAGCTTTCTTGCTGAGCTGATGCGTATAACCTCATCCAGTTCTTTGTAGGCTTCAATAAGCTCAACAATCATATCACCTTTATTTGTGGTCTTGTTTTTAGCACCTGTAGATGTTGAAACAATGTCTGGGACATGTTCCCATGCAAATAGTTTCTGGTGGAGTGAAAAAGGAGTTCCTCTTTTGCTGATAGAGTCAAGGGTGGATAGAATTACAGGGTGTTGTTGAAGAATAATACCACAAATCAGAGTGGGAAAGGCAATGTGCAACTTTGTAGCACAAGTACCAACATGTTTGATTGTTTGATCAAAGATGTAGGAACCATAGTCAAATGGCCTTTTCATGCCAATAGCATAAATGAATCTTCCCAACCCCACTAAAATTGTTGAGGTGTTGTTTGTGGGCACCCAGTTTGCATCTCCAATCCTATGCAAGATTGCATACTAGACACTGAACTTCCCAACTGACAATTTTCCTTTAATAAGCCAAGCACTCGCTTGGTTAGCAATGATGGTCTTGCATACTTGATTATTAGTTACCTCAAGGTCACTCTCCTCATTCTCACTTCTTCAGATATTAGCTTCATGATCTCCTTGTACTCTAAGGCATCTTTTCCCAATTCCCTTTCCAGGGTAATCTCCTCTGATAAATATACTTCTATCTTGATACATAGTTAGAGGAGTGGAAGGATATGTTGTCTGTTGGTGCATCAGTGATGTCATCAGGAGGCCTCTTAATGATAGACTTCTTCACATGTGTGATGTCCTGGACATCATCCTTAACATCATAGTCTAAGTCTGATTCAGACCTGATCTTTCTCTTGTTAGATGATGTAACAACTTTGCTCCATGCTTTTGGAGGTCCATACATAACCTTCTTCTTGACAATCTTGGATGGAGTACTTGACACTGTTGCCTTACCCTTTCTTGTCTTCAACCTTATTTCAATCCCAAGGTTCACTGATAAGTGCCAAAATGTAGTTATTTTGTATATATGTTTTGTGACACTTATCGGTTCTTTTATTGATATTCTTCGAATAAATCCCCCGTTTTTTGTATAAATGTGTACATAATAGAATAATTGATTTTTTGTGTAAATATTGTATCATTTGATAGTTTTTCATCTCTTTTATAGGTATTCATTCATAATTGGAGCATTGAGTAATAAAGTGTCGAAGACACTGCTTCAAACGCGCGATTTGAGCAACTCATCAACGAATAAAGCTCAAAATCAAAGAGTAAAAATCATCAATTTGATTGATATTTTGTCATGGTTAGATAGGAAATTTAATAATCTTTCCAACGCTTCAAACCGAGCGCAATTCCAAGTTACGGTTCTCAAGATATGGCAAAAACAAGATAGCGCGCCCTGCGACTTCAGAATTCTTTAAAAGGGGCTAAAAACACATTTTTAGGTTATGGGTTGGGTATTTTTGAGTCCCAACACCATCAATATCATTTTTTTGATATATTTTCTTGAAAAACAACATTGGAGCTTGCATTTGGATGATCCGGAGTCGAATCCCTCGTCGATTGGTGTTGACAAACCAAGAAATGTTTGGTTCCTCTTCTTCTCTTCTCTTTGTAATCTCTTTTGTTGGGTTTGTATGTATTTCTTCTCATAACTCCTGTATATTTATTGCCCTTGTTGTTATATAAAACTTCCTTTATGAATTTGTGTTGGTAGTTGTCTTGGGTTTTTACTTTATGTTAGGGATTTGAGCTTTACTAGAGATAGATTGCTTAGATTCTTACCTATGATGATTATCTGTTAGTTTCTGAATACTAGAAATGGGTTTAGATCTAACATTCACTTAGAGTATCCGAACTTAATGCCTCTGCGTTGGTGAAGTATGCTAGAGATGGTTATGGAGGTAACGCAGTTGACTCCTGTGTTGTTGAGATAAGCCAAACATGGCTATTAAGATGATTTAGGAGGATTCTCAATTTGGGTTAGAAATAACCAAGGTTGTGAGAGGTATGTGATGACACGGACGAGTAACGTAGGCCGAGTATGACATGGGTGGTATATTTAAGTCTGTGACGGGTAGTTTACATTCGTTCCAGACAAGTTGTCTATGTTTTATACTTTTTGTTCATTTACTTTTTGTTTTTTATTTTCATTTCTTTTAATCTCAAACTCATTAACGGTAGAATTGTCGAACAACGAATCAATAACCAATCTCTGTGGACACGATACGATATAACCTAACCGGTATATATCACCCGGTAAAAATAATACCAACTCTTTGCTTGCCACTATACCGCAACAACATTCACATTGACAATCAACTCATTGTCAGACAGTTCATCCACATCTACAACTTCTTCATTCTTCTTATTCTTAGCTCTTGTTGGACTCATATCAACATTCTTGCAAGAAGGAACTTCTTTCACAAGTGATGTTTCAACATCAGTTGTGACCTTTTCAAGATTAGTTTTAGTTTCCTTTCCAAGACTCCCTTTAGTATTTTCATCGTCCCCCATAGATGGTTCAACAGGCCCTTTAGGGACAACCTCAGCAGGTATATGGGAAAGAAGGATGGTAATCCCTTGAACAGGAAGTCCCACATTTAAAGTCTTAGTGATTAATCTCCTTATGGACCTATTAACATCTATAGTATCTTGACCTGGTTCATTATGAGTAAGATTGGAAGTATTACCTACAACAGGGGCGAATCTTTCTCTTGGACGTCTTGCATGGCGAGTGTAACACCCTAAACCTATCCATCGAATATTAATGAAAATCAGAGTGCAAATATTTCGTCATACATGGGATGCCACATCCACTTCTCATAAAAACAACATATATTTAACCATATTTATTTCAGATACATAACACTTAGAACCTGTAATAAATTAATTCAACTTTTTAATCAACTACAATTCACTTTATATTTTTATTCGACTAAAACAACTTCCGCAACATCACGATACTTCATAACTTCAACTTAAAGGTCAGCAACTTAAAGTAATAACAAAAAATGAAACAACTATCGTTCATCCCCCCGAGTGCTACGTATCAGAGCAATTGACACCAACTTGAACTAACAACGGTAACAACTACAATGCATCAACTAACCTTCTCGATTACCTGCATGTTACCCACGTAGAGGCAACATCACAACAGAAGGAGTGAGATATCGAATAATATAAACAAGAGTATGATAATCAATATATTAGACTAGAGTCATACAAATTTCACCGCTTCATACGATAATCATGTGACAACTACTAATAAACAACTTACTAGCAACTACGAGGCAATTTTAATCGATCAACATAACACTTAGGTCTTAATAATAACAACTACATATAACACACATCAACTCATAACAACAACAACTTTTATCAACGAAAACTTATATTAGACATCAACTTATATCAACAACAACTTATCAATCAACAACTTATATCAAACAAGAACTTCAATGTCAACAACAACAACAACAACAACAACATCAACTTAAACAAAAACTTAAACAACAACTTAAACAACAACAACTTAAACATGCATCAATTGTATCAACTTAAATCAACACTGACCATTCGACCTACAACTCAAACATGTCTGTACATCGGAACAATCCAACTTACTTAGATGTACCTGCAAATAAACATATTCAACATCGTTTCGACAAAACAAATCAACCAAGATTACCTACTAATAACTACATACAACCCCGACAATTTTCGGTTAATTCCGAACAACTAATTATTCCGCTTAATTTTACTATTTTGGCTGATTTCGATATTATTTAAATCCACTATTACCACTGTCAATTACCAACTAGCCTATACTAATTTTATTAACCTGATATGATTAATTTCTATGCGGCTAATTATACTGTCATCAATTTTCTAAACTCTGTTTCTAAAACACTTGTTTATGTTTATCAAACCTGCTATCAGTCAATTTTCCGTTTCCTCTAAACCTCCATATACATCATGCTAATCTATAAATTTACTATTTATTTCCACAGGCTTATTACTTCCAACATACATATTAATCCTCTAGTATTCGTTCATTTATATACCTACACAGTAACTATACTTGCCAAAAACCAGAAAAACAAAAAGCTAAACAACCAATTGCAATGTACATGTACAGGGCAGAAAATAGGGAGGACCAGCAGGGCTGGGGTGCCCACCCTACCCCCAGGGGCGTCCTCCCTTCAATTTGGATATATATTATATGTTACTTTCTTTTCTTTTCCTTACAGTGTTACAATTTGCTGTTAGTAAACCAATAATTGCCAAAAGTCAATTTACACTACTAATTGCACGGAACTACTTAGCTTATTTAAGGGACATGGACCCCACTTTCTCTTCTCTAAAATATGGGACGGTCGTCCTTAATTTTCATTTCCTTCTACCTGTGCATTTAATTTGATACAGAACTATACGTTCTTGTTTTTCCACACGGATTATTGTTGTAGGATTTTTCCGTGAACAAAGTATTTTTAATTATCGATTCCACAGGGATTGGTGTATGTTATAGTCGTTCAATAGAAAAGTGTATTTTAAGATATTGTAACCAAAGGGTTTGTTATCTACTCTACTAGAACCATGAGTTTCCAAACAATAACTAAATTAATTCTTTCAAAGAGAGTTATAGTTTGGATTAGAGAGAGTTTGAGATTGTTTTCAAATTAAGAAGGCATGTCAAGATTAGTTTCATTAATCTAGTTTCATACATATTCATTTAATCAAGTGATGAACATAGTAGATGATTTTTATAAATACATATCCTCTCAATCTTGTAGATTTCCCACCAAGATTGTGAATGTTACCATGTTAATCCTTGCATGATTCCTCACTACAACTATTAACATGATAATCATTAAGTTCAATATTTTGTAAACACTAACACACAAATCTATTCCTAGCATTTGTTTATTAGAGGATGAATATCCTAGGTCACTTTGAAGTATTCTTTTCCAAGCAAAACTCAAAGCATAAAGATGAAGAACAAGGATATTCAACTATATTAATCATCAACCATGTTCATACACAAATGGATTAAAAGAAATACATACTATATAGATCAACTACCTCTAATCTTGACACAAAAAGAGCTTAGCCACTCATTTCCATGGTTGCTAGCTCTCAAGATTGTTGGTAGGAATGATGAAAATCAAAGAATCAAGAAGGAAAAGCTATGGTGTTCTTACTCTTCTTGCCCTAGATTTTTTACAAAGATGAAAGATAATGATGGTGGTGTGTTTCTTGCTTCCTTTACAAGCCAAAAAGTCAGCTGAAATGATGGGTTGGTGGCTCAAAAGTGAAAGCATGAGTTTTGTCCTTTTACCTTTTTGCAGACCGCTAAGCCTTCGCGCTCGGCGATCATGCATCGCTGAGCGACCTGTAGCATGCTTCCTTCACCCAAAATTATCTTCAAAAGAATCATCCCTAAAGCTCTTCAAGTGCCCTTGAATCCAAGCTTGGGAGAATTAGTCAATAAATTCCTACAAATAAGAGTAAAATAAGTTAAATAATATATTTTAAACAAAGACTAAATAAAAACCTAATTAAAACAAAATACTAGAATAAATAATACAAATTAAATAAAAAGACATTGTTAAGGACCACAAAATAATGTACAAAATAACTACAATTTTGTCCTTAACAACTCTCCCCAACTTACTTCTTTGTTTGTCCCCAAACAAAAGTCAATAATCTTACAAAGCTAGAAAGAACAAAATGCAAGCATGCAAACTCACACAAGAGTAATGGTTCAAACTCGACATACCAGGCAAAAGCACACATCAATCGCTTCTTCGAAACACAACATGGCCATGAATTAAGTTCTAAACACAATATCTCAAAACATGTAACAAAATAAAAGATATGTTCACACTTGAATCACCTAATCATTTCTTCAAAATTCATGAAGAACAACATGCATATTCACAAAGGACTAAACACTCTCACTAATAATTATGCACATCCATAATAATTCATGCGTTCATCGAAACAAGTTAAATGACAAAATGGAAACAAAGATCACTAAGGACTTTCAAGGTTGTAACTTGGCTTAGGTTAGAAACAAGGGATATTTAAGTACACGACCATTGAAACGAATCGGGTAAAAAGATATGAAGAGCATTTCACAACTAATTCCCATCTTATTATTCACAACCTCTTTTCTTTTCCACACAATGATCCTCTTTTTTTTTTCTTTTCTTTTGTTTTCTTTTCATATATACAACTTTCTTCTTTTTGTAATTTCTCTTTTTTTTCTTTCTATACTTTTTCTTTCTTAGGATCATTGTGCCATCAATTCTAGGTTCTTTTTGATCCACCTCCCCAACTTTATTTATCTCAATCCTTTTTTATTCAAGACATGCTCTTCAAGGGTTAATTAACAAAAGGGTTGGTATTCACAAACAAGAAAATTTATAGAATGAATTATCATTGAATTTTTCAAAGATCATCAACAACTATTAAGTGGCCTACTTAACAATTAGTCGATGTGATAAATTCATCCTACAAATACTATTTAGGCTCAAAAGGGTTCACAAGGATTTACTCACTCACGGGTAATTGAAGCCCTTTTAGAATTGGTGGTTTTTCTCATAATGCACAAAAAAATTGTCTTGATCATCTCTAAGTTTCCAAGTTATCATAAACAAGTAAAGATTAAACATGAATCAAACGAGTTAACACAACTATTAGACACTCTATATTTGGTAAAAAGTGGAAGCTTCTCACATATATGGTTTATGTCCTAATGATTCAAATGTGAACACAATTTTTTTTTTTTTTTGTACATGCCAAGATGTTTTGCATAAAGAACAAATTTCATAGACATGTTATTATTCTACAAAACGATTAAATGTGTACCTTCTTTGTGGAATGAATCGAGAATTTTATCATCACCATCACTTTGCTGAAACACGCTTACTAGCTTTGAAGAACCGATGAAAAATTCGGACAAACCACAAGAAGTAAATTCAAACTAACTACTATAATCTAAAAATAAAATAAAATAGAACAAAATAAAAGAAAATAAACTAAAATAAAAAAAGACACCCCAAAATGGTGTTTAAAAACTTAAAAAGAAGTACTTAGGCTCCATGCCTACAAAATACTAATTGGAATTACAAGCCAATCCCCAAAATTGGATGGCAACCAACAAAATCCAGAGTTTTAAACTAAAATGCGAAAGTAAAATCTAAAACTAGAATGCTGAAAGTAAAATAAAAACAGGAAAATAAGAGAAATCATCAATCATCAGCCTCGAGAATCGAATCTCCAATAGACCCCGAGTCAGAACCGGAACCAGAACTCTCTTCTCCATCATCCTCATCCCCCACCTCCTCCTCAGCATTTGGCCCGACCCCCAACATATGTCTGTGAGTGCTCTCCCGTGCGAGTGAAATGGTTCACTCCGGGCTCTCTAATATGTAGAGCAAGGTGCTCCATGCTCTCATGCATAAACATGAATGCTCTCTGATGAGCGAGATGCATCTGCCTGTTCCATTCTTCGGATGGACTAGCCTGAGGAAGTGTCGCTAATACACAGGCAGCGATATTATCATCCAGGGCCCTACAAAATCGATCACAGTAGTGATCATCAATAACTCCATCAATGGTTAGGTGCCCCACAGCAGGAAAGGCAACCTTCGCCCTCTTCAGCAAACCCATGATCAACCCAGGATATGTGAGAGCACACTTTATACGCTCCCCCCTGGAGGTATAACTAAGCGCAACCCTCTTCAGCTCATTAGCAATCAGACGGCCAAAATCAATTTGCTCCTCATCGAGCATATATGCAATCAAACCTGCCGTCTCCATGGGTATCGAAGATGTGTGGCTCCGAGGTTTCAGATTGTAAAGAGCCACACACATCATAACTCTGGCACCAGTTTTCAGACAGGCCCTGTTGAATTTCAAGGGTTGACCAGCCCAATTCAACTCATATGAATGCCCAGACAAATAGAGTTTACTCCTCAGCATGTTGAAGTCCCAATTACCACGAGCCAGGTGCTCATGGTAGACATCCAGTTGGTCCTCTGGGGCTGTCGGTTGATGCCCGAGCTGTGATTGCGGTGCGAGAGAAAGATACTAGTTTGCCTCGAACAACAGAAGCAATTCTAAATTCGCTTCCCTCGGCCGGAATAGCATTGGCATAGAATTCTCACACAAACTCCACGTTGACCTTTGTCTGAGGCATACAAAGAACATCCAACCCGTAGTTATCAAGGATGACATGAGGCGTATGGTAGTGCCCTTGCTCACGGAGGCGGATGGTTCGCTCAGTCCAGATATTTCGCTCTTCAAGCTCTTTGTATCGAGCCTCCTGAGCAGGTCCCATAAATCGAACAGCGTCGAAAGCAACGGGCCTAGAGGGCCCGGCCCCAGTAGAGGAAACTCTTTGTCTCTTAGGTGCCATCTGAAAATTCAACACAAAAATCAACGAAAAAGTGACACCGAGGTGTCCATTAGCAAATATTCAAGAAAACAGCAGAGCAAATCAACCAACCAAAGCATTACGACTAATCGGAAAACACAAAAACACAAAGAAGAAAATTCTGCGACCTTGGCCTCTGCGATTCGAGAAAAAATTCCTCAAAGCAATTTTTCTCCACAAAAACACTTCCTAGGGCAGCGAAAATACCATCCTAATACGTCTCTAACAAATAAACATCCTAATTCTAAGAGAAAATTCGAAAATTCCTAACCCTAGGTTTTCAAAATCTAACCTAAACATGCAATGTACACGAAATTGAGAAAGGAAAAACATAGAATACTTACTAGGATGCCTTGGGTGATTGATTTGACAAAGAAATTCGCAAAGATTCGAAGATTTTTGGTTGGGGATTTTTGAGATTTTTGAGAGAATGAGGAATGATGAGGAAAAGAGGGAAAAGGGTTGAAAATAACCCTAACCCCTTTAAAAGCGACCACAATTGGGCCTCAAAATCGATTGTTTCAAAATATATATATTTTTAAAAATTCGATCGCGACCCTACAGCAGCGAAACTTTCTGCCGGATGGGTCAAAATCGTCTTGGCGCGCTCTGGTATGTTGAGCAAGGTGCAATTTTGATTTTCAAGCAAAAAATTGGGTTGGGGCATGCGAGAATGAGTTCAAGGAAGAATACTTACAATGTTGGGGTGCCTCCCAACAAGCGCTTTGTTTAACGTCGGTAGAGCTCGACGGTTCATGATGATCATTGATCATCAAAGAAAATGTTGCCAACCTTATAATTTGCTCCTCCGAATGTGTGAACCTCCACGACTTCCTCCTCCGCCGCATCATTTCGAGAAACGTCAAGTTTGATCTTGGTATGCGTTGTTTCTTCAAAAAGCTTGAAAGCGACCTCTTTATCTTGCACTCTTACTTTTATAATTTCATTGTCGACATCAATCATCATCCGAGCCGTCTTCATGAATGGTCTTCCAAGAATTAAAGGTATCTCTCGATCCTCTTTCATATCAATTACCACAAAATCCACAGGGAACAAGTACTTGTCCACCTTTACTACCATGTCCTTAATAACTCCATAAGGTGAAATGGTTGACTTGTCGGCAAGTTGCAAAGCCATTCTCGTAGACTCCATTCTAACATTCCTCAATCTTTTAACAATGGATAACGGAATTAAATTGATGCTAGCCCCTAGATCAATCAAACCATTACCCTTGAATGTCTCTCCAATGGCCACCGACAACGTTACACTCCCCGGATTAAATTCTTTCACTGGAAGAGCTTGCTTGAGTATGGAACTACAATTAGGGTCAAGTAATATCGTCTCCTTATCCTTGTGCCTCTTCTTTCTTGTGAGCATATCCTTCATAAATTTCACATATTTCGGCATTTGCTCTAATGCTTCGGAAAATGGAATGTTTATGTGAAGTTGTTTAAAAATGTCCATAAACCGAGCATATTGTCTTGCCTTCTCCTTCTTTGGCGGCATTCAGTAAATTTTGATTGGGAGCTTTCTTCTTTACTTCCCTTTACTCTTCCTTTCCTTCTTCTCTTTCTTTTTACTTCCTTTACCATGTTCCTTCCCCTTTTCAACTAAGTTTGCCTCCTTTTCGACTAAAGCTCCCTCAACAAATAATCTCTTATTTTCAACTACCTCTTCCGACTCATCTTCCGTTACAATGTCATCGTTTTTTTTAACTACAACCTCATCCTCTTTCTCAACTACTACATCATTTTCAACTAAATCCTCTTCCACATCAACATCATTAATTTTTTTAGAGGGAAGGTGAGGATAAGGTAATTTTCTCCATGGATAAGTGACTTCCTTCTCTTTCCCCTTTCTCATCTTCTTCTTCTTCTCCTCTACTTTCCCCTTTTCAACTACTCCATTCTCCTTTTCATTTTCAACTAAAACCTCCGATTCATCCTCCTCTACATCTTCATCGCTTTCACAATCCGTCATCTCATTTTGATTTATAGTGAAAATTGCTTTGCAATACTCCTTCGGGTTTGCTTGAGTGGTTGGAGAAAATGAGGTCGAAGCCTTTTGTTCGGACATTTGCTTGGCTAGTTTCCCCACTTGAGTCTCCAAATTCTTGATGGACGCCTCCGTGCTCTTTTGATTAGCCATAGAAGCTTGCATAAATTGAGCTAGAGTGTCTTGAATGTTGGAAGATCTCACTTGATTTTGAGGTTGGTTTTGTTGTTGACTTTGATTTTGTTGTTGACTTTGATTTTGATTTTGTGTTTGATATGGATTTTGCCTTCCTTGGTTATTGTTATCTTGCCTCCACCCTTCTTGATAGCCTTGATTACCCCTTTGTTGGTAACCTTGGTTTTGATTTTGATAAGGGTAAGGAGCTCGTTGTTGATACCCTTGGCCTTGGTTGGCCATATAGTTAGCTTCCTCATTCTCCGGAGGACAAAATCCGGTTTTATGATCTCCTTTGCACAATTCACAACAAGCTATTTGGTGAGCTTGCTTATTTGATGTTCCTTGTAACTCCATGATTTGTTGAGGGAGTTTAGCCATTTGTTTTGTCAATTCTTCAAATTGTTTCGCAAACAATTTGTTTTGCGCCACAAGTGCTTCGTGACTTGAACCAATTTCTAAAACTCCCGTTTTCACTTGTACACCTCCTTGATCATGTTGAGTTTGATGATCATTCCTACCCATCTTCTCAATTATTTGGATTGCTTCATATGGTGTTTTTGCCATCAAAGAACCTCCCGCCGTGGCATCCAACAACAATTTGTGTTGAGGTTGGAGACCATTTCGGAAAATATGAATTTGTGTAAGCTCGTCAAAACCGTGGCTAGGACACTTCTTAAGCATAGACTTGTACCTTTCCCAAGCCCGATTCAAAGGCTCGTTTACTCCTTGCGAAAACACCGATATAGCGGTCTTTGCCTCAATTTTCCGTTTCCTCTAAACCTCCATATACATCATGCTAATCTATAAATTTACTATTTATTTCCACAGGCTTATTACTTCCAACATACATATTAATCCTCTAGTATTCGTTCATTTATATACCTACACAGTAACTATACTTGCCAAAAACCAGAAAAACAAAAAGCTAAACAACCAATTGCAATGTACATGTACAGGGCGGAAAATAGGGAGGACCAGCAGGGCTGGGGTGCCCACCCTACCCCCAGGGGCGTCCTCCCTTCAATTTGGATATATATTATATGTTACTTTCTTTTCTTTTCCTTACAGTGTTACAATTTGCTGTTAGTAAACCAATAATTGCCAAAAGTCAATTTACACTACTAATTGCACGGAACTACTTAGCTTATTTAAGGGACATGGACCCCACTTTCTCTTCTCTAAAATATGGGACGGTCGTCCTTAATTTTCGTTTCCTTCTACCTGTGCATTTAATTTGATACAGAACTATACGTTCTTGTTTTTCCACACGGATTATTGTTGTAGGATTTTTCCGTGAACAAAGTATTTTTAATTATCGATTCCACAGGGATTGGTGTATGTTATAGTCTTTCAATAGAAAAGTGTATTTTAAGATATTGTAACCAAAGGGTTTGTTATCTACTCTACTAGAACCATGAGTTTCCAAACAATAACTAAATTAATTCTTTCAAAGAGAGTTATAGTTTGGATTAGAGAGAGTTATAGTTTGAATCCAAGCTTGGGAGAATTAGTCAATAAATTCCTACAAATAAGAGTAAAATAAGTTAAATAATATATTTTAAACAAAGACTAAATAAAAACCTAATTAAAACAAAATACTAGAATAAATAATACAAATTAAATAAAAAGACATTGTTAAGGACCACAAAATAATGTACAAAATAACTACAATTTGGTCCTTAACAATTATTCATACTTCCAAAACTATTTTCGATCCAACAATTCCAATCACACATATATCAACTACAACACAGTGCCAACAATAACACGAATAATTATTATTCAATACGATATCATCAAATAACAGCTACAGTTTCGTCAGAATCAAACACCACACATTCAACACAGACAGTGCAAATTCATATAACCCCCAATCCCACATATCAATCCTTATATTCTCGATTATAAGATTCAAACCCCACCCTTACCTTTTGGTTTCCGGTCGATAGAATTCTCCGGTCGAATCCCAATTTCCGGTTCTGGCTAATGCACTTCTCGTATCATCTTCCTCCAAACTTTGTGTTTCTAATTCCTTATTTCTTTTGCCTCTTGGTTTCTCTACCAGCAACAATTTCATTAGTTTTGCACCAAACCCTATTTTCCTTCAAGCTGCTATGTACTTGGCTTATGGGTTTGTTTCTAATACCTGAAATTCTCATTAGGGCCAGACTCAGGATGTCGTGACATCTGATTCGATATAAAACAGACAAGGTAGATCATATAATTAAAAGCAAGAAGAAAAAGAACACAGGGAATTATTAACCCAGTTCGGTTCTAACCAACCTACATCTGGGGGCATACCTAGCCAGGAATGAAGTTCACTATCAGCAGTATTAATTCAGAGGGAAACTACCTTGTTTACACTCCTCACTTAATTTGACTACCCAATGATCCTACTACCTAAGATACCACACTTAGATATGAGAACCTCTGCTCACTTCCAATCACCTCAGTGATGTCTATCAGCTACTATCACACCAGCAACTACATCGATTGCTTGGCTCCTAACGCAATCAGCTCAGAGATACCTCACTCCAAACACAATTAAAACAGTTTAAAGATACCAGACTTCAAACACAATCTAAACTAGTCACTCAAGTGACAAAAACCTGTCATACCCCAATTTTTCACCTAATATACCACCTTACATTTGCATCATTGCATCACTAACAGTTTAGAACAGAATTAATCGGGTATAGCTTCTACAGGTCAAAATTAGGGTTTCATCAATTTTTCATCTGATTCAAAGGTAATCAATTAGGGTTTAAGTTTTACTGACCTCAATTGACCTATCATAATCAACCATCAACTTCTGATCTTCAGATATCAAATTTTTCCTCATGATCTATTGAGGATCGACCAATTAGGGTTTTCATCGAGGATAAGCAATCACTAATTTTCTAATCAGTGAATGACTTTTTTCTTGGAGATTGATCTCCATATCTTCAATACAACATCTTGACCTAATTTCTTGATTCAAAACATCACAGAAGTTCACAAAGTTCATCAGTCAATTTCTGGATCATCTGATAAAATTTCATCTGCACTGAAAAGTCAAACTTTGACTTTTGGTCAACTTTTTCAAGATAAAACTTTTTCAATCATCAAAATACTTCAAATGATCCATCATGATCATAAAAAATCAAGAAATTTGGAAAAGTCAACAAAAAGTCAAAATTTTCAACACTTGGAAAATTTTTCAAGTGTTAAAATTTCACACTTTTTCCAAACTTCATGGCATTTTTTCACATAGTTCCATTTGGAATTAGGAAACACTCAAAACATGAAAGTTGTAGCTCTTGAAACAAGATTTCCAAAATGTCCAAGAACTTGCAAATCCATGGTGTCTAGCTATACTTTTGATTTTGAAACATAGAGCTCCAAAATCCTTGATTTTCAAGTACAACTTTCAAAATTACAAGTCATTTTTGATTTTCTTTCTTTCTAGAAGCCATGCCACCTAGAAAAGAGGGATAGAGCTGATAAAAATCAGATGGAGAGTAATTATGATGGGATAAGATCAAGTTGAATTATTTAACCATGGTTAAAAGGAAGCTTCCTTTTGCATTTATGGCAAAAATGACTTTCTTGCCCTCTAAGGCAAGTTGTCCAAACCAAAGCCTATCTTCTTTGCTTGCTATTCAGAAATCTTGACCTATAAATAGAGGTCATGTTTGCCATTCAAAACTACACCAAAGCTATGCCAAAAACAAGCTTTCTCATTTCTTTCTTAAAATTCAAGTAACATAGTTCAATTTGAGAAATCTTGCATTTTTCAAAACTTGTGAAAAAATATGAGAGATTTGGTGTCTAACATTTCATAAACATCATATGTAATTGGTTTGTAACTTAAAAACAACATAAGAAAAGCTAAAAAACAGAATTGCATTTCATGTTTCCAAACTTGCCAAAACTGCCTTAACCTTCGAATTTGATGTTTGGCTCGAGCAAGTTGTGATTTTTCCATTCAAACATCATCAATATACTTCATATGGATGATGCAGACCATTAACCTCAACCTGTAACACCTCTAACATCGAATTCAAGTTTCACTTTGAAGTATGTGCAGGTGGACTTGGTTGGAATGATTCAGGCAAATTCAAAGTGAGCAGACCATCCTCACACGATCCTTGAAGTCCACTGGTGCTATAGGAATCATCAAAACAATTCTGGAAACACTCCATTAACGATTTCGATCTCAGCTTCAAGAGGTAAGAACTCGAACTTCAAACTTCTTGATTTCTTGCTTCCAGTTCAAAAAGCTCTTGGCCGTTTTGTTTCTGCACCATCACTGATAATTAACCCTCAATCAATTGCATAATTCCATGATCACACACGATTTCAATTTGATTTTAAAGAATTAGGGTTCTTCGTGTTTTCTGGAAATTTAATCATGTTAAGTTAAAAATAAATGAAATTAAATCACACCATCATGTTCCTGGTTCAATTTCGATCAAGTTTGATGTTTATATCGAGCAATTTCATTGAGAAACAAAGAAACCATGGCTGATTGAAGGATTGGGGAAGAAGAAGATGAGTGCGCGCGTTTTTTCAAATTCAAATATCCAGTTTGTAATATAATTAAATGGTTTAAACTCAATACACGGATGTATTGCCGCCCCAGCGGTTGCCACTCACTCTTAAGTCATTCTTGCCACGCCTTGCCCAATGGTCCCGGGTTCGAGTAGCGTTGGGACCATTTTTGCCAAATTTTTCATTTTTCTTCATGTTTTTTTTTCAAACTTTGACTTCTTCAAAACCCAATCAAAACTCCTCATTTTGAGGTGATTTTTTGTACACATGTCAATTAACATGTCTATTTTATGATAGTGTCAAAAAAATTCAGAAAAACTTTCATCTGATTATATTTTTATCGAGCCGAAAACGATACATTTGAGTACCTTTTAAAGCACTTTCAAAGGTGATTTTTTCAAACTTTCGAAGCCCGATTCTTTTCCAAACTTCTCACAAGTATATTTCACTTTTCAAAAACACTTTCAAAATCATTTTTCAAAACTTTTCATCAAACTTACATCTTTTTCCATGATCGATCCGATTTGACGATAAAACCGAATTCGTTTTTTCCTCGAATTTCTTAACCGATCATGGGCCTCCCTTACGGTGTAAGTCCCAATCCTCCTATGTACATCCACACCTCCTTGTACATAAATACTCGTTCGTGTACATATTTACTTCCTTGTACACAATTCAAACCTGTAAATAATCAAGTTACGCCCGTTTTAAACGTTCGTTTTACACGCATTTGTTTATATTTCCTTCATAAACTCTTGTAAATAAACTTTACATGCATTGTTTATATTTCCTTCATAAATTCCTGTGAATAAACTTCATACGCTTGTTTATACAACTGTCTAGTTATAACATAACAACTAGTCTAACCAATAGGTTCCCCACAAAGTTAGCCTCCTCTTGGGCTTTGTACAAGGTAACTCATTTCATTTGAGTTCAGCCTCCTCTTAGGCTTCATATAAGAAAACTGATTCATCTGAGTTTAGCCTCCACTTAGGCTTCATATAAGACAACACTCCCCTGCTGAGTTAGCCTCCTCTTGGGCTTCGTTCAAAAGAACTCCTCATTGAGTTTAGCCTTCTCTTGGGCATCATACAAGAAAGAGACCAGGAAATCTCTTAACAGCCTCCTATTGGGCTTCCAATACAAAGAATCACCAGCTAGGATAGAACCCAGAGAGTATAATTTCCCGGTGAAATTGCTCTTAATCCTAAGAGGATGGTTTCCCGGTGAAATCCCTCTTAAAGCCAAAGCCAGCCATACCCTATAGCTTCCTCTTGAGCTTCATACAAGGACCCTCGACGACCCTCGATGACCCTCGGAATGCCTCCTCTTGGGCTTACAATACAAGGACCCATGGGCTTCTTAAAAGCATCCCCCTAATCCAATCAATTTCTCCTCGAGATTTAGACATCTATCATCTCTATGGAAGAAGTATCTCATCTATCACATCACATACAATCAAAAACTTAAACTCTTTTCAAACAAAAACACCTCTTAATCGTAAGTGGTAACACTTGTACACTCAAGCAAAACACCCAATGCTTACAATTAAAAGATTCAATCATCTTTTTCAAACATCTTTCTTAAACATGTAAGTGGTAATGCTTGTACACTCAAGCAAAACACCTATAACTTACGACGAAAGATTTTAATCAATCAAACTTTTCAAAATGTATGTGATGAAATAGATTAGATATATTTTTCATTAAGATGGCATTTGTCTGTGTCTTTTACTAACATCCCGTTGCTTCCACTAGCATAAGTGCGAACTACGATTGCTCTGACTTTCTCAACATCCTTTTGAGAATACGTAGGCACAAGGTCTCATCCTTGCCGAGCAAATTTCTTTGTCCCTCAAACCAAACAAATCATAGATCCCTTTAGATCCGAGCTACAGATGCTCTGATTCCCATTAAGGGATATGTATGCAGAAGATCCCAATGATCTTTGCGAGCACAATAATAACAAAACCTAGGATCCCACATAATCTACCCTTCTTAAAATCCAAAGGAGAAACTTTCCCAATCATAGAAATAGCAATTTAAAACACACAAACATATCAAACATATTCATATATAAAGCTATAGATAACTATATATATTTAGGGTGCTTCATCTATTCCCTTTATATAACAAACCCCCCTTGCCCGGAATCTCCCCATTGCGTTACGTCTAGTTCACGCTAGTCGTAATGCATATCATATCCATTGAGGGTATTAGCAGCTTTCCCCTTTTTCATAATCATTTTTCTTGTGTTGAAAATAATAATGCTTGATGCTCGCGGCATCTTTATAAACAAATCAAAAGAGTAAATCGTTTCGAGCCAGAGAATCCGAATTCAGATTCGATTCCCTAGCACGTCACTTTTTAACACGAACAAAACCAAACTTGGAATTGCTTCGCAGCTTCTTCCAAAGACATAAATACACTCATTGCTTCACAACTTCTAAGTGAGTAAAAACAGTCCTCTTGCCTACAGGCTTCGAGGTAAAAATCAGTGACCATCCCACACTCCAGGTGGTTCACTTACATGGCTAACCCTAAAGACTACATCTTTCTAAAACCGGCTAGCTTACTAAAACTAGGTTACAACTTCTTATTTATAACCTATTACCCAACTGTATTTGGGCCTTCAAAATAACAGCATAAGTTGTAACAAACTTCTGCATAAACGACTTTTGCAGAGACAAAAATGCAGATAACTTCTGCTACAATCAAGGTCCCTTATGGTTTTTCTCCTTAGCTCTTGGACATCCACATGTTCCTTGAAAGTCATGCCACATAATATGCATAATATTCCTAGAATATTCTACACTAATTAAAACTGAACTGTAACAAACTTAACAATTTCTATAGCGTGATGTCCTGATGTCTGATATCTCGACATCTCATATGACATGCTGTTCCAGATGTTGAACTTCTTCAACACAACATGTGAAGGCATTCTAGATAGGATTATAAGTTGATACTGTACAAATCATTGTTGTTGCTGTTATTTGTTTTATTAAAATTTAGCCAATCCATATAATTTGGAACTTACAAACTCCCCCTTTGGCAAATTTTAGCTAAAACAAATAATTACAAATACAAGCAGTTTAAATTAGCAGCAACAATTTACAATTTAAAATTAACAATTAAAAGATTCTTCAACAGTCTTCAGTTGTCTTCATGTCTTGAGAGCAGGGGAGCAAACATCATTGATCTGTCAGTTAGAGACAATGTCTCAACATCCAGTTCAACATCTTCTCGTGTTTTTGATCTTCTCCATATAACCAACAGGTTAAAGGGAATGAAGGTCCAGTTTGTACACGAGGAAGAATATAACTCTTATTCTCCCTTAGAGCAAGTGACAGATCTTGTCACAAAAGGTGGAAGAAGAGGATCATGAGAATTAAACTATATCTTGAGAGATATCGTGTTATTTTCCCAGGTAACTCAGAACACAAGTCACAATTGTGTTCAAAACTCAGATCACAAGTCACAACTAATTTGTTGTTCATTGCTGTGCGACATAGCTTGTGATTTAGACATGGTTTTGCTCCCTCCTATATCGTATTCTTATGCTGCTCATTCTGTGAGATATGATTTCTCTCCCCCTTTTTAGATAAAATTTGACAATTCGAGCCCTCCCCAAACCAGATCTAGGCGCAGTTTGCCCAAGTTTTGATAAAATGCATGGTGAAGACGAGATGAAGGCTCACTTGTTGTTTGAGATTTGCTGAGAACCCCTTTAAATAGGCCAGTAGTTCCTTAGGAATTAACAACAACTTAATTTCCAATCAATGGTGCATTAATTTAGGCCTAAAATCTGTTACATGACCAGCTGACCACCGTCCAGGATATTCTTGAATGTCTTTAATAGCCCTTGACTATTTCTTTTGAGATAGAAACAGTCCCAATGCATGCATAGTTCACATCATTTATCTTGTCCATGCAAAAACGTGTTATGAGTAATGTCCTAACATTCAGTCAAACATTGTCCACTTACTTCACTTTCTCAGGATTGTGGATTCTCTACTGTGGGGCACTCTCCACTTTTGACCATATATTGCCATAACTTCTTTACTTCATATTCTCAATGACATTGATGTTTCAACATTTTATGTCACATTCATACAGTATGAGGAAGGAAATGAGAAATATTCCCCCTCAACATTAGAATTATCTATGACACAGACTGATACAACTTCCTCTTTTAGACATAAAAGGAGACTCAGTTAACTAATACACGTACTTGGACTATCCATTTACAGACATAGAGAACCAGATCTCTATATTGGATAATTCAGAACACAAGACACAATTTGTGTTCAAGACTCAAAACAAGACTCAAGCAGACTTAGCAACTTTTCAAATTGCAAAGAGAAGACCTCAGACTTAAGAATGTCTGAACACTACCCTTTTCTCCCTATGTTTGTCACAAGTTGACAAAAATAACCTACATAGACTCTAACTTTACTCATATCCAAACGAAATATATGAGAGACACAAATAAGGACACAAGAGAAATTAAAAAGAAAAAGACTCTAAATACTTGAGCAATTAAAATAACATACCTAGATTGTAACAATTATATTGATCAAGAGATATTATTTCAATAAGAACTTCTTCAGGTGAGTTTATGCATTGGTTGAAATATGCACTAAGTCAGAACAAGTAATACACACCATCAATACATGTTTTGGATGAGAATTTTGAGAACTATCCATGTTGGTCTTCAAGGATAAAACATGTTTTGAGTTATGTCCTGAATTCTTCTTTGATATTGTTCTTCTGGCTTGAAAATATTTGTCTTTGAAAGTCTGTCCAACAGAATTACATTGTCTTTGCTGATCTCCATACCCTTTACTCCCCCTGAGATATATAAATTAAGGACATTTTTGATGTTTGTCCTTGAAGCATTCTTTATTTGGAATTTGCCACAATTTCCAAATTAGGAATCCTTAGTTTGCTTGCTACACAAGATTTAGATTGCCACACTCTGTAACTTGTAATAGAAGAAACCTTATGTGTATAACCATAAATTTGTCTTCAATAGATAAGTCAGAACCTTATCTCTCTGGTGTCTTCAACAATTGTGATGTTATATCTTTATGTAGAACATTCTCTTCTATACATCACATACTTCTTCTCTTCTTGATTGAGATATCCACACAGTTATTGTTAATATCCAGCTCCCATCAAGATATTTAACAACATCTATATGTTTCTCCTTAGGTTAAATCAACTCTTCAAATAATTACCAGACAACATTGCCACACATCCAAAACTTGTGAAGATAACAATGAACTTTAATATTGACGTTTAGTTTACACTATGCCATGAATTTTTCATACAGATACTCAGCTCCCGACAGAGTATATGAATTTTGTATTCAGGCTGCACATCTAATAAGTACTAAGTCTCCCGTCAAAGTACCTACCAAATTAGTCAGTTGGAATTATCTACTCACACTAGATCATTCTGACTGATTACATCTTCACACTCACATAATTCTACTCCCAGGCAATAACAAATATGTTCAAAAATGAAGACATTTAGATGATGTTCCTACATCTAATATGACATCATCCATTATGGTTCTGGGGATAACATCCATAATATCTTATTCATAACACTTGGGGGCTTAACAAAAGAGCACAATGACTTAACAATTTTACATCCAAACATATCAAGGAATAGTATAAGCCATATCTCAATTAACTTTTCTCCAGACTTTCATTCTGATTTCGAGATAATGGAAGCCATAGTATGTACCTATAGAGGAGATTCCCTCAGTTAGGTTTTTGGAGCAGACTTACTAATGGCATGACATTGAAATAGTCAGATTCTCCATGACAATCTGACTTCCTTGATTCTTATTGACACTACCAATTCGGGATAATAACTAGGGCAGTCAACATTCATGACCATATTTCACTGTGGTTGAGACACAATATTCATCTTCAAGTATATTATATGGTTATGAATAAAATTCCACATATATGGTTCCTTTGATCAGAAGAAAATACCAGATATAAGCTCACTTTGATTATGCATAAAGGAACTGAGGAGTATACCTTTATGAGTCTCTTACTTGCACTGAGATTGACTTTGTTAATCCCATAAGCTTAGGTCAGAATTAAATTGACATCTGGAGTATAAGAGCATGTGGACCGTGTTATGATCAACTAATAAGCAGATGTCTCCTCTTCCAGATCAAGAGCAGGTTCCAAACATATGTACTCACACTACATTTGTTTAGCACCAGAACATCTGTTCTTCAACTGGTAGATGCATACCAGTACTAATGTTCTAACATCCAGTAGAATATATGTTCCAACTTCTAGGAACATATCATCCTTGAAGGTCTTCAAGGTAAACACTTTGCAGATGAATATGAGTATCATTGATCAATTGATTCCCATCAGCTTTAATAATTCATGCCTTTATGGGTAGACTTGAGAAAGATCTCAAGTATCTTTGATACTTTTACTATAGCTGTAATAATCTGCCATATATTCTGTTGAATGAAAATAACCCTAGGATCCTTCTCTCACTATAGGGATTACATCAGAGGCTATGCAGCAGAATACAGCCATACCTCAATAGAATGTACATAATGCTTACTCCATAATTTACTTGTAAGCATGAAATCCAAGGATTGAAAATAAATCAACCCTACAAATTTCTTGCTTCTTCATCAAGCAACAATCTAGACTCAACCAAAATCCTGACCATCTGGTAATGCATAAACACAAGGATTACCTTATCAATGTCTTCACTATCACATAAAGGTTTTGATAACTCCTATCTCTGTGCTGAGGCTAAACAATCCAATCCAAACTCTTTACTCCCGCATGAAGTCTTTGAATTTAACTTTCTTGTTCCAGCATTTTCATCTTTTTCAGTCAAGTTGGTCTAGTTCTTCACAAATAGGTCCATCCTCCACTTCTAGAAACCATACAATATGAAGACTCCTTGTTCAAACAATCTTCTACCTTGTACACAACTAGAAAGTATCCCTTATGGATCTCATCCAGAAACAGACAGGATGCCTGCTCTGCTACCAATTAAAATTCTGGTTAGGACCAGACTCAGGATGTCGTGACATCTGATCTGACATTATAAAACAAACAAGGTAAAACATACAATTAAAAGCAGGAAGCAAAAGAACAAAAGGAATTGTTAACCCAGTTAGGTTCTAACCAACCTACATCTGGGGGCATACCAAGCCAAGAATGAAGTTCAATATGATCAGTATTAATTCGAAGGGAAACCACCCTGTTTATACTACTCAGTTAATCAGACTACCCAATGATCCTTCTACCTAAGATACCACACTTAGATATGAGAACCTCCGCTCACTTCCTATCACCTCAGTGATGTCTATCAGCTACTATCTCACCAACAACATTGACTGCTTAGATCCTAACACAATCAGCTTGGAGATACCTCACTCCAAACATAACTAAAATAGTTTGAAGATACCACACTTCAAACACAATCTAAGCTAGTCACTCAAGTGACACAAACCAAACTTGGAATTGCTTTGCAACTTCTTCCAAGGACATAACTACACTCATTGCTTCACATCTTCTAAGTGAGTAAAAACAGTCCTTTTGCCTACAGGCTTCGAGGTAAAAATCAGTGACCATCTCACAATCCGGGTGGTTCACTTACATGGCTAACCATAAAGACTACATCTTTCTAAAATCGTCTAGATTACTAAAACTAGGTTACAACTGCTTATTTATAACCTATTACCCAACTGGATTTGGGCCTTCAAAATAACAACATAAGTTGTAACAAACTTCTGCATAAACGACTTTTGCAGAGACAAAACACAAATAACTTCTGCTACAATCAAGGTCCCTTCTGGTTTTTCTCCTTAACTCTTGGACCTCCACACATGCCTTAAAAATCACGCCTTATAATATGCGTAATATTCCCAGAATATTATGCACTAATTAAAACTGAAATGTAACAAACTTAACAGTTTTTGTAGCGTGATGTCTGATGTCTCGACATCTCATATGACAAACTGTTCCAAATGTTGAACTTCTTCAACACAGCATATGAATGCATTCTAGATAGGATTATAAGTTGAGAATCCTACTGTACAAATCATTGGTGTTGCTATTATTTGTTTTATTAAAATTTAGTCAATCCATATAATTTAGAACTTACAATACCAGTTGCATAAACCACTTAACCTAGTAACCTCATATTTGTTTTTCTAATACTACTACCTCCTAATTCTAATTAACTCAAACAATAATATAATTCCATATTGTGTTATTGGGCCAAATCATTGCACCTCCACATTTCTAATCTCTACACAACAATCCAACCCAAAAAAATTAAATAATAAAATAGTCCAATAATAAAATAATATTATCTTTAATATTATTCCTCCAATTAAACTGACTAAAAATCCGACTTTAACTCAATAACTTTGTTCGACATATCACTTGACCGTCCAAACAACATATCAATCCAATTTCGACTAAATTCCGATAAATAAATCCTTATATAATTTAATTAAATAATTAATTAAATTTTGGGCGTTACAACTCTTCCCCACTTAGAATATTTTCTTCCTCGAAAATTCATCCGACACAACCATCCTTAACATTGCTTCAAAGTCCCTGATCCTCATCTCAACAACATCCTCGATATAACGTCCATCACTTCACTACCATCAAGATAGCAAGACAATTCTATACCATCCAATACGATTCCGTCTACTATCAACAAGAGATTAAGGGTGATCAAGTCCTCAATTTGTCAATAGATAGCTGACAACCATAATGGAGTATAAACCATCATTACCAACATTAACAGTTTCCTTTAGAATTTGTACTCGAGTCACCTAAAACATCATAATTCAATAACTTCCAGAACCATCCGAACATGCCAACACTGACGTCTTATAGCTACATACTACCACATCTCTGATGATAACATCAAACAAAATTCCTTTACACCATTACCAACACTTTCTATTCTTGAAATCATACTCTTCGCAAACAACAACAACAACAACAACAACAACAACAACAACAATAATAATAATAATAATAATAAGGCAAAATACTCATTTTTTCGTGTTATTTTGATCCCTTAATTTCAAAAAGTTTTATTTTAGTTCTTTTTATTTAATTAACGATGTTTGTTTTTTAAATTCGTTGCTAAATCCGTCGTTAATTAAATAAAAAAGACTATAAATGGTGTCTATTGTCATGGAGGTTAGGAATAACTATATGTAACATGAGAACATAAGCTACTTTTATTTTTATTTGGGTTAATTCAGTTATGATCTAAAATAACTCAACTTTAAGTGAGCTTTGTTAATATGGACAATGATTTCTCAACACTTGGAATATGAAATCATGTGGCCTTTGTTTGTATGCTAGTGGTTTTATAAGCTTTTAAATGAATATTGTGTCAAAGGAGTTCAATAATTTAGAGTTTACTTTGTGACTTGCTGATTATTGGTTATGTATAACACATTTATAGTCAATTTGTATTATAACACACTCATAATCAATATGCAGGAATGTGAACCCCATTTCGTCGGGATAACTAAAAGGATGTTTCGCCACACTTTTTAGGTAATATATTTTAAAACATTATCAAACAATTACTTTACATTATCATTATTTTTTAATCTGAGAAATAAGCACTAATGTCTTGAGGAGTATGTAAAAAATTATTTGGTTTGTGACAGCACAAAATATTTTTATTTTTAAAAAGGTAGTTTAAACGGTGGCTGATTTATATTATAAAAAGATAGATTAAATTGTGGCTGAATAAAATAATATTTATTAAGTCGGTTAGAATTTAAATTGACTTCATTCTCAAACTTGTTAAGTCGGTTCAAATATCTGACTTAATAAATTATTACTTGTTACACGTCATCATTACCTGTAACGATGCTTACTCTTGAGTCGGTTACAGAACCGACCTAAGAAGTCATTTCCAAGAGACTTAAAAAATGTTTTTGTACTAGTCGTGTAAGGAACCAAAATAATAAAAAGATTTAAATAGTGTTTCGTCCACGTAAGTCACTTAAGTTGCTTGCTATATGTATGTAAGTCATTTGTATATATTACGTAATAATGTTATTTTTTTGAAATATATTTTATTTTGTTTTGGGTTTGGGTAATTTTTGTTTTGTTCTAGTAAAGAATAATATTTATAAGCAGAACTAGATTTTATTTTGTTTTGAGTTTGGGTATTAATATGCAGTAATAATTTTTGTTTTGTTCATATTATTTTCATTATTTAATGTATCAAATATTTAATATTTATTAGTCTTTAATTTAAAATATTATTAGATAAAATATTTAATAAATTAAAATAAATCATTCTACTCTTTAATATTTTAACTATAAATATTGTAATTATTAAAACAAAATATTTTAATTATTTTTTAAATTATATTTAACATTATTATTTAATTATATTAACATTACTATTGTAAAATGAAATTAAAATTAAAATATAATTTAACTTAATTTAATTAATAATATACAATAATATATATTTTATATAAAATAATCATTTAATAATATCTCAACTATTTAATATTATAAAAAAACAACTATTTAATAAAATATTTAAGTAAACTACTTAGCATTACGGAAAAAAAAAACTATTTGATAAACTATTAGTATTATGAAAAAATAAAAATATTTAATAAAATATTAGTATTATGAAAAATTAAACTATTTAATAAAATATATAGTATTATGAAAAAACTAATTATTTAATAAATTTAGTTTTTGAATAGTTTTTATTAAACTATTTAATCAATAAAATACTGAAATAGTTTATTAAATATTTAAATTCTATATCACTTTTTATTATTTGTGCTATTTCAGTTTTTAATATTTTCCTAACATTGAATTCTATTTTTATAAAATATATACACTATTTTAACACATTTTAATAAACAATATGATAATATCGTATAATTAAAAAAATTAAATTAAATTTTGAAAAGGTATAAACAACAATAGTTAAAATAAGTTAATTTAAAAAAATTAAATTGAATTTAGAAAAAAGTATAAACATCAATAATTAAAATAAAATAATTAAAAAATCAGTTAAATAGAATTTTAAAAAAGTTTAAATAATATTCAATATATACAATGCATTGTAAGTTTTTAACAAGTAATACATGTGACTTGGTGTTAAGATATAGTTGGGGTGAGCATCATGTCCCAGGTTGAATCATCAGAGATAAATGGTGTTAAGATATAGTTGGGGTGAGCATCATGTCCCAGGTTGAATCATCAGAGATCAAAAGACTATTTAAGTCTAATAAAATTATAAAATATATATTTATTTTAAACATAAATATTAAATAAATCGAAAATATATAACTAAGTTTGTCTAACAAAAATATTACTAATAATATCTTGTTAAACTTATTTCATTCATTAGTTAATTTTTTTAAAATATAATATTTCTAATATCATTACATTTTTATTATTATAAGAAAACTAAAAAAGCATTACTAACAATATTTTGTTAAGCGTGTTTCATTCATCCACTAATTAATTTTATAAAAAGATCTAATCTTTCAAATACCATTACATTTTTAATATAGTGGCAAAAAACTAAAATTCTTACTTATTTCATTCATATTTTTTTAATTATTAATTTGTTAATTTTAAAAAAATCTAATATTTCTAATATTATTAAATTTTTTTAATTGTAACAAAAAACCAAATACCTTACTTATTTAATTCATTTTTTAATCAATAAGTAATTAATTTTATAAATTTAAATATTACAATTTTTAAATTAATTATAATAAGTTTAAGGACAACCAATCATTACATCTTATTAAAAGAAAAAATAATATAGTAATCTTTATTATTTAATTTTATTAAATTTATAATAAAAAATTAATTTCTTTAAAGTCACGTATATTTATTGAATATAATGTTGTTTTAAAAACCATGTTTTTGGGAAGATTTAATAAACCATTTTGAATATTAATACATAATTGAAATAAAATATTTATTATTAATGTATAATAGTTGAGTTAAATCTTTATTATTTAATTTTATCAAAATTATAATAAAAAATAATTTTCTTTGAAGTCACATATATTTATTGAATATAATGTTGTTTTAAAAACCGTTTGTTTTTTGGAAGATTTAATAAATCATTTTGAATATTAATATATAATTGAAATAAAATCACTATTAGTTAATTCAACTCTCTACTAGAATTCTACTAATACATTATTTTCAATAAAAAGTACTCATATTTAAGTTAACAATCATATAATATAATTCATATTTATATTACTTAACATTTTGCAATTTCCATATAGATATTAATTCATATTAATTATAATATTTGTATTCTTCTTTATAAATATTTCTTTTATCATATCTATTTGGCTATCTTATTTATGGATGTCAATGGGACGGGGGGGACACGTTTCCATATAAATCCCCGCCGTTAAATTTAATCTTTTTTCCATATCGGGTCTACGTTACGGGGAGAATTTATCCTCCATCCATGTCCTCATGGTTCTCCACGGATCTCCACCATTTTTGTGGATATTTATAAACATACATTTTTTATTTTTTATTTTTAACTAAATTAATATAAAAAATTCAAAAACAAATAACAAGAAATTAATAAACTAATCATCTACGATAAATATATTATTTTAACAATATTTAATCTCGAGATTCATGAACACAAAATTTCCAAACTTTAAAAAAATTAAAATAGTCATTGAGATCTCTATTTTCCTAACATTACGTATGTCTTTTACATTTGTTTATAAAACATGTTATTTGAAATGATAAACAAACCTACATAGAATTGTTAAATTATATAGGCTAAATTACCCTCAGGATTCTTTAAATTATTTAATTATAACATATTGGTCATGTATGTTGTTTTTGCTACATTTGGATCTTTTATGTTAATTAACGCTTGTATCGTTGACCTTTATGTTGTTTTATTTTATTATTTAATTTTATTTTAACTTCTAAAATTTATATTAAATATGTTTTTTATCTAAAAATTATGAAAAATTCATAAAAATATTTCGTCTTGTTTTACACTTCTTATAATTTTCTGAGAATTTTATTTTCTGTTTTACTATTTTTCTTTAATTTTTTCCTTTTCGTGCATTTTAATTAGTTTAAAAATACTTTTATGCACTAAAAAATTCTAAAATTTTTATTATATGATCCAATGATGGTCTCTGACATATGTTAAGTAACATATCCATACCATTAGTGTCACTTCAACTTTTTTGGAAAAAAATTTGAAAAAAAAGTCAATGATGCAAACATTAGTTAACAAAAAGGACCTACAACTCAAAGATGCAACATGAAATGCGACTCGTTACGATGCACATGTATGTGATACAAACAAAGCATATATATATACGTATCAAGTGAGAACTGATATTATTGTGAGAAATGAGAACTAATGATATCAACCGTCAGATTTAATAAACGCTTAAGATTTAGGAATTCCATATAAAAACCACTTTACTTGATTAATTTCTTTTATGCTTTGATAATTAAAAATTCCATAAAAAGAAAATCTCACCATAAATATTTGTTATTTGTAGAACATTCAAAAAAAAGAAATTAACTTTATTAATAATAAATTTATTTCACAGGTCAATATATTAGAACATTCAATATTTTTCATCAAAATAAATTAATGATCAATATTTTTATAATTATGTACAAATAAATTCATATAATTTCTAAAGTATAAATTAAAAACTATGTTTGTAAAAAAAATTAAAAACTATGTTAACAGTATTATTCATAATTAAATAATGAATAGAATTATACCAATTTTAAGTATAAATAGATATATAATAAATAAAATCAACTTTGTATTATTGAATGTTCTACCATTGTGATTATCTTAATTAAAAATAAATTATGGATTTAGCATTTATATTTTTATTTGATTAAAAATATCAAATAATATAAAATTAATATTTTTATTTTTATTTAGTTGATTAGTTTTTTTGTATGTTATAATTTGTTTTTGCAAGTTCTACTATTGTGACTATTGTAAATAAAAACATATTGTTGATTTATTACCTATATTTTATCTTTATTAAATATAATAGAAAAGTGAAATTAATACCTATATTAAATTTGATTTATTTATTTATTTGCAAGTTCAATTTTTTTTTACTATACAAATTATGCAATTGAAACCATTTTAAATAAATTTCATTGACAAAATTCTTATAATTGTGACACCATTTGGATATTGAAAAATTAAAAATTAAAATCTTACTATTTACTTTATTTTTCATATAAAATCAATAAAAATGTGTTAGTCTTTAATTTATATCAAAATATTAGTATAACAGAGATACTCTTTATATGGAATTAATAAATCTTAAGCGTTAGTTAAATTCAACGATTGATATTACGTGTTCTCATTTCTCATAATAGATATCAGTTCTCACTGGATACGCTCCCTATATATATATATATATATATATCATTGATCTCAGGTTTACGAGGTTAAGAGTATCTTAGTTTGCGAAGGAAACGGTGTGTTTCGACTATTTCGGACTATTTTGAACTAGAAATTGACTTTCTCGGTTCGTATGCTTAATGCATGATCTTCTGGTCAGAAGGTTATCTCGGGTTGGTTCTACAGGCGTTGGCTTCCACTGCGCAATTCATTTTTGGCTGATACGGAGAAGAGTTATGATACTTTATCTTGAACTCCGTGCAGAGTTCGGTGATCATATTGTTGTTAAGATTGATACCATTATTTGTGATGTGTGATGAATCGAGCCACAACATTCTTGGTGACACACACAAACGAGGTTGTTGTTGCTGCGGTAAAGCGGCAAGCAAAGAGTAAAGTATTATTTTTACCGGGTGATATATACCGGTTAGGTTATATCGTATTGTGTCCATAGAAATTGGTTATTGATTCGTCGTTCGATAATTCTATCGTTAATGAGTTTGGGGGTTAAATGGTTGTAAAGAAAAGACAAAAAGTAAATGAACAAAAACTATAAAGGATAGATAGCTTGCCCGGAACGAATGCGCACTACCCGTCACAGACTTAAATCTACTATCCAGTTATACTCAGCCTACGATATTCATCCGTGTTATCACATGCCTCTCACATTCTAAGCTATTTCTAACCCAAATTGAGAATTCGACCATATCACCTCGATATCCATCTCTGGCATACCTCAACAACACAAAATTCAATCGTGTCACTTGTCACGACTATCTCTAGCTCGAAACTTCCAACACAGAGACATTAAGAATAGATACTCTAAGTAAATGTTAGATCTAAACCCATTTCTAGCATTCAGAAACTAACAGATAATCATCCTAGGTAAGAATCCAAGCAATCTATGTCTAGCAAAGCTCAAATCCCTAACATAGAATAAAAATCTAAGACAATCACCAACACAGATTCATAAAGCAAACTTTATACAACGCCAAGGGCGACAAATATACATGAGTTCAGAGTAAATATACAAACATAACCAACAAAAAGAGCAATACATAGAGAGGAGAAGAGACAACAAATTTACACTGGTTTGTCAGAGCCTATCGAAGAGCAATCCACCTTCAATCATCTGTAAGCAAAGCCTAATGTTGTTTTCTAAGCTAATTTATCAAAATCTATAAGGTGATGGAATTTTGGAGCAAAAGTGAAATGAAAAGGAAAGATAAAGAAAATTCTGTTTCCGCAGCGTCGCCCGACGAAATAAAGCATCGCCCGACGACGACTCATTTACACTTGGCTCACATTACGCCGCGTCCTCAATTGACATAAATATCTACCGTTGCTCGGCGACGATTAGCTTCGCCCGACAACTCATCTTTTCCTCGCCCAGCGACCCAGCAGCGAAGCTAGGCAGATCGAAACTCCAAAATTTGACCTTCCTCTCGCCCCAACGTCGCCCGACGATCGCAGAAGCGATGGCCCTCGCCTGGCCATCGCCCGACGATCCATGACAGTCCAACAATGTTTGTTGCTTTTTCTGCATAACTTCCATGGCTTCTCTCTTTCCCTTATTCCATTATTGATCAACACTGCATCTTGGAGCTTTTATTCCTCTTGCTCCAATAATGCAACAAATACCTACAAAATATATACAAAACTAATCAATCGGCACAATATATATACACAAAACGCAATAAAATGTATTTACAAGGGGTTATTCAACGATATTAACAACAAAAGAATAAATAAGTGCCACAAAACATATATACAAAATAATTGCATTTTGACACTTATCAGCTGCCTCTACCCACTTTATGAAGTAATCAATGGCGACAAGGAAGAAACGATGTCCATTGGAAGCGGTAGGCTTAATCTCTCCAATCATGTCAATGCCCCACGTTGCGAACGACCAAGGAGTGGTTAAGACATTCACATGAACCAGAGGCACATGATGTAGCGAAAACAACATAAAGAACCAATCTATTACAATTAAATAACTTAAAGAATCTTAGAGGTAATTTAGCCAGTTATATATTAATTAACGATATCATGGAATTCTATTGCAGGACAGAGACTCCACGAGACGGGGGATATGTTCGCCATCCCCATCCCCAAAGTGCCTTTGGGGAAACTTTACTCCACATCCCTGCGAAAAAAATTCTCCATCTTTAGGGTCCCAAAAGGAGAATCCCCACTAAGGGGTGCAAATTGACATCTCTAATCTCATCATACACAAATATCTATTTAGTATCTCATCACACACGGTAATTTTACAAACAATTACATTATTTAAATTAGTGTTTTATTCTTGTTTTGTTGTTTGTAGATACTCCTTCCATGATAACTAGGGGTGTTCGGCAGTTGGTTTGGTTTTGAGAGAACCCATACCCAAATCGATCAAAAATATATGGATTGGTTTGAATTGAATTTTCATATTTTTTCAATAAATTTCGAACCGTTCCAAACCAAAAACTAACGGGTTGGTTTGGGTTGGATCGATCAGATACATTAGAAACAAATGTGCGAAAATATTTTTGAAAAATATATAATTTAGATCAACTAATTTTCTATAATAATTTAAACTTTTAATTTTTTTTAATCTTTTTTATATAGGGTGTGATTGTCATAAATGGTTTACATAATAGTGATGATATAAATTTATGAATTAATATGGTTGGTTCGGAAAGACAAACTCGCTGGTAGACTTTTTGAAATTCGATGCCCGAACCAATTAACATTGGATTTTATTGTTTTGGTTCGATTTTTGTCCGAACTAAAAAATATCCGATCCAAACATCTTGGTTTAGTTTGGATTCCGATTTGATTAGTATTTATCCGAACCAATGAACACCCCTAAATGATAACTCTAATATATGAGATTTTTGGTGGCAAGATGCCAAAATAACTACCAATGGATAGTATTGAAAACACATCATCAATATTATATTTTGTATTTTATTTTAGATGATTAAATTGATGACTTTACATGATTTGAGGGTGATAATGCATTCATCACTAAAGAGTCAAAATTGTCATGTTTAAAAATTAAAAAAAAAAATTATTATCTTTTCAATTTGATAATTGATATTCTTTTTTAATTTGATTTGTTTTACCGTCTTTTTTATCTATCTAATAACATTTAAATATAGAACATTTGTTTACGGACATTTTTTATTAATAAATATTCGTATGAATGTTACTTTATTATCAATTATGCTCTCTTAAATTTGTCTTCATTTTCATTTATTAGGAATTATGTATAGATATTTAAAATGATTCATTAAAGAAAAATCATACTCACCCAGTATATTTGACTTTAACAGTCATAACTTTTTTTCTTTATTTTAATTTTTTATCACTTATTATTTAAAATTAATTATAATTACTGGATTTTTGAAATTTTAATCGAATATTATTATTAATCTATGTAATAACTTGATTTTTTTTTACAAATTAATAAAATATAAAGTCGTAAAGATAGTTTTTTTTTTTAAGTTTTAAATAAATTAAATACTAAAATTTATTAATATTATATTCCTAACTCATTTATTAGACATAAACTTAATAATATTTATTTTCATAAAATATTAATATTTAAAGAAATATACACTGCAAAAACTCAAAAATAAAAAAATATTTTTATTTTTTAATTAAAAAAAGCATTATATAATTTAACCTATAAAACTTTAAACTTTTTTAAATTACAAAAAACAGCAATGGGCTATTACAGTTTCTCTAATTCTAACCTATTAGACTTAACAAGATTCTAATAAAATAATTCATACAAAAACAAAAATATTTTCAGTTAAGACAAAAAATTTAAATTTAGACATTTAAAATTTACAAACTCCTAAAAATAATTTTTACTTTCTTTAAATTAATAAAATAAAAATTTATAAAGGTAAAATCTTTTTTATTTTTAAATTACAAATAATTAAAATAATAATTGTTTTTATTAATAATAACAATAATAATAATAATAATAATAATAATAATAATAATAATAATAATAATTATTATTATTATTCACTAGGTTACTATACATAAATTTAATAATTATAATTATTGTATTTTTGACGACTTATTTATTTATTTATTTGTGTTATCTACTAATTACTATATTTATTATTATTTATTTTGTAACATCAATTTACTTATCACTAAATTTTTATTAAATTTCCCTAAGAATATGATAAACTCAAATTTTAAACAAGATATAAAATATAAAGTTGTAAAGTTAAAATCTTTTTTATTTTTAAATTTATTTCAAATAATAAAAATGATTAATATTATTATTTCTAACTCATTTATTATACATAAACGTAATAAAGATTATTTAATTTTTTGTATTAATAAAATATTATTATTTAAAATAATTTATACTATAAAAACAAAAAAATATTTTAACTAAAAAATAATATAATATAATCAAACCGAAAAAAAATTTTAAATAAAAAAAAGAGTAAGAGACTATTACACTTTCTCTTTCAAATTTCAACCCGTTAAATTCAATCACAATGCTCCCCCTCATGGGAAAGTTCACTCCTCCACTTCTCCACATACTCTTGTATCACCATTGACACTCTTCAACGGAACACCTTCTATTCACTACCTGCGAGAAGTATTTGGATACAAGTTAGTCGGTTCATATCTCAAAACCATAGGCTCATGATACCAAGAGGCACGCAACATAACCACCTAAAATCTTTGGAACACCTTCTACCCACTCATGATACCATTGTTAGGGAGACAATTCCGAGGAAAAAACATTTATTCTTATTTTGGGACAAACCTTTGTGAGAGGCACAACACATAACCACCTAAAATCTTAGAGTGATAGGTGTGTGGGTTCTCTAACTTATAAAATGTTTAATCTTTTCTTTTCTAATCAATGTGACACTTCTTCCTCACACTTGATTCTCAACAGATTTAAAATCCCTTAAAGAATTTATGTTAGGAATCACTCTTTGAAAACCGAGTAAGAAAACGAAAACGAAATTTATTTGTGACGGAAAAACTCTTGTTAAGAGATGCCAAAAATGTGTAGAAAAATTAGTTAAGTGTCTGAGGAAGGTAAAATTTTAGTGACTGATGATGATGAGTTGTCCAGGTGTGCAAAGTGTGACAAGGAGGTGAAATTTTAGAATCAGCTTGTAATTTTTGATTCACTGCTGTAACATCCTCTTCTTTTACTGATATTGTTAAAATGTAATAGCTGGAAAAAGAGAAATGAAAAACTCTTGATCAATTTTTGCAGAAAATACCTACTTGGCTGTAATCCTTTGATTAATTTCACCATGAAATTGATTTTTAACTGATGTAAATTTTTGTAACTGTTAGTTAACTGATTATTGACTGGATTGAATGTATTAATTAGTGAAAATTGTGACTTGGTTTATTTGGAAATTAATTGGTCATGGGATGAAAAATGGATTTTTCATTGGTGCAATTTAAATTTAGATTATGATTTATGTTTGAAACTAATTAACAAAGTGAAATTAATTTATAAAATTTGGTTAATGAATTTGTTAAGTTTTGAATGAATGGAAATTTATTTTAGGATTCACCTTGGCTATTACAAAAGTGAGTTTTGGTTAATATGGATATATGATTGAATGTGGATTAAAAATGGGTAATTGGTTTGAATGTCGTGTGGGTAATTGGATTTGGAATGGATGAAATATGGATTAGAAATAAACTAGATTTTGTTATTTTTGGTTTTGAATTGGGTTAAATTGATTTGGATATGGATTGGACTTGTAACTGAAGTGGATAATCAAATATTGATGAATGGAATATTTTTAGATTTTGGTTAGTCTAGTATGATGCAAATACAATTGAAGTCAAAATGACTCAAGAAATTCAATAATTTTTCAATATATATATTTTTTATTATAAGAAATTCAAAAAAATTCAAAAAAACTAATTTGACTTTTTTTTCAAAAAAATGTTATTTTTTTATTTTCTGAAAAACAAATTTTAACTATTTTTTTCCAAAAAGTAAAAATGTTATATTTTTAAAATTTGTGTCAATTTTTATAAAAAAAAAATTATTTTAAATTACAAAAGACTTTTTTTTAATTTATTTAATAATATATACTAATTTAATAAAAACCTTACTAATTTTAAATAGAAGAATGACGTTAAAGATAAAAACAAGGGATCCTAATTTTGTAACTACTTATGTAGTTGTGTTGATTTTAGAGGGTAAGTTAAATACAAAACCTAAAGAATCATATTTTTGAATTGGACTTTTTTTATAAAAAAATTTAAATTTTTTTAGCCGTGTCCTATATTTAAAATAAAGTGTCGTACCCGTGTCCGTTCCGATTCAATTATTTTTTTCGTTAGAAACATAAAAAATGTATCATATGAGTATTCGTGTCAGACAAATGTCCGACACGTCGACACGGTGTGTGAATGACGTGTCGGTGATTCATAGTATAAGAGTTATTAAAAGATATGTTTGATTATATAATATATAATTATTTATGTTTTAATCTTTTAAGTTTTTTATTATTTAAGTATAAATTATGTTGTTTTTTTATGGATATAATAATTGCCAAATACAAACAGCCTTCAAACAAATAAGTTGTAATCCCTATTAAAGCGAGACATTAATTTAAAATTATGAAGAACATTCATCGGGCGGATGGATCATGTATATGTGACCAAATGAAGTTGGAAAAGAAGTTGTGAAATTCTACAAAAAGCTCATGGGAGAAGCTTCAACTAATCTTGAAGATGCAATGAGAGTATGGGCATGGTTAAATAATGATCAACGAGAATTGTTAATCACTATTGTTACAGAAGAGGAAGTTATCACAACTCTCAAAGGCATTGGTAATGGTAAGTCACCTGGTATAGATGGCTTTGGGGCTTATATTTTCAAGAAAGCTTGGCAAATAATCAAAAATGATGTGATAGAAGTGATCCAAGATTTCTTTACAAATAATAGAATTTACAAGGTTGTGAATTGTTCAGTGGTCGTGTTGATCCCAAAGCATAATGAGGCAAAGGAAATAAAAGAATATTGGCCTATAGCTTGTTGCAGCACGCTCTACACAATCATTTCAAAAGTGATGGCTAATAGATTGAGTAAGGTACTGGGAACAATTATAGGAGATAATCAAGCTGCCTTTTTAAACGGGCAAAACATACACAATCATATTATCTTCACCTATGAACTGATTAAGGGGTATGATAGGAGGAATACTACTCCAAGATGTTTGATGCAAATGGACATTCAGAAAGCGTACGATACGGTAGACTGGAATGCACTGAAATGTATATTGAATGACGTATGATGCCAAAGATAATTCACAAAATGGATCATGAATGAGACAGGGCGACCCCTTATCACCTTTACTCTTTGTAATTGTTATGGAGTGTTTAAATCAATACCTCTACAAAATGAAGACAAATAGTAACTTCAACTATCACCCCAAGTGTGAAAAGTTGCAGATTACTAATTTATGCTTCGCCGATGATCTTTTATTGTTTTCAAGAGGAGACGAAGTTTCTGTGAAAATGATGATGAACAGTTTTGGTCAGTTTTCTAAATTGACTGGAATGGTTGTAAATCCACATAAATATAAGTTTTATATTCTGTAGGAAGTACACCAGAGACTAAGTAGAAAATTCTTCGCATCACGAATTTTCAAGATGGGCAACTACCTTTTAAATATTTGGGTGTACCTGTGACATGAAAAAACTTTCTACATGTCACTATATGTCGCCGGTGGATCGGATTGTGAATAAGATTAAGCAATTGACCGCCCACATGTTAACATATGCAGGAAGACTACAACTTATTAATAGTGTAACAATTGCATTGACTAATTATTTGTTTCAAGTATTCCCTTTTTCCAAAAAGCGTGATCCATAAGATAGAGTCTACCTGTCGATTTTTTTTATGGACAGGAGGTTTCAAAGGAAGTTGAAAAGCGCCATTCGCGTGGAAGAATGTTTGCAGACTTAAATGTCATGGTGGTTTAAATATCATTGACATGGAAGTTTGAAATAGAACCTGATTAGGCTCCTGTGGAATCTGAGTATGAAGGAAGACTCGTTTTAGGTGCGATTGATCCAAGCATATTATGTGAAGAAAAATAAATTTATGGAGATTGATGTTATGCCCAATGATACATGGATTATGAAAGCCATCTTAGGCCAAAGATACGAGGTCAATAAGCTGGCTGATTAGGAGAACATCATGAATTGGAATAATTTCAACATGAACAAAATGTACAGAAAATTGAAGGATTTTGGCTTAAAATTTGTTGTGAATTAGATGCCTTAGAAAAAAAATATAAACTAGTTGCTTAATGATCAAGAAACATGGAGAAAAGGTTCAGAGGTCCGATCAAGGTAGTCAGACAGCGTGAATTCTAGAACGATAGTGGTGAAACTGAAGGAAGTGTTAAGGCCAGTGAAGGAAGTAATCATGGGTCTGAAGAAGAGGAAGAAGAAGACTATATGAATGAAAAGTATCCTCCTGGTGAGGAAAGGTACAAACAACTTGAAGATCGTCTGAATGTTGTGGAAAATCTGAAAATGTCAGAGCTGAACTTTGAGAATTTGAGTCTGGTTCCAAGAGTGGTGATTCCCCGCAAGTTCAAAGTTCTCGCCTTTGCAAAATATGATGGTATTTCTTGCCCAAAGTTTCATCTAAAGTCTTATGTTTAGAAGATCCAACCCCACACCGAAGACAGAAAATTATGGATGAATTTCTTTCAAAAGAGTTTGTCTGGAGCACAGTTAGAATGATATTATCAGCTGGAAAATACCCACATTCATACATGGAATGATCTGGCAGACGCTTTCTACAAGCAGTATCAGTACACTACTGAATTGGCACCAACTCGTATGCAGTTACAGAGTATGTCTATGGGCAGTTACGAGAAGTTCAAAGAGTACGCTCAGAAATAGAGAGATCTAGTAGGCAGAGTTCAGCCTCCATTGTCTAATGGGGAATCGGTTGACATGTTTATGGGCACGTTGACAGGTCCGTTTTTCAATCATCTGATTGAAAACTCTTTAGCCGGATTCACCGAGATGATATTGACAGGAGAACATATTGAAGCTGGAATCAAGAGTGGGAAGATTCAAGTCGAAACATCTTCAAGTGTTGCGAAGAGATCTTTTGATAGGAAGAAAGAAGCCAATGATGTGTATAGCCAAAAGAGTCGTGATAAAGGTGATCGCCATCAATCTGTGGAGGTAGTTCTAATCTCCAATCCTGCGCCAGTGCAACCTCAACAAGACAATACACATAGACAAAACGCGTCGAGAAGATAGTTCACAAAGATTAATATGCCATTATCTCAAGCATTGCAGCATATGTTGAAAGCAGAGCTGATTACTTTAGAATATTCGCCTCAACATGTCAATGCGTCGTCTCCTAAATACAATTCCAATGCAAGGTGTGCATACCATTCCAATAGCCTTGGGGATGACACAAACAACTGTTGGGCTCTGAAGAACAAGATTCAGGATATGATTGAAGCTCAGGAAATTGAATTTGACCCTCTTGTTGAAACTTCGAATGTGATCATCGCGCCAATGCCTGATCATGGTAAGTGTGACACCCCAAATAAATCGATTATTAAATAACTACGATTTTTAATTATTAATTTAATTAGGAATGTAATATTTAATATTTTGGATTATTGGAAATCAATTAAATTAAATGGAAGTGGGTTTATTGGTGGTGTGATGAATAAAGTGAGAGTGTGAGGAGTAAAAGGCTCTACTCACATTAATTATGTTATTTTTATTATGTTAGAATAATAAAAAGAATAAAAGAAGGAAAAGAGGAAAAAATGATTTTTTTTGGAGAAAACTCACTGTACGTGGAATTGAGAAGAGGAGAAAAGGAAGAAGAAGACCTAAGGTGTCGGAATTCGAAGAACCCACAAGGTAAGGGGTGATTTCGATTGATTATTTCATATTATGGGTTTTGATGTTGATACTATAGATCATGGCATGTTAGGAAATCCCAGTTTAGGAATTCCTAGGTTTCTATGGGTGTATCCCTACTGGTGTCAGATTGTGTCAGATGGTAGAAATCCATTAATTTGTATGATTTAAGATCATTAATGATGAATAAAACATGTTATTTGATGTGTTATTGGTGTTGAATGATTGATTTTATGGTGTCGGAATGTGTGGGCACGTTTTGGAATGAGTAAGAAAATGGTTTTGGGAACTATTGCTGTCAAAATGGAATTTTGGGTCTGAAGGTCGTGGGAACCGGTTCCCCAGTGGGAGAACCCGGGTTCCAGCTTTTAAAATGGTGAAAAGTAACATTTTTGAACTCAGGAACCGGTTCCTGTATGGGAGGAACCGGGTTCCACTTTGAAAACTTTTGAAAAACTGAAAATTTGTACACAGGAACCGGTTCCTGCATGGGAGGAACCGGGTTCCACGTTGTTTTCCAGAAAAATACGAAAATTTTCTTATGGGAACCGGTTCCCTACCTGGAGGAACCGGGTTCCCTATACATTTTTCCAGGGGCGCTGTTTTCTGAATTGTGGGAACCGGTTACTCCCAGGGAGGAACCGGGTTCCACTGAAAACTTTTGAAAATTTTCCAAACTTTAAAAATTCATAACTTCCAAACCGTAAGTCCGTTTTGAGCTCCGTTTTGGACGTTGTTTCTTAAATTTAATGCTCTATCTTATAAAATGAAAAGATTTTCTAAAAGTTGAAATTATTTTGAAAAAGAGGCGAATTTCGAAACGAACAATTATTGACTGACGCACTTTGAGGTGTATGTAACAGTGAAACTGTGGTGATGGGTATATTGATACTGAGTGAATGTAAAGCGTGTTATGATGTTGTTATTTGTATGCATGATGGTTGGAATATCATGTTTTTGAGTTTTGATTCGGTTTATGATAATTGGTGTATTCATGATTGTATTGATATCATGTGTTTGGTGGTGTTGTATATGCCTGATGGCTGTTGATCTTAGTTGTCGTTGTTGTGATATATACTGGTGATAGTCTTACCAATTGAAGGGTAAGTGTTTGGCATATTTATGCTTGGTGATGAATTATTTCATGATAGGTGATTATATGATGTTGTGGTTGGTGAGGGTTTATGATGTCTGATGTGGTCATAACCTGTGTTGAATGTTGCATGCTAGTGATGTGCGTGCATATGCATTGTTTTGGTGAAGTTAATTCCCACTGTGCGGAATTTGACTTGGAATGCCGATAACCGATACCCGAGTGAGGATGGGTGGTTAGGCTGGATTCGTGTCCGGGTGGTTATGGACGAATCGATGGTACTGTATCCGGTTGATGATGGATCAGTGTTGGGTGACTTGGTCACGTGTTGGTACCACATGCATTGAGTCTGCATTTTGATTGTATGGAATAGTAACATGTTAGGATGTCTTCCAGTGTTACTATTCTCTGATTGATGATTGTTGTGCATGATGATTATATGGTTGTAATTGTGTATTGAATCTGGAGTTATGTTGGAATGGGTGGATTAATATGCTTGAAATATATTGTTAATTGAGAAGCTTATAATATGCTTTAATTATGAGAAGTCTCACCCTTACTTTACAATTTCATATCAAAGTTAGCAGCTGAGGAGTTTTCTGAGGATGGCTCTAGAGCTTATCATATAAGTCCGCGTGTCAGTGTCATGCTCTGATTAGATTGTAACACTGGGGAACGTTAGTTGAGGAATTAGATAGTTGTTTAGTTGTTTTCTTTAAATTTTGTTGGGAATAATGATGATTGGATTATTCCGTTTGGTTATGATGTTTTCCGCTGTGTAGGACATGGTCTTAATTTGACTAAACTATCTAAGATTTGATCCTCAGTGTAGCATGGCTACTGTTTGAATGAAGTTTTATTTTATCTATTAATTGTGACATCCCTCATTTGTCATGTTAACTCTGATTAAAGTTGATTTTGATATTAATTTAATTAATATATTCGGGGTATTTAGATGGGGTGTTACAATAGTGGTATCAGAGCATAGTCGGTCGTTGTGACCAGTGTCTTAATGTCATTACTCCTTTTGTATACGACATGTGTGTGAAACACTGTCGGTACTGCTTGTTTTTCCTGGCTACCTGGTTGCAAGAGTGGTTTAGAAGCAAGTGGGGGAGAAACTTTGCTTCTCTGAGATGTTCTGGTGTGAAGAGTTGGATCGATGTGCTATTGGTTACATGAGTACAGATGTTGGTTAGACTGCGTAGTTTTCCCGAATTCGGAGGGCTTACGAATTCGAGAATTCAGTATGATGGTCAGATAAGGGTCTCTTAAGTGGTAACAATTAAGTACTTGTGTTGTTCGCATCACTGGGAGTGGAGGACGATGTTATGGATAATGATGTTCCATTTGGGGTGTGAGTTCTGATGTTTCCCTGGGAATGATAGCGACTCATCGTCTGAGCAAGATGTTGGATTAGCTTGAGGTCATCCTTGGGTTGAATGTTTGAAGTTAAACCAAGTGGTTATGAATCGTTATGATGAGTCGATGCATATTCTTGGCCTAGAAGATATTTGGTAATTAAGAAGGATGACTTTGAGAAGATGAAGCTGGTCGTGGTGGGAATGTTGTAACACTTCTAGTTGATTGTGGAGCTGTCTGTGTGAGTTACTTCTTTGTGTTCTTGAAAAGATTGATTGTGTCAATGGTTGATATAAAGTATGCAGTTGTGTGAATTGGTTATTGGAATTGTAACTTGACGCAAGTGATCATGGAGAATGATGTGTGTTGCGGTATGTTGAAGTTAGGATCTCAAATTTTGTATTCTAGGATGTTTTGGGATTTCTCACTCCCACAAGGTGGAAATCGACTACCTATTGTAGGGAATTGATTTCCTGACAGCATTCCTTCCGAAAACTTGTAAAATTCATAACTTGAGTTTTGGATGTCTGATTTGAGTTCCGTTTGAAGCATTGGAAAGATAATGTGATGAACTTTGTTTTAAAAATGGTCCCAGCACCTGAAAGTAATTTATTTAGCATGTAATGATGTTGAGGAGAATCGGAGTTGTTGTTGATGTCGTTCTTGGTACAAAACTTATTTCTATGACACCATGCAAGATGTCAACTTTTGAGTTAAGGGAATTGAAGAAGCTATTGGAAGATGCGCAGTGAAATGGATTTGTAAAACCAAGTGTATTGTTTGGGGAGCTCTAATTTCCTTAGTCAAGGAGGAAGAAAGTAGCGCGAATTGCGTGTGGATTTTTGATAACTGATTTAAGTGGTGATTGAGACTAAATATCTATTTCAAATTGTTGGTGATTTGATGGATCAATTGGTTGGAAAGTATGCCTTCAGTAAAGTCGAATTTAGGTTAACTTACCTTCGTGGTCAGGTTAAGGATGAAGATAGTTAGAGATAAGCTTCTAAACTCGGTATAGGTATGTTGAATGTTGTGAGGTGAATTCCAACTCGAAAGGGTAGAATTTTGTTAAGTTTTCATGGTGTAGATTACGGTATGAGGATGTGAGTTTTCTTTATCATGTTATCTCAAGTGACGGTAATGCGGTAGACCCATCTGAGGCTGACGTAGTGTTGTAGTGGGAAAGTCCAAAATTTGTTGCGGGTATTGGAAGATTTTATGGACATAACCAGTAACAGTCGCAGTTATTTGAGACGAGGTCAAGAATGATATATTCTTAATGAAGGAGATGTTTGTATTAGTAAGAATGCGAAGGTATTAGAGATGCAACTTATGTCGATTGAGGATGAATAAGTGACGTTAGCTTCTGAGGAAAAGATAAGTGATATTAGAGGGAAAATAAATTCGATAGGAAATGCAATCATGTTTAAGATGTCAAAATATTGACATGTGTTAAGAAAATGTTGGAAGTTTCTTTTACCGATCATATGATGAGATGTATTACCGAGATTGCATTTGAAATAAGATTCAGACTGAACATATATGGATCCTAGATGTTATGAGATTTAAAGGGAGACTAAGAGTTGTGAATGTCGTTAAAGTTCTCTGCATGGATAAGGACTTCAAATGGAAACAAAATGAGTTATGGTGTATTTGGTATGTTAGCATTTCATGAGTGGGAAAAATACTTAACATTTGTGTGATGCTAAGTGAGGGTGAAGGAGATTATGTAAATTGTTTGATCGATGGTATCTCATCGTCGAGATCAAATGAGAAATAATTGTGGAAGAAGTCGTAAACCTTAAAGGAAGATTATTGGACCATGGTGCTTGGGTGACTTCGAGCACGAGTTCTAAAGGAACGCTATTATAGTTTGGTACGGTGGTTTATACTCCATTGTGATTGCCGGCTATCTGCCGACAAATTGAGGAACTGATCACCCTTAATCTCTTGTTGATAATAGACGGGATCGTGTTGGATTTAATAGACTCATCTTGCAAGCTTGATAGTGGGTGAAGTGGTTGACGTTCTATTGAGAGGATAATAGTTCATCAGTTCGCATGAAACTGAGAGGAAAAGGGCTATGAAAAAGACTTGGAAATTATCTAGCGGGTCGGAGACTTGAGTGTGTATGCAAGTTGAAGCCGCGGAGTGGAAGGTTTAGAATGTAAGAAGGTGAACAGTGATTTTTGGTAGATATTAAGGAGAGAGTCTAAAGATAAATATGAAACTTGTAGAGCTGGTAGTTGATGAAAATCAAATGAAGATAATGACTTAAGGTAAATAATCAGAGTCGCGTAGCGAAAGCGTAAGGTGATGCACTTTGTTATGCGAATATGATTTTTTGGAAGTCACAAATTAAACATTAGAAGGTGTGGAGTTTATGAAACTATTAGAAATTTCAGAATAGAATTGTTAGGTGAAGGGTTCTATGTCTTATTGATGTTACATCCATTACAATAGATGTATTAATTTGCAAGCTCTATCGTTGGAACGTAGCCTCGTGGTATTGGCATTGTGTATAAATGTTGTGGACATTGCGGTTCGGTGGAGGTTCTTATAATTGTGTTGCAGTGTAATGAAGTGATAAATCATGTATCTTAGAGTGAATGGGGTAAGGAGTGAGCTGAGCTGATGCATTCTTAACCCGATAGCAATGGATCGTGTGGGATTATAGTGGTTGAATAAGAGGGATATTTGTTAGTGATATTGGAAATGATGTCAAACATGACGTGATAGTTGGAAGGAAGGATTTCAAGAGCTGAAGAGGAGGTTGGCTAGTGCTCCAATCTTCATTTTGCCGAATCCGACTAAGTCTTTTGTTGTGTACTGTGACGCATCATTAATGGGATTAGGTGGTGTGTTGATGCAAGATAAGCAGGTTGTGGCTTATGCTTCACGACAATTGAAAGTGCATGAAAGGAGTTATCCGACTCATGATTTAGAGTTGGCAGCTGTTGTATTTGTTTTGAAGTTGGAGAGGCATTATTTGTATGGTTCTCGGTTTGAGGTATTAGTGATCATAAGAGCCTGAAGTATCTCTTTGATCAGGAAGAGTTGAGACGGTTGCGAGGCAAAGAGATCACATTGGTAAGAGTGGCTTGGGGAGGACCAGCAGATGGAAATGTTACATGGGAACTGGAGAGTCAGATGAAGGACTCGTATCCCGAACTGTTCGTCTAGGTTATGTTTTCGAGGACGGAAACTCTTTTAGTGGGGGAGAGTTGTGACACCCCAAATAAATCGATTATTAAATAACTACGATTTTTAATTATTAATTTAATTATGAATGTAATATTTAATATTTTGGATTATTGGAAATCAATTAAATTAAATGGAAGTGGGTTTATTGGTGGTGTGATGAATAAAGTGAGAGTGTGAGGAGTAAAAGGCTCTACTCACATTAATTATGTTATTTTTATTATGTTAGAATAATAAAAAGAATAAAAGAAGGAAAAGAGGAAAAAATGATTTTTTTTGGAGAAAACTCACTGTACGTGGAATTGAGAAGAGGAGAAAAGGAAGAAGAAGACCTAAGGTGTCGGAATTCGAAGAACCCACAAGGTAAGGGGTGATTTCGATTGATTATTTCATATTATGGATTTTGATGTTGATACTATAGATCATGGCATGTTAGGAAATCCCAGTTTAGGAATTCCTAGGTTTCTATGGGTGTATCCCTACTGGTGTCAGATTGTGTCAGATGGTAGAAATCCATTAATTTGTATGATGTAAGATCATTAATGATGAATAAAACATGTTATTTGATGTGTTATTGGTGTTGAGTGATTGATTTTATGGTGTCGGAATGTGTGGGCACGTTTTGGAATGAGTAAGAAAATGGTTTTGGGAACTATTGCTGTCAAAATGGAATTTTGGGTCTGAAGGTCGTGGGAACCGGTTCCCCAGTGGGAGAACCCGGGTTCCAGCTTTTAAAATGGTGAAAAGTAACATTTTTGAACTCAGGAACCGGTTCCTGTATGGGAGGAACCGGGTTCCACTTTGAAAACTTTTGAAAAACTGAAAATTTGTACACAGGAACCGGTTCCTGCATGGGAGGAACCGGGTTCCACGTTGTTTTCCAGAAAAATATGAAAATTTTCTTCTGGGAACCGGTTCCCTACCTGGAGGAACCGGGTTCCCCATACATTTTTCCAGGGGCGCTGTTTTCTGAATTGTGGGAACCGGTTACTCCCAGGGAGGAACCGGGTTCCACTGAAAACTTTTGAAAATTTTCCAAACTTTAAAAATTCATAACTTTCAAACCGTAAGTCCGTTTTGAGCGCCGTTTTGGACGTTGTTTCTTAAATTTAATGCTCTATCTTATAAAATGAAAAGATTTTCTAAAAGTTGAAATTATTTTGAAAAAGAGGCGAATTTCGAAACGAACAATTATTGACTGACGCACTTTGAGGTGTATGTAACAGTGAAACTGTGGTGATGGGTATATTGATACTGAGTGAATGTAAAGCGTGTTATGATGTTGTTATTTGTATGCATGATGGTTGGAATATCATGTTTTTGAGTTTTGATTCGGTTTATGATAATTGGTGTATTCATGATTGTATTGATATCATGTGTTTGGTGGTGTTGTATATGCCTGATGGCTGTTGATCTTAGTTGTCGTTGTTGTGATATATACTGGTGATAGTCTTACCAATTGAAGGGTAAGTGTTTGGCATATTTATGCTTGGTGATGAATTATTTCATGATAGGTGATTATATGATGTTGTGGTTGGTGAGGGTTTATGATGTCTGATGTGGTCATAACCTGTGTTGAATGTTGCATGCTAGTGATGTGCGTGCATATGCATTGTTTTGGTGAAGTTAATTCCCATTGTGCGGAATTTGACTTGGAATGCCGATAAACGATACCCGAGTGAGGATGGGTGGTTAGGCTGGATTCGTGTCCGGGTGGTTATGGACGAATCGATGGTACTGTATCCGGTTGATGATGGATCAGTGTTGGGTGACTTGGTCACGTGTTGGTACCACATGCATTGAGTCTGCATTTTGATTGTATGGAATAGTAACATGTTAGGATGTCTTCCAGTGTTACTATTCTCTGATTGATGATTGTTGTGCATGATGATTATATGGTTGTAATTGTGTATTGAATCTGGAGTTATGTTGGAATGGGTGGATTAATATGCTTGAAATATATTGTTAATTGAGAAGCTTATAATATGCTTTAATTATGAGAAGTCTCACCCTTACTTTACAATTTCAGATCAAAGTTAGCAGCTGAGGAGTTTTCTGAGGATGACTCTAGAGCTTATCATATAAGTCCGCGTGTCAGTGTCATGCTCTGATTAGATTGTAACACTGGGGAACGTTAGTTGAGGAATTAGATAGTTGTTTAGTTGTTTTCTTTAAATTTTGTTGGGAATAATGATGATTGGATTATTCCGTTTGGTTATGATGTTTTCCGCTGTGTAGGACATGGTCTTAATTTGACTAAACTATCTAAGATTTGATCCTCAGTGTAGCATGGCTACTGTTTGAATGAAGTTTTATTTTATCTATTAATTGTGACATCCCTCATTTGCCGTGTTAACTCTGATTAAAGTTGATTTTGATATTAATTTAATTAATATATTCGGGGTATTTAGATGGGGTGTTACAGTAAGAGTGTCAATGCCATTGACGACGACTCCTATGTTTTTACTGTGAGTGAGCTAACCACTCCCCTGATGACTGTTAAGAAGAATATGCTACAAGTCAGTATATTTCCTGGATGTTTCAACAATTGCGACTATTGTGTGTTTCAATCCAATGGATGTGTGTGGTTGAAAAGAGGTGTTCAACGCCTAATGGACAACCGAGAAGTGATATTCATGAAAGCTCTGTCTGTAGAAGGTTTGTGCGAATATGTTTCCAAAAACCTAAAAATTGAAGACGTGGACAAAGAAGAAACTTTACCAAAATTATGGGATACCTTTGGGCAACCGAGTGGGAAATATGATTTCATGGTGAACTATACCGCTCCTGAAAGTTCAAAAGTTTCAATCGAAGATATCCAACCAACTGGATGAGGATATGAAGACTATCTCAAAGAGTATGTTGATGTGAATGCAATAAGGATCTCCTCTGCAAGACCTGTGAAGATCACTCACACTCCTCGAGTGGCACCTCTGATCATCACCTCACCTAGGCCAGTTCCATATTCCCCTGACAAAGTCGTACCTTGGAATTATGGAGCCGAAGTTTACTACCACAACGTCAAGCAGAAGCTATTGGCCATCGAAGTTGGTAATGTTGAAGTTGCAAACCTGATGTCGACAACATTACAGGACCAAGCAAAGTGACTAGAGCCGACAGAGTCTTCTCCCCGGAAATCTCTCCTCCGAAAGATACTGCTGCACTAGTTCGAATCCCCGCTATTAAGCTAACTACAGAGGCTCGGGGCAAAGAGAAAGTGATTCAACCTGCTCAAATAGAAGTACCGAAAGAGATTGTTGAAGATGCTTCCAAACAAGAGATGAAGAAATTTTTGAATATTATCAAGAAAAGCGATTACAATGTTGTTGAGTAGTTGGGGAAAACCTCATCCAAGATATCTATGCTAGCTCTTCTATTATGCTTTGAGGCCCATGCTAAAGCCTTGGTGAAATTCCTGAAGAATGCTCACGTGCCGCAAGAAACCTCTGCTGATCAATTTGAAAACTGTATTGCTAGCCTTACCGCAGACAATGGTTTGGGTTTTTCTGATGTTGATTTGACTCCTGTGGGAAGGAAATATAACAAATCCTTGCACGTCTCTACAAAGTATAGGGGCACTATGTTGTCTCACGTGTTGGTAGACATTGGTTCTGCTTTGAATGTCCTACCAAAAAGTGCTCTAGAAAGACTTGATGTTAAAGAAGTTGTTATGAAACCCAGTGAAATAATTGTGAAAGCTTTTGATGGTTCTAGAAGAACGGTACTTGGAGAGCTCGACCTGCCAATCAAAGTGGGTTCCTAGAATTTTGATTCTACTTTCTTTGTGATGGATATTTGTCCAGCTTATTCTTGCTTGCTTGGACTCCCCTGGATACATGGGGCAGACATTGTTACCTCTACCTTGTATCAGAAGCTGAAGTAACCAGTGAAAAGGAAGATTGTCACCGTTTGTGGAGAAGAAGAATACATGGTGAGCTATCTGCAGTCCTTCCGATATGTTGAAACATAGGGAAAATTCATTGAGACTCCCTGTCAAGCTTTTGAAGTAGTTCCTCGAGTAATGCCTATCAATGCTCTTGTTACTCCCAAAGTTACTAGAGTTCCACCGAAGATGTCCTCGCTGAAGGATGCAAGAATTATGGTTGAAGAAGGAGGATGCACTATTTGGGGTCAATTACTTGATTTCCCATTCAAATCTGATATATTTGGTCTAGGCTTTACTTCCAAGGGTCAGAAGATGGTGCGTCGTGAACGTGTCTGCAAACCTCCCTTCCGCATCAACAGAGATGAAGTTCATGCTATAGAAGACAATGATGGTGATTTTGACATCGACAATTGGATCTTCCCAACTATCGATAGTGGACTCAATAATTAGAAGACGAAGGACGTTATATCAATATCCTTAAGTCAGGAGTAATTTCTTTTTCTGTTTTGCGTTTTTAAGTTTTATGTAATTCTGAACAATAAGACTTTAAGCCTAGTGCCTTACTCGGGGCACGATGGCTCGTTTGTGAGGGTTATTATTTGTCATTTGCATACTTTCATTCAATAAATTATTGGACTTTTGCATTCAAATTTTGCGCTCCCTGTCTTTTCTTTTACTTTACTTTTTTCAAAAAAAAATTTAGCTATGTGTTCTTTCACACACCCACATAAAAACTGCAGATCCACATCCACTCTGGATCCTATCGATAATGATTATGCTATTGTCAAATATGAATTCAAAAATACGATCTACCAAGCCGAAGACGAAGGTGAGGAAGATTGTGAAGTGCCAGGAGAACTTGCTAGATTATTACAGCAAGAAGAGATGACTATACAACCACATGAAGAGTTAGTCGAGATCGTGAATCTAGGTACCAAAGAGGACAGAAAAGAAGTCAAGATAGGAGTTGGTCTTGAGAGCACTGTCAAAGAAAGGTTAATTCAGATGTTGCGAGGTTACATTGAGAATTTTGCTTGGTCCTGCGAAGACATGCCAGGGTTGGATATTGATATTGTGGTACACCGATTACCAACAAAAGAAGGGTATCTTCCTGTAAAGCAAAAGGTTCGTCGAATGGGTCCTGAGATGTCATAGAAAATCAAAGCTGAAGTCATGAAGCAGTTCAACGCTTGTTTCTTAGTGGTTACTTCCTATCCATAATTGGTTGCAAATGTGGTGCCAGTGCCTAAGAAGGACAGTAAGGTGCGTATGTGTGTAGACTACCGGTATCTAAACAGGGAAAGTTCGAAAGATGATTTTCCGCTTCCACATATCGATGTTTTGGTCGACAATACTACTCAACATAAAGTGTTTCCTTTCCTGGATGGTTTTTCCGGTTATAATCAAATCAAAATGGATCCTGAAGATATGGAGAAAACTATTTTTGTCACACAGTGGGGAAATTTCAGTCACAAGGTTATGTCGTTCGGATTGAAGAATGTAGGTGCAACGTATCAGCGCGCCATGGTAGCTTTATTCCATGATATAATCCATCACGAGATAGAAGCCTATGTCAATGACATGATAGCTCGACCCCAGACTAAAGAAGAACATCTTGATCATCTTCGTAAGTTGTTTGATAGATTGAAGAAATACAAATTGAGGTTGAATCCAAGCAAGTGTACCTTTGGAGTAAGATCCGGTAAACTCCTAGGTTTCTTCGTCAGTGGTAAAGGTATTAAATTTGACCCCGCCAAGGTTAAAGATATTCAAGAAATGCCACCTCCCCGCACCGAGAAAGAAGTCATAAGTTTCCTAGGATGTTTGAATTACATTTCTAGATTTATTGCGCATTTGACTGCTACTTGTGAGCCAACTTCAAATTATTGAAGAAAGATCAAGTAATGGAGTGGAACGACGATTGCCAGAGAGCCTTCAACAAAATCAAGGAATACCTCCAAGAACCTCATATTCTGATGCCGCCAATTGAAGGAATACCTCTAATCATGTACTTAACAGTATTAAAGAATTTAAAGGGTGTGTATTGGGAAAACATGATGAGTCTAGTCGAAATTAGTATGCAATATACTACCTTAGCAAAATGTTTACCGACTATGAAACAAGATACTTACTGCTCGAGAAAACTTGATGCGCTTTGGCTTGGGCTTCTCGCTGACTAAGATTGTATATGTTGACTCATACCACTTTGTTGATCTTTAAGATGGATCCGATAAAATATATATTTGAGAAGACTGCTCTCTCTGGAAGAATAGCAAGATGGTAAATGATCTTGACCGAGTATGACATTAATACACCACTTAGAAAGAAATCAAAGGAAGTGTGGTAGCAGATTATTTGGCTCATCAAGCCGTAGACGACTACCGATCTATGCATTTCGAGTTCCTCGACGAGAATATCATACTAGTTACCGATTACAAAGAAGCTGGATTGAATGAAGGACCTGAGCCAGGATCCAAATGGACTATGGTTTTTGATGGAGCTTCTAACACACTTGGCAATTGTATTGGTGCAGTAATTATCTCTCGCAAAGGTGGTCATACGCCTTTCATCTCCAGAATATGTTTCGACTGCACCAGCAATATGGCCGAATATGAGGCATGCATCATGGGTATCACAACTTCTATTGAGTTGAGGATCAAGTTCCTACAAGTATATGGAGACTCAGCTTAAGGGAAAATGGGACACGAAACATCCAAATCTCATTCCATACCGTGAATATGTATTGAGTTTGATTCCCTACTTCAAAGAAGTTACTTTTGAACATATCACGCGAGAAGAGAATTAGTTGGTAGACGCATTAGCCACCATGTCATCTATGTTCAAAGTCAAATGGGACAACGAAGCTCCTCAGATTACCATTGAAAGACTAGACAAACCGACATATTTTTGTGAGCTTGATACTGTCATACCCCAATTTGTTTACCTAAGATACCATCTTATATAATCTATACATGGATCATTGCATCACTGACAAATTTCAGAACAAGTTAGCTTGTGTGTGTGCTCCTTGAGCCAAATTAGGGTTTTGAATTAAATCTTTCATCTATTCAAGATATGATCAATTAGGGTTTGAGTCTCCATTCACCACTAATGATTTATCTTCAGCAATCATCAACATTTGATCGTCAAATTCCAATCATTTCCTCAAGATTAATCTTGAATCGACCAAATTAGGGTTTTGATCGGGGATGGTGTATCATTGACTTTTTGCTCAATGAATGACATAATTGCTTGGAACATGATCTCAAAATCATCAATTCAATATCTTGACCTAATTTCTTGATTTAAAACATTTCCAAAGCCATGGTTGATCATCATAGAAATTCTGAATCATTTGACAAAAAGTCAACTGTCCAGATGAGTCAAACTTTGACTTTTGGTCAACTTTTGAAATTCAAATTTTTTTCAATCATCAAAGCATTACATATTATCCATCATGATCATCAAAAATAAAAAATGTGGAAAAAAGTCAAAAAAAAATCAAAACTTGATTTTTCTAAACACTTAGAAAAAATTTCAAGTGTTTTTATCACTTTTTTCATCATTTTCATGGCCATTTTTCACCAAGATCCATTTTGATTCAAGAAAAAATTCCAACATAAAAGTTGTAGATCTTGTTCCAAGATTTCCAAAATATCCAAGAATATGAAAAAATATTTTGTGGAGCTATGGTTTTGAAATTAGAAGTTATAGGTCCATAAGCTTGAATTATAGGTCATTTTTCACCAAGTTTTCAAGTGATTTTGCCAAAATTCTATCTTTTTCCTTCTAGAAGCCTTGTCATCACCAAGGGATAAGTTTTATACCAAAATATCTCAAGCGAATGATTGAAAGAAGGATAGAAACACTTGAGCGAATTAACCATGGTTTAGAAATTTAACCATGTGCATTTATGGCAAAAATTCATTTCTTATTCCTTAAGCTCCAAGTTGCAAAAATCCTTCAATCCTATCTTGCCTTGCTTGGAAAACTTCTTGGCCTATAAATAGAGGTCTTTCCTCATTTCAAAATCACACCAAAACAACCATAAGCTTGTTTTCTCTTTCTTTTCTTAAGTTGCAAGTTTCAAAGTTCCAAAATATGAGAATTGCAAATCTCCAAACATTGCAAGTTCTAACCAATATCTGGATTCAAACACTCTCCATACACCATTAGGAAGTTGTTAGAACCATCACTCCATCACAAAAACTAGACAAACTCAGAATCATGTTCGAACCTCCATAGGTGCATAACTTGAGCCTTAAACCTCCAACTTTCAATCCACTCGTGCATCTTCCAATTTTTCACTTCAAACATCATTCATACACTCCATAGAAGTGATCCAAACCCTTGAATCACTTCTGAAACTTCAGAATCATCATCATCTTTAACTTGCTCGAGCTGTAGTTGGACTTGGTCAGAACATTCCAAGTAACTTCAATCCATTCAAATCATTCAAACACCTTCCATAAGGTCCACTGAAGCTACACAAATCATCAAAACACTTCTGGAACAACTCCTTCGAGGATTTCGATTTCTACTTGAAGAGGTAAGTTGCTCAACTTTTAACTTTAAAATTTCTGCATTTCAGTTTAAAAATTGATATGCTATTGTGTTTCTGCATGTGTGAGGATCATAAACCCTCAATCAATTGCTTGAATTGGTGCACTTACACGATTTCATGATCAAAAGTCAGAATTAGGGTTCTTCGTGTTCATGCGAAAATTAATCACCTTACAATTAAAATAAATGAAATTAATTGTCACCATCGTGTTCCTGGTGAAAATTCGAGCAATTTTGATGTTTGAATCGTTCAATTTCATTGAGAAATGGAGGAGATACAAATCAATGGCTTGAGGAAGAAGAAGGTGGAGCTTGGCGTGTTTTCTGATTTTTTCCAAAATTCAAATTCTCAGTTTATCTTATATTTAATTGTTGTTGTTTTGTTAACGGATGAATCAGTCACCCCAGTGGCAGCACACTTGCTCTTAGTCTCTTTCCTTTCCGTAGGTCCAGGGTTCGAACCCCCTTAAGACCTTTTATTTTTCATTTTTTTTCACTTTTCTTCCATTTTCAACTATTTTTCAAAACTGATTTTCCAAACTTATTTTCAAATATATTTAATTCAAGGTGCATAAATGACAAGCCACACACATGACTCAGTGGTAAATATTTTCACATGCAAGCCTAAGGTCATGAGTTTAACACTCCTTAGGACCAAAACATTCTTTTTATCACTTGTTTTCTTCACATTTTTATGAAACTTCAACATTTTCATAAACCAATCAAAACTTCTCATTTTAAGATGATTTTTTCACACTTAATACTTTTGTTGTGGAGATGCTTATTGATTTCCCCTCTAATTTGTGGTATTATTATCACTCAACACCCTAGTATCTTGACCAATTATGATGCTTATTATAAGAGAGAAACTTCTCTTTCATTGCATTATAGGTGGTTTGTAGGGACATATGACCCATACATTGTCGTGAGATCAGGTAAGGAGGCTTGCAGGTTAACTACAAACGAAAGAATTATTGCTTAGCTGAAGGATACCTACAGAACTTTATATGAGACCATCAAGTCTTATACTGAGAAGAAAATCCTTGTCTAAAGAGGAGGCAGGTGGAATCTTGGGTGGTGTTAAGAATTAGGAAACAGATGGTAGTGGTGACATCTCTATTTCTTTTTCTGCTTCTGGATTCATGGTTGGTTTGTTAAAATTATGGTTTAAAAGAGGAGTAGTTTGGAAGTTGTTTGGTAGTTTAGTTGTTTGGTAGATTTTTTGGTATATATATCATGATATGTCTTATTTGTCCTTGACGAAGATTACTATTTGCCTTTGATCTACTATTTAGGGGGAACATGATTTTCTTTACTATTTTGATGATGCCTTGATAATATAGCACTAGTTTATGTACCTTGTGAAGTCATATCTGATGTCTTGACATCCTGATTGTGATTTATGAGAGTTTATTTCTCTAATGTTGTGCTATGTGAGGCTGAGTTCTAATTATTTTCTGTTGCGTTTGCCTCTTAGGTGAACTAGTGTAGTTCCAATTTCCTTTGTGCATTATTTTTTAAGATGTCATTTTGAGGTAATGCTGAAGTTATCCCTATTGTTCTAGTTTTATGCAAGTTTTGTATCTCACTGATCCATCTAACACTAAATGGTTAATTATTCTTCAAGGAAAATATCTTCCTGATAGTACTGATGAAAATCAAGATTTTAACTATGAAACTCCTTATTTAGCAACACGTGTAAGTCAATCATGTGAAGAAAATGACTTAGATAATGTGCATGTTATTCGTCGTGATCATGAAGAGGGCATATGGGAAAACTAGTAAGTAAATGGTTTATTGCTTTTGTTTGTTAATCATTTGTTTTAGTTTTGATGTAAAATTATAAAGTGTGTGCCATTTTGGGTTTACATATGGTGTAATCAATGAATATTTCAGTTTCAGATTGAGGAATAGGCGCACCATTTTGGGTTTGCATTGGTTATGTATTATGTATTCTATGGTTTTGTATTTTGTAATTCAGGTGCAGACGACAGTAGAAAAAAATTATAACCCCGAAGTTTCCTAAACAAACCGAGGTAATAATATTGAAATGTTACCTCGCTTCATAAAAAAAAAACCGAGTGTAAATAATAGGTACGCCATCAAGTGATGAAAATAATAAAAATATCGAGGATGGGAATCGAACCCACGTGTAGTTAACGTAATCCCTCGGCGTTTTAATACCTGGTATGATAAGGGATAACCTTTAATGACGCCCTTATTTACCTCGATTTTGTGACCGACATCAAAGGTGTTTCACATCCGACGTTATATGTGTTTTTTATAGTAGTGTCAGCACATTTGAAGCCATGGATGTTAAGATGCATTTAGAATCCTTCATATTAAATTTCTTTAGGAGCTCTAAGCAATACTTTATCTAGTTAAATTTCTTTAGGAGCTCTAAGCAATACTTTATCTAATTGATGAACGTTCCAACTTCAATTTGCTTTATTTGCAATCTTGAGAAGTTTGCATGCTCTCCCATTAGAGACATTTTGAAACTCTAGCTACATCAAACTCACAAATGCCTTGTAAAGATATTCAATATTAGTAATCCAAATATAATATCGTCAACGTAAATTTGAACTAAAATAATATGTTTTGCTTTGCGACTAATAAATAAAATAGTATCTACTTTACCACGATTAAATCCTTGTTTTATAAAAAAAAATCATTAAGGCTCTCATACCAAACTCGAGGGACTTATTTGAGAGCATATATAGCTCTTTTAGGTTTTAAAACACCATCAAGATTTTCATGGTCCTTAAAACCAAGAGGCTGAGAGGCATAGACTTCTTCGTTTGTAAAGTCAATTTAACATTCATTCATGATACAAGTTAAAATCCATACAATAAGAAAATTTCAAAAAGAGTCGCATTAATTCAAGACGTGCTACAGGAACATAAGTCTCCTCATAGTCAATTTCTTCTGCCTGATTATTGATTTTAGCCACTAACATAACTTTATTTCTGGTAATTATATCATTTTCGGCCACTTTGTTCCTAAACCTCCATCTAATGACAATGACAGTTTTATCTTTAGGAGATAGAATAAGATTATTTCGTTTAAATTGAATAAGCTCTTCTTGCACGGCTAGCAGGCAGCAGCCATCAATCGTCAAGTAAAGTATTATATATAATTTAGGTTAATTTGAGAGATGAAAGCATAATACTTATAAAAATTGTTAATGTGATATCTTTTACTTTGCAATTTTTTTTTAATAATGCCTAAGTATGTGATCCAATTGGTGATCGTTCACAACGGTCTAAAAATGATAAAATATAAAATAGAAGCAACCAAAAATAATAATGTAAATTACATTCAATATATTGACTAATAAAATTTGAAAATAAAATCTAAAAAGAAAACCTGCAAAACAAGAAAGATTTTGGTGAATAATTGGATTTTCTTACCTTTATAAGACTTTTTCTCAGTGAGGGTTCGTTATAAGTTCAAATGAATATAAAAAAATAAAAGAAAATATATAAAGTTTAGATACTCTTCTTCATTACACACGACCGTAATATTCTCATGATTCTCTTCTATATTATACTCTATACTATATTATACAGATTTTCCTTCGTTATACTACAAAATCTTTTATTTTTAGTGAGTATTTTTTTATACTTGTTTTAGATTATATTATATGATTCTCTATTTAATTTTAGTCGCTGTTTAAATTCTCATGAAAACCATATATTTATCTGAACATTGGATTTTTATTAATGTCAATATTATCAGAAACGATCTAATAGTAAATATGAACATGTGTAACAAATGTGTTGGTTCTAGGGTTTGTGAGTGTGGGGGAGATAGCGGTAATGGTGTTACAAATTTGAGTGCTGGTTCAAAGAAACAGCAAAAACAAAAACAACCTAAAATTCTGAAAAGGGGTCCCGGTGTTGCTGAACTTGAGAAGATCTTGAGAGAACAAGAAATAACTGATTTACCAGCAACACAAAGAGGAAACAATGGAGGGTTTTCGATTTGGTTGTCATGGCCGTGTCCGAATTCGAGTAATTTGAATTCTCATGCACCATCGTTTTCTCCCGCCATTGGATCTATGTATGGAAACAGTGGTAATTGTTCATTAGGATTGAATGGTGGTGGAGAATCTAGTGAACGAGAACTGTTTCCTATGAATCATGCTACATGGGAGCCTAAATCAAATCTCAATGAAGTTGTTGATGGAAGTCAATCTGATGATTCAGCTATGGTGAGGTTTTACCAAAGAGCTTGTTATTTAATCACTATATATTTATATAGCAAATTTAATTGATATGTGCAAGATTCTATACTATAAATATTTATATGAAATCATATATCAACATCTTAGTTATAAAATAATAACATCATTATCTTTATATGAAATATTGTGGATATAACAAATTATATAATATTATTTCTATCAAGATACAATTCAAATTCAATACTGTTTATATTCAAATTTGTGTTTACAATTCATTACTGTTTATATTTGTCATAGATAGTTGTTGGTGCAAGGCAAACTGATACATCATCTTTGGCCAAATCTCAGATTCCACATGTAAATGAAAGTGATGGTGTTAGTAGCTACAATCAAACAAACGAGTATTACAGGTAACAATGTCTTACTATAAATTACTGGATTTTTTTATCACTAGCTTTGGCTTTTTTTCCTCTCAAAGTTGTTAGTATCATTTGTCATACTAAATTTTCTTCGTGTCTTATTCAGTGATGCAAAATGGGGAAGCACTTTGGAGCTCAATAACCAAAGATTCAATTCTGAATATGATGGCTCTAGTGATGCAAATTTTCTACAATATGTTGTTTCTGAAATTCCTCCACCTCCTATGCCTTCGTCTCCAAGTGTTCATTCTGTTGGATATGATGGTAAACCTTTCTTTAACTTCTTAGAAGTGAACGATCAAGAAAGGGCGACAGATGCAACAAGTGGATCAAGTAATGATGGCATTGATCTTACATTGAAGCTTTGAGTTCGAAATTTCGTATAAAAACTCTATATTTTAAACTATGCTTTGGTTTATTTCATTGTAATATTTCACCTCCGTTTCTTTCTTTCGAGAACACTCATAATACTCTTGGCGAAATAAACTCTTTAACTCATGTGTATCACCAAGTTTTACAAATTTATATAGGTAAAAGTTTCTCAGTCTTACAGTGGTTTATATAGAAAAGATATAATTAATACATTTAATTTTTTTCTTTAATGAAGAATAATAAAAAATAAATGTAGCCATAAAGGAAATAATAAAATCGAAAATATAATATTTTTCAAGACACCTTCAAGTTGGTGCATAGATATTTATCATGTCCAACTTGTCTATCAAATGCTCAAGAGTAGGTCTTGTCAAACTTTTGGTCAAGATATTTGCAGTTTACTTACTTGGAGTCACAAAGGATCTATAATCCTTCACAAATATTTTGAGAAATAGCTCTAAACTCGGCTTTTGCACTACTCCTTGCTATAATTCCTTGTTTCTTGCTCCTCCATGTCACAAGATTATCCCAAACATATATACAATATCTAGACGTTGATCTTATATATGTGACTGAACCTGTCCAATCAACATCGGTGAAGATAGATACATTTCTTTCACTAGTCTTCTTAAAAAGTAATTTTTTTCTAAAATTTCCCTTCAAATATCTTAGTATCCTATGGACTGCTTGAATATGTTCTTCGAAAGGAGAATGCATAAACTGACTCACTACACTAACTAAAAAAAGAAATATCAGGTCGGATGTGTGACAAATAAATTAATTCTCAACCAATCTCTGATGTCTTCTAGTATCAACATGAACATTACCTTCTCCCCAAAGTCTAGCATTAGGATCCATAGGGGTATCTACATGACGACATCCACTCATTCCAATTTCTTTCAACGAGTCTAGAATGTATTTCCACTGTCAAACCACAATAGCATTCTTTGACCAATAAACCTCCATACCTAGAAAATATCTCATGAATTCCAAGTCCTTGATTTCAAAGTCAACTGCCAATTTCTCTTTTACTCTTGCCATTTTTATTGTATCATCTCCATTAAGGACAATATCATCAGTATAAACAATCAGGGCATCAAATTTCCCATAGTGGCAAAACTTTATGAACAAAGTGTGGCAGCCAGTCATTGGATGTATCCTTATTTCTTCATGGACTGGGTGAATTTTTCGAACCAAGCTCTAGGGGACTGCTTTAATCCATGCAAAGACTTATTTAGCTTTCACACATTGATCCAAATTTATTTTCAAATCCATAAGGAATATCCATATATACTTCTTCTAAATCGCCATTAAGAAAGACATTCTTAACATCAAACTGATGTAGGGGCAATCAAAATTAGCAGCAAAAGATAAAAGAATTCTGGCAATGTTCAATTTTGCAACAGGAGCAAATGTCTCAAAGTAATTTATATCGTAGATCTGAGTAAAGCCTTTAGATACCAAGCGAGCCTTGAACCTTTCAATTGACCCATCTGAATTATACTTCACAATAAACACTCATTGGCATCCAAATGTCTTCTTTCCATCTGGTAGTGACATAACACTCTAAGTTTTGTTCTTTTCAAGAGCATTCATCTCATCAATTACATCTTCCCTCCACTTTGGAATTTCTAGAGCAACCTGTACACTCTATGGAAATTCTACACTAGACAATTTTGAGGTGAAGGCAGACATAGATGAAGACAAATTTGAATATAATATAAAATTGGACATGGGGTGTTTAGTGCAAGATCTGACAGGTTTTATAATGGTAACGGGTTCATCTATATCAGGATACAAAATACGACTTTCAGAAATAGAAATAGAATTACCTTTCTGTTTGTTAGGAGGTTGATCACTCCCTGGTTCAAACTTTTGGCAGTGTTGACATGTGGACTCGTTCGTCCCTTCGTTTATGGTGCTTTTTCCCAAAATATTTTCTTACCAAGTCTCGTTCCCTCATTCAAATTTATTTTCTTCAAGTGACTCATTTTTTTTAGAATTTCAATTAGATCATCATTATCATCGTTTTCAGGAATCTCATTGTTTTCTACAGGAGACAATGTAGGCTCAAATTCAAAAGGTTTCTTACTCATAATAGGAGTAGGATCGGATAAAAAACCATGGCCATTTTCTATTGGTGTGGGTGTAATAGTCTCAAAATTTTGTGATACTGACAATGATAAGTTATTTAAAAAACTCATGTCCTCAATTTAAAACATTTGAAACAAGTCCTCTTTATCTCCCTCCTTGAAGATGAGTGTCATCAAAAAACGGTTTATTTTCAAAGAATGTAGCATCCATAGTGAAAAACCTTTTCTTACTTTTTGGATCAAAACATTTATATCCTTTTTGGGATAGAGAGTATCCCACAAAGACATATTTTATAGAATGTGGCTCAAGTCTTCCAACATTTTTATGTTCATGAACAAAGGTCATGCAACCAAAAAAATTTAAATTCCAATCAGTTAAGACATGAGTACTAGGAAAACATTATTTAAAGATATTAATTGGAGTTTGAGAATTGATAATTTTGGAGGACATCCTATGAATTAAATACATAACTATTAAAGCAGATCCGCCCCACAAATAATTTGGTACTTTATTTGAGGAGTATTAGAACATGAACTTTGATGATCAACTCTGTGTTTTAGACCAAAAAAATCATCCAGGATATTGTTAAAATATTCTTTGCCATTATCACTTCTAAAGACTTAGATATTTATTTGAAATCGGTTCTTCACCATTAAGAACAAAATTCTTTACATCCTAACAAACATCTAATTTCCCTTTTAACAAGTACACCCAATGTACTCTTCTATGGTTATTTATAAATGTGATTAACCATATTTTTAGAGAGAGTGGGAGCGAGAGAGAGAGAGAGAGTGTGTGTGTGTGTGTGTGTGTGTGTGCGCGCGCTTGTACGTGTTAGAACATAGTTTGGTTCTAATCATATCTTAGAGTTTTGATGATAACAAGTGAAGTAAATTTTGTATAATAGATATGACACTCTGATGTGTACTGTTTTCATTTCAGATGATGTTCTGACTCAAGCACTCAAGAAAAGTGAAATATCAAATTATGTTGAGCAGAAAAAGAGTTAGAAGTTCTAGAAGATAAAAGAACTTCTAAACACGCAAGATGAAAGCAACTTCTGAAGGAAGCATGTTAGCGCAACCTCTGATAGAAGCACCAAAGAAACCTCTGATTAGAAGATACTTTGAACAAGGCTTACAGAAGATCATGATCTATCTATACGTCATTTTCTAAGACAAAGTCTGCAACAGTAATGTTACCCTACTAAGGCTAAGACGGCTGAAGTACTTGAGTGGTTCAACTTTCTAGGTTCATTGAGAAAACAAGCACATGAAACTAAACCTTAATTATGTTTTCCAGTAACCAAGACACGCAAAGGGCTGCAACGGAAAAATTCTAGAAGTTATATAAGGAGAAACATTCAAAGAAGAAAATAACAACTTTCTGAAAGTAAACTCACGCTGCCAAAATCAAAATCGTTGTGTTAAGTTTATTTTTCTATTTTATGCTAAACATTCTAGTGTAAAAATCACTTTCGGTGATAAAGCTTTTTAGAAGCAACTATATACACTTGTTAGAAGTTCTTGAGTACTTGTTCCTTGAGAGACCAGTTGAGTCAGATTTTTCAAGAGGGTTAGGACTAGTTAAGTCTTAGAGGTGTTAGTCACTTGCAGTTGGCTGATAACATGAATTTATATAGCATAATTTGATTTAAATAACATAAACAATGTCCATATTTTCATTTGATTTTATTATTTTATACTCGTATTATGCTGGTATTTCTCATGTTTCAGGTATTTGAATGTTCAAGAAAGAAATGGAATTTAAGAAAAAAATTGATTTAAAAGAAGGCAAAGAAATAGAGAAATGGGGTGTTGTAGCAATAAGAGGAATTGAAACGGAAAATAGGATATTTGGAACTAAGCGAAAGCCCAACCCAAATCAAAAGTCCAGCAAGTGAGGCGCTCGCCTCCACCTCTCTGCCACGTGAGACGGTCGCCTCCTACTTGAAAGGGTCAAATATTCCATGTAAGGCGCCCGTCTCCCTAGTGAAAAAAATCCGGAGACGCACATCTCACTTTCCAGTCTCCCAAGTTATTCTTTTCCACAAAAATTCCGGAGACGCACGTCTCACTTTCCAACTGCCTCCTATATTTTTGGTCAGCAATATTTGTTACGAGGTGGCGAGAAAAGGAATTTATTAAAGCATTATAAAAGGAACGTACGAGGACCAAAAAGAGGAATCTTTTTTTTTCTTCGAACGAATTTTGACAGAGAGAAAGAGCAAGAGTTTTCTTTTCAGCATTATTTCAATTGAAGCTTTATTTAGATTTTCTTTCCTTTAGTTCTAAGCAGTTATTATTTTTCTCGTAACAATTTCTACACTGGAAATTGTTGCGAACCTTTGACCGACCTAACCTTACGTTAGATCCGGTCCTTTTTATTCCTTGTTTATTTTCTTCTTTCGGTTCAAGAGTTTCAAGTGTATTCCATCCCTTTGAAGAACAAGATTTATACAAGTATTTTATTTTCAAGTTTATAATTTAATTGTTTTAATTTATTTAAAATATTGCTGCATGATATTTGTTTGTTTGATTATGGAAATGTTTACATGTATGAAATACTACTATTTATGCATGTTCGAATTAATTAATCTGTCTGGCTAAATCGATTTGATATCAGTATGTAAACTAATCGAACTAAAGGGATCCGAAGCAAACTGGCTTAATTTTATTTCGTAAAATAAATACTTTTCTGACTTTGGTATCCAAATTAATTTACTAAATGGTTTAGAAATCAACAGAGCGAAAGTTTGAGGTTAAGTAAACTGGACTAAGGTTATAAACCAACAGAGCGAGAGTTTGAGGTTTAAAACCGAATAGTGGATACTAGGTATTGATTTTAAAGACTTCGAAAGCATTTTAAGACGGATTAAACCTTATTTATTTTCAAAAAGTATTTTCTTGAATTCAGTGGGATAGAGAGAGCATACGTTAGAGTTTAAACATATAATCTGATTCAATAGAGCGAGAGTTTGAGATAGGATTTTTAGATAAGTATTGTTTGCTGAAAAGGGATTTTTATCAATTTGAGAAACAAGCCAGTGGAAAGTCGGATTCCCTAGGTTAGACGAATTACATACCGGGGTATCCGTTTATTATTTCAACTAGATTTAAGTTTTAATTATCCAAAAATTCTCCCAATTAATTATTCGATAGCTTTAGCTTTACACTGTAGGTTTAGATTACGTTAGATCGATTTATAGTCCCTGAGGATTCGATATCTTTTAAAACTACGCGATAGGACTGTGCGCTTGCAGTTCGGATTATTTAGACTACTAAAGTCGCGATCATTGGCCTGTGCGTTGTTGTTAGTCACAATTGTTGGTTGTGCAGTTGTAATCTTTTGATTATAATAGATTAAGTCCTCGTTGAGAGATGCGAAATCACCTTGAAGGGTGGACTGGAGTAGTTTGAGTTTCAAGCGAACCAGGATAAAAATCTTTGTGTGTTTAGTTTGTTGTTAAGTAGAAAGAAATTTTAAAAGGGAAAAACTTATTCAAACCCCTCTAAGTGTTTTCTAAGCCTTCAGTACGGTTAGGACCCAAAATATCATTGTGAATAATAGAAAACAGTTTTGATGATTTATAAGGTTATATTGAAAATTGGAAACGATGATGCTTTGTAAACTTACATGCTTCACATTTAAACGAAGAAAAGTTCTTATTATGAAATAAATTAGGAAACAAGTGCCTTATGTAACGAAAACTTGGGTGACCTAATCTTAAATGTCATACCATGATGTTCTAATCTTTATCATTTAAAACAGAAAAAGACTCAAAGCATGAACTTATTGTTTTTTAAGGTTGTTGTGATCCAGATCCAATGTCAAGGTAGTATAGTCCCCCACTCTTCTTAGTGTAACGCCCGTTTTTAATTAATATTAAATTATATTAATATTTTCGAATTACCAATCGATATTTTTTTGCGACGAGAATATTTGTGTTAATTAATATATCTATTAATTTATCCGGCGACGTTCGGTTCGGTTCGGTAAAATAATATTCGGATCCGATATTTAATTCCCCGGAATTATTTTAATTGATTGAATTAATTATATTAATTAATTAGGAGTGTGAGGATTGATTGGGAAGGATTGGGTTTACACCTTAATTTACTAGTAAGGTTATCATGAAACCACTTTCCTCATTTTCTTTCCACCCAAACACTTCTCCTTGTTTTCCTTCCATTGCTAACCACAAAACCAAACATGGAAACTTGGATTACTAGTAGGAAACAACTTATAAAAACCATTTTTCCTTCTTTCCTTCCATTCTTTGGAAAACACAAAACCAAATAGAAACTTGGAAGAGAAAAGAGAGGGTTTTGGGAAGAAGAGGAAGAAGAAGAGCAAGAGAGCAAGAGAGAAAGCTTGGGGTTGAGCTTTGTAGAACCTTCATGGATCATCCAAGTTTATGAGGTAAGGGGTTTGATTTCTCCATCCATATAGTTAGGGTTTTGATGATTATATTTTGGATTTGGGGGAAAAATTAATAGTTGGGTTATAGGGTTTGATTGATTGTTGAAATATTTAGAAGAATTGATTTTGGAGTAGAGATTATAGGTGTTTTTATTAGTAGTATGGTTTAACGGAAATATAAAATGAAAATGGAAAACTATGGAGAAAAACCAGAAAAAGAAACAAAACTGTATGTTATAAGAAAACGCAGGGAAGATGAGAAAAATTGTGGAAGATGTAGCTTGGGGGGAGGCGCCCACCTCCAGCTGTGGGGCGGCCGTCCCCCCTCCTGAGACCCCCGCCTCCAGCTCCTTATAGTGTCAAGGGCGTCCGCCCTGTGTAGGATTGTGGGGTGCAGTGAAATTTCTGCTGTATGCGTTTCCTGCTTCAGTTTTCTGTTTCTGTCAAATTTATATTTCCTGCATAATTTTAAGAAATGGTTTCTGTTTCTTTAAATTTCATTTAATCCATATACCACTAGTTGGTATCAATAAAATATAATTAGTAGATAAGATAGCCGATTAAATTTGGGACCCGAATATGTTCCGATTTCGATAAATTCGACGATGGAGCAAGTTGCTCCGAATTCAACGAAAATTGACGTGCTAGCTAAGTTTGACGTGTAGAACGTAGTGGTGAGGTTAGTTTTTAGAAATTATGAGTTTTTACGAGATGACCCGAAATAGACCAATTTACGGTAAAATTGAATTGGATTGTGTTTTAGTAGATTTAAGGCACGTTTGGACAATCCGATTTTGATGTTGATGTTTATAAATAATGCCGGTTATTAGGAATGGCTTTCGCGATGATTATTGACGTTTTGACTATTTTTCCGTTTTCAGAATTTAGTGAATTAAATGATGATGATACGGTGTGAATAAACGTAAGATTTGCGACGATGTATTTATTAATGAATACTTGTTGATATGCAATGCGATGATATATGTTTTTGTACATGATGATGTGATGATTAAATTGATGTTGTTAATAAATGCTTCCGATTTGTGAATGCATGACTTTTGATGAATTTATTGGTGATGTTTGCATAATGCAATTATGATGCGATGATATATTTATCTTGTTTTGGATAAATCATGACGATGTGGGCTTTATGCCAATTTGGAAGAGCGATGATGATGTTTTTGTGTTGTGTTGTTTTATTGTCGAGTCACATACATTTCATAAGCGAAGAGGGCTTTTTATGCCAAGCGATGATGGCTTTTATGCCGAGCGATGATGGCTTTTATGCCGAGCGAAGATGGGCTTTATGCCTTGTGTCCCTAATTATGGACAAAGCGATGGGTACCACATGCATAACATAGTCGTGTCTCATGGAGTCGGTTATGTTTATGTTTGAGTCATTTGGCGTTGAGTTTTTGTTGATTGATGGATGATATTGAATTGCATTGATATATGATGTGATGATGTTTGTGACGATGGGTTTTTATGCCAAAAAGTGATGATGGGCTTTAGCCAATTGGAGATGATATTATTTATGTTGCTTATGTGATTAACATTGTTTGGTATTGTTGTTTGATGTCGTTGTTGATGATTGTTGATTGTTGAGATAATTTCGTGGTGATGAACGTTTATGTGTTGTTGCGATGTTTTATGCCGATGAGGTTATGGTGATACAGTGTAGATTATATACATTAGGATGACGAGTAAAGTAAGTGAGTTTTGATTATGTGTTGGAATTACACTTACTAATCTATTCCCTTTATAATTCCGAACCTATATATATACTTTATCATGCCTTTAATTATATGTTTTGGAGTATCTCACCCTTTACTTGTTTCGTCGTTACCTTTATATTGGTAACGTGCAGGTTATGAAGACGGAGATTTTAGATGCTTTTAGTTGAGTCGATATCGCTCTGATACGTAGCACTCGGAGGGAATATTTATGTTGTTTTTGTTGTTGTTCTTTTGTTATTTCCCTTTTGTAAGGAAGAATCATACTTTATGAAAACATGATTTGATGAGGAAGTTTATTAATGAAGATGTTGTGACCTTTATGAACCAATTTGTATTTTTCCGACGATGCTATGTATCCGAGATTTATGCTTTAAAACAAACTGTTTAATGTGAGTTGTTTTTGAAGGTGTGACGTCTCAGTATTTACTTTATGAAATTTTAAATTACTCTAATTTTTGTATATAAAACCTTATGTAACGAAAACTTGGGTGACCTAATCTTAAATGTCATACCATGATGTTCTAATCTTTATCATTTAAAACAGAAAAAGACTCAAAGCATGAACTTATTATTTTTTAAGGTTGTTGTGATCCAGATCCAATGTCAAGGTAGTATAGTCCCCCACTCTTCTTAGCACTTACAATCATCTTCGTCGAGTTCAAATCCTGAAAGACACAGTGAGATCAAGAAAAATTAGTTTGACAATTTATATTGTGGGCTAATTTTCTTATGGAGATTAAATTACATTATGACTTTGGAACATGGAGGATATTTTTAAGAGTTAACATTAGAAATAACACAAATGACCCTTGACCTGCAATGGCTGAAAAGGAGTCATCTACAATTTTTATTTTTTTATTACTTGCACGTGGACTATAAGAAGAGAACAAAGTAGATTCATCTGTCATGTTATCAGAGGCACCAGAACATACTATCCAAGTATGACCAGGACTAACACTAAGAAGTGCAGGATTACCTTATGTTGCAATAGAACAAGAAAAGGTTGGAGATTCGAGGAGTTTATACAGTATGTCTAGTTTCTGTAATTAGTGAAAGCTGGGTTTGAGGGGATTGGTTCCCTTAATCAGAATTACTAGCCTGAAATGCACGATCGCCTTTCTTCTTCTAATTAGGAGGCTTTCCTTTGAGCTTCCAACAAGTTTCACATATGTGTCATCCATGCTTGTAATAATTACACCAAGGAACTTTGTCTGACCTTTTTCCCTTGTCAAGGTTCCCAGTAGCCAGAGATGAGCCTTCAGAATCAGAGCTTCTTGTACTCTTACTCATGATAATTCCTTGTTGTACCTCATCCCTAATTTTTTATGCAAAAGTTTCATGAAGAGTCGGCAATGGTATTTTTCCTAAAACTCTACCTCTTACATCATCAAGATCTTTATTTAACCCGGCAAGAAACATGAATACACGATCATTTTCTTGACTCTTGGGAAACAAAACAATGTCTTCTATACATATCAAATTGTCATAATAATAGAGATCCAACTCTTGCCACAGTGTCAGCAGCGCATTCTAATAAACATTTACACTCATGTCACCTTGTTTCCCATGCCATAACTTTGATTTTAAACCAAATATTTGGAAGGACTTTTGAATATCAGAGTATGTCTCCTTAATAACTTCCCACACATCATTTGTGGAAAGTAAAAACATGTAAGGATTACATATTCCAGTTTCCATAGAGCTTACCATCCACGCAATAATCAAGGAGTTTTCAGACTTCCATTATTTGTAACGACAGACTCTTGTTGTCAATTAAGATACTGCTCCTGTTAAGAAACCAAGTTTCCATTTGCTATACAATACCAACCGAATGGTTTGATCCCATTCATTATAGTTATTCCCATTCATTTTAGGAATATTTACCTTGAGGTAATATGAAGAACCATCTTGGTCATTACCTCCTATATTGGAATAACTATCACCAAAAACAATGGTATTGTTGTTTCCATTGTTGCCTTCATTACTACCAAAAACAATGTTGTTACTGTTTTTATCGTTTTTGCGACCACCACTATTTCCACGGCCACCGCAGTTTCTACGGCCACCATTGTTTCTGTAGTCGAAGCTCGAGGATGATCTGATTGTTCACCTTGGCTAGATCTGGTGTAGGCATGTGATGGGGAATACCACTTATTGTTTTTATTTTCCATATGAGGCTAAACGGGTATGTGAAATGGGTCGGGTAAGAAAACGGGTCGAAAGCTTTATAGTAACCCCTAACCCAGTGCTCTTGATACCATATTCGAAAAAATAGGTAAAAGTTGTTGTATTTTATTCCTCAGCCTTAGGCTGGTTTATATAGAGAAGATACAATTAATACATTTAATTTTCTCCTTAATGGAAAATAATGAAAAATAAATATAGCCATAAAGGAAATAATAAAACCGGAAATATAATATTTTCCAACAAATATTTTGCCATGGTAAAATCAATGGATGTGATAAGAAGTTCCTGTACTTTTGGCTCATGACCCTTCATTTTATGACTCAAGGAGATGGTGACTATGACTCATAGGAAGAACTATTAAGCATTCTAGATCTGATAGGTAGACCAAAGAAAAAGAAGTAAACGCCCAAGTATTTGAGTGACTATGTGACAATTCAAAACAAGAAAGGAGGTGGAAAATGGAAGTCCAAAAAAGAGATGAAGTTTGCTTGATGATATAATAATTTATGTTAGCCAATGTTAACATATAAGTTTTCCTTTTTGCAACAGCCTCAGAGTCTAGTTTGTCTTTTATGCTTATGTGAATTAGATTGGTTGTACTGAAAGATCCCCTTTTGGGCACAAAAATAAAGTAAGCAAGAAAGTCATTTAATATTATTAGCATAGAATAATAGTAGATTCTCAATTTCACTACCTGCATAAGTCCCATTTACATATTATTATCTTTCGCAGGTGCTTTCATTAAGTTGAATTCATCATTATGACTTTATCCACTCCAACCCTTAACGACCTTGTTGCTACCATACAACATTTGTTTCAGAACCAAGAATAATTCTCCTCTGAATTGGCTCAGCTTCGTTCACGCAATACACCTCCCAATTTTTCACCACCGGAAAACCACTCGTTTTCCACCACTACCATCAAGGTAGATATCCCCTGAATTTATGGCAGTGACCCAATGGGTTAGATCTTCAAGATCAACTAGCTCTTTGATTTTCATCTCACACTAGAAGATCAGCGCCTCCGTATTGTATCATTTTACATGGAAGGTGAATCCTTAACTTAGCTTCAGTGGATGCACACAAATAGTTAGTTGGCTTCTTGGGCGTTCTTTCTTCACGGATTGGAACTTCATTTTGAACTGGCGTTGTACGAAGATCCCAAGAGTGACCTCTTCAAGCTTTTCCAAACCACCATAATCAAGGATTACCAATCCTAGTTCGAGTCCTTGGGTAACTGGATTGTGGGACTTTCTTCATCGTTTTAACTCACTTGCTTCATATTGGGCTTGAACCGAAGATTCTCTCTAAGGTGCAAGTGTTTTAACTGGTGTACATGCATCACGCCTCAAAGTCTACTTCAATATCTTGCGGTATGATAAACTCTATGAACCTTATTGGTATTTGTATGATTCTTTGTGGCCTAACATGTCTCTTACCACTACCTAATCAAGCATGTCCTCTAGAACTTACGTCTTCAACGTTTTCCCTTCTAAAAGCATGATTACCACCAGATTATGGATCGTCATCAGAATCAGATTCACCTTCAAAATCACCTTCATATTCTAACTCATCTTCATAGTCTCTAGAATCTTCTTCTGACTCTGACACTTTGTCAAAACTTACAAGTTCTATCTCATCTTCAAAAGCTACATCAAGTGTTGGCACTACACCATAGTTGGACTAAGACTTGCTCCAATCTCGTGCTTTTGAATCTTTCTGAAATTCTGGTGAGGGCAGACTCAGGATGTCATGACATCTGATCTGATATTATAAAACATACAAGGTAGAACATACAATTAACAATGCAGGAAACAAAAGAACACATAGAATACCAAGACGGTTATAGTTACGGGGAATACCAAGGAAACCTTCCTTGTTCACTCACTTCGGTATATTCTTATAGGAAACCTTTTGTACCTCCACTTTCACTATGTTTATTACATCCCAAAGAATCGCATCAACGGCTTGCTCCTAACACATTCAGATAACTCACTCCAAACACAATTTAAAATAACAAGATACCACTTAAACACAAACAATTTTGGACACAAACTAACTTGGAATTACTTCACAGGTTCTTCCAAGGACACAATTGCACTCTTTACTTCACAACTTTTGAGTGAGTAAAACTATCCTCTTGCCTACAGGCTTCGAGGTAAAAATTAGTGACCATCCCACAATCACGGTGGTTCACTTACAAAACTCTCATTATTGTAATTTAAAACTACATCATTACTAAATTCGGCTTGTGAGAAACTTAGGTTACAAAGCTTCTATTTATAACTTATTACCCAACTGGATTTGGGCCTTAAAATAACAGCTTGAAGTTGTAACAAACTGCGTAGAAACAAACAAATAACTTCTGCTATAATCAAGGTCCTTGTTGATTTTTCTCCTTAGCTCTTGGACCTCCACAAATGCCTTCAAGACCACGCTACATATGATGCATAATATTCCTAGAATATTCTGCATAACTTAAAACATAACTGTAACAAACTTTGATAGTTCAGTAGTGTGATGTCTGATGTCTGATGTCTGATGTCGTGACATCTTCTTTGACATGTTGTTCCAGATGTTGAAACATTTAAACACAACATGTTTTTTCATTAAATAGAACTTCAACCTGCTTTCTCCTTACAAGTTATAAATCCTATTTAACCTACTGTTGTTGTATTAGTTTTATCAAACATAAAACTAATCCCAAAATTTAGAGAATCAACACTTTCATAATGATGTCTCTATTGACTTTAATCTTACTGGTGAATGGACAATAAAGTTTATACACATGTACTGTGGTACCCGACCAGTAACATTACTTTGCTTCTATCATCCAATTTTTTTTGTTATCATCTAGAACATGTTTATAGCAAACAGAACCAAATATCTGGAGATGACTCTGACTTTTCTTATATCCAGTCCACTTATCTAAAGGAACAATTTCCTTCAGATTCTTAGTTGGACACCTGTTGAGCACATACACTAAAGTGGTAACAACTTCTCCTCACAAGGTGTGAGGCAGCTTTTCTCTTTCAGCATGCTCCTTGACATATCAAAAAAAGTTATATTTCTTCTTTCGGTAAAATCATTGTGCTGAGAAGTGTATAGAGAAGTAACCTCGTGATCTATTCCATTATCCGCATAGAATTTCTAGAACTCTATAGAGTTACAATAATATCCACCATCAGTTCTAAAAACTTTCAACTTTTGACCACTTTGTTTCTCAACCTTCACCGTGAACTTCTGGTACTCGATAAACACCGCATGCTTAAACTTGATGAGTGCTACCCACGTCATTCTTGTGAACTGTTCCACTGAAGAAACAAAATACTTATTTCCTCCAAGTGAAGGTTCTGGAAATGGTTCACCTACATCAAAATGCACTACTTCTAAATCATGATTTTCTCTTGAGGCTACTTGTGACGTAAATGGAAATTTGGGTTGCTTTCTTTTCATGCATACATCACATGACTTCTCAGGCTTCACAATCTTCGAAATTCCATGTACCAACTTCTTAGAACTAAAATGCCCCAGGCTTCTGAAGATCATATGCCCCAATATCTTGTGCCACATCTCATTATTCATCTTCACATTCACCTTGAATGTTTCGTTGCTTCCCTGCTTAGATTGCATAATCAACTTATGATTGCAGTCAAACAAACTCAAGAGATTGTTATTCATAAAAATTGAGAAACCTTTTTCAATGAGTTGACCCACACTCATTAGATTGCTCTTTATTCTAGAAACATCCCAAATGTCTTTGATCACAACGGTTCTTCAATTCTTCACTATGATGTTAACATTTGCATACTTTCTGCATTAAGGTACTTATCATCAGTACATCTGATTGATGTCCTCCTTTTGGAGTCAAAATCAACCAGCCATTGTTCATTTCTAATCAAGTGATTTGGGAAGCCAATGTCCATATACCAACCAATCATTCTCTCTCAAAATTTCTCTCATTCACATGCAACTCTTACGGTTTTAGACTGCTTTGCATCTCTTCAATTCTCATGGTGCTCAGATCTTTAGAATGTTCAATATCTACAACAATGTAATCAAATTGAGGAGTAAGAGACCTCGGTATCTTCTCAATGATTACTTATTCAGAAATAGTTTCTCCACGTGATTTTATCTCATTTGTGATCAAAATCACTCTAAAGATGTAATCTGGTACCTTCTCATTGTTTTTCATGTTGAAATTCTCATACTGCTTACGTAAATATTGAAGTTTCACCTTCTTCACTAATGCATCATTGGCGTAGCATCATGTCAACATATCCCATGTAGTCTTCGTCGTCGTCGAATTAGCGTTTTCTCAAACACATTCACATCCACACACTGATGGATGTAGAACAACGCCTTTTGATCCTTCTTCCTCGTATCTCTTTGTGCGGTTCTTTGTTCCCTTGTCACATCTGTTGCAACCAGAATATAATCTTCAGTGACAAGATCAAGTACATCTTTTTAGCACCGAACAAAATATGCATTTGAATCATCCACTGATTTCAATTCTTTCCATTAAATATTGGAAGTTTGGTATTTAAACTGCTTTTGCCGCTCATCTTCATTTTTATGCACTGAAACTCAAATAGGCCTCAAATCTCACCAAACACTCGTGTTTCCCGATCCTGCAAAATAAAAAAATGCAATCCTGTTACGATTTCGATCATGAATTCAACACAAATTCAGGAAAAACAAATTCAATTACACACGCCTCACGTACACTCGTGTTTTCCTATGAATCAAACTAGAGCAAAGAAAAGACGGCTACAACAAACTTGTTGAGAAATAAATTGTATATTAAAATCTTACTTAAAACCCTAGTTACAAAGTTGTTTATATACACAAAATAAATTGTCGTGTAGGCCTTAACAAAAGATTATGCTTAATAGGTAAGCTAACAAAAACAAACTTGGTCTTCAGAAGTCAAACATACTTCTGGAACGCAGCCTCAGGAGCTTCTGCGTCTGACTAATACAAAAACTTCTGAATATAAATTACTTCTAACATGCTTTTTATTATATATAAATATCTATTTTGCCTCTCAATAGAAAGTTTAGTGTTGGTTCGGTCACCAAATTGATGTTCAAATCAGAAAATTTTGGCTTTTGTTGCAAGTTGTTGACCCAGACGATTTTACTCTAGATGCTCTCTAGTTTGATCGCTCACCGCAGGGGGAGCATAGCTCCATATCGTTAAAAAAATTATTTAAGTTTTGCCACGCATCAAAAAAGGGAGACTGAAATTTGCCTCACGGGTTTTATCGGTTATTTTGATATTTTGATGCTTTGTAATTTATGATTTATAGTAATTTTAGTTTCCTCGTTGAATTTTTCATTACACGCGGAAATTTTTTTTTGATTTTCCATGCATTTATGAAGTATTGGGCCAAAGTATCATTATTTGACTTAATTCAAGTGTTATATTGACTTGATTAGCAAAGACAATTTGAATTGATTCAATGCAATCTTCGAATTGATTAATTCAGTTTTGCTTGTTTGACTCAAGTCATGGGTCAGAAGACTCAAGTCATGAAACTGTCTCTAAGTGTGTTTTTTGGTTCTATTTGCTATATTTGAGTCATTCTCGAGCGTGAGTCAAGTCAAAAGAAAGAAAATGACTCTAGTCATGGCCTTGCTGAATCAAGTAAAAAAAGAGAAAAATACTAGAGCCATTTTGGCTTCTACTAAAGTCATTCTTACAAAAAATTTAGACTTTGAATCGAGTCATTGCATCCTTGAATAAAGCCATTTAGTGCATTTTTACTCATTTTTATGGCTTTTCTCATGTACACATAAATAGTTTTTTCATTCTCATTTTTTCATAACTTGATGAGAAAGCTCTAATTCAAGAGCAAGTGAGATCAAATAATTTTAAAGAGAATTTTTTTTCAAAAACAACTTCATCTCTTTCAAAGCATCACCTTCATTCTGTTTATGGAAAATCATAGTATTGATTGTGTGTGATCATTTATGGTGAGGAAACATTAGAGTTCTAATCTTTCATTTGAAGAGTGTAGGTCTTGCAAAGAGAAATTTGATGTTGAAGGAATTCAAAGGTTTGAAGTTCCTTGAAGGAAAAAGAAGAAAAAGTTTTTCTCCATTGTGGTAGAGTTTTTATGTGGATTTGTCAACTTGTTGAAGGGAAGGATTCAGGGCTTGTAATTTCAAGATTGAGTGAAAATCGGCAAAGATAGATTGGATTGTTAGTGAAAATAAGGATAATATTGGTGGTAGATAGTTGCAAACAAGTTCTATCAAAAAGCAAGGAAGAAGATAGATTGGATTGTTATAGTTTATCTTTTTGCTTATTTGAATTGTTGTAACACTAACCGAACTCAAATATCATAATTAATGGAAGAAATAAATTTTTGGTGATTTACCATCGAAGACTAAACGTAGGTGCTTGCGAGGACGATAACACCACACTATTATATATCTTGGTGCACTCTCCTTCTCTCTCTTAATCGTTTCAATTACATGCTTGAGTTTAGCCGTTAGATTTATCTCTTAGAATGTGTTCATAGTCTTAATTTGGAAAAGTCTAGGTATGATTAGAATTGGATTTCAAAATAATCTTGTTGATTATTCTGTGAGAATTGTAATTAGATTCGCTTCAAATTGATAAATGGTTAAAAACACTAAACATCTTGTTTGAAATTTTAACCATTAATCATTACATTGTCTATTTCATTACAAATCATTGGTGTTTACATAGCATTAAAACCATTTCAAAACAAGTTTTCACCATATTCGTTTCCGCTTGCATGATTTGATTTTTAAATCGAAAAGAAGGGAATTTTAACGGTACAGATAAAAGGCTACAACTAATAAATATGAACCAAGTAATGTAATGTTACAACAAATACCTCATTAGCTTATGAACAAGTGAATAAATACTCCTACGGAAAACTGATGCACTTCACTAGCAGCTAGAAGGGCACTGCCAAATTACCAATTCAGGCTTCAGCACAGTAGAGTAACCGAAAAAGCAGCATTTCATTGGGTTTTTGACATGAACCTTGATCTTGCTATACCATTGTGTTCTTGAGGAATCCAAGAGTGAAAACTAATTGAAAGAGAAGTTTCAAATATAACTAATATTGCATACCACTCTCTTCTTTAATGTTTAGCATCTGTCTCTTTGATGCTGATCAAGGATATGGGACCATTATGCAATTACCAAAAATAATTCTAGGATATAGAGCTTCTTTAGATGGCTTTTTCTTTATCTTAACCCTTCAAAATCATATTAAATCCATTGATCAAGATATGTGAATTGAGATAGAGCATAGGCTGGTGTATGCTAGCCTTCTGTCTTGTGCGAGTGTGACTAATTTCCAGTTTCTCACATTCCTTTCAAGTTTTAAACAGGTGTGTTATGCAAATCATTGTTGGTCAAAACCTTGGTGCTCACATACCAAATTTCCTTTGTTCTTAGCAAAAATTTCATATCCAACAAAATTTTAACATAAAATGCAACTAGGTCTTGTTAAGTATCACACTAATCAACACCAAGACTTCAAAATAATAATTAACAATACTAATACTAATATATAAAAGACAAAGAAAAAAGTATTATTCAGAGCCTCCCAAATCACAGTTCCCTCCCAATATTGTAATTATAGAAGCAAGAACATCTGAACATCTATAAAATTCAAAGAGAGTATAAAAGTAACTCAATATCGGACCCCGTCCCTCATCTGCACAAATTCAAAACTAGAAAGCTAAAGAGACATTCTAGCAAACCTCATTATGTGAACAATGAAGTTGCAAAAGCTGAATGCAAATCATGCTCACAAAAGGAAATGCAAATATTTCAAAAAACATTTTACTTAAAGAAGTAACAAGTACAAATTTTACTTAAAGAAATAACAAGTACAAGATATGAATCCAGATTAATCCACAAAATGGCCAAACCTAATCAATTTCATTAGTAGAAGTAAAATTGTTCCAAAGTTTCCACAATTATTACGGAAGCATCAGAAAGATTTGTTTTACAGGAATGTTGTATGCTGCTAGTAAATACCTACTTACCTACTTTTTGCGCTTAAGAGGTCCAGTCTTGAAGCCACCCTTAGTTGGCTTGCCCCAAGGAGTGCGGGATCCTTTCCCCCACGCACCACTACTCTTGCTCTTGCCCTCTCCTCCTCCGTGAGGATGATCAACAGGATTCATAGCCACACCCCGAACAACGGGTCTCCGACCAAGCCATCTGCTATGGCCAGCCTTCCTGAGCTTGCGATCTCCGTGAGTTGGATTAGAGACAGTACCAACAGTGGCCCTGCATCGAGAATCAATCAACTTTTTAACACCAGATGAAAGTTGGACTAAACAGTATGCTGACGTGGGCTCTTTCAAGATCTTTGCATTGGTTCCGGCCGCTCGGACAAGCTTTCCACCTTGCCCTGGGGGTTCAGCTCAATGTTGTGAATGATTGTCCCAATTCGCATTGCAGAGAGAGGCATACAACTCCCAATCTGTGAGTTTATGTCTGAATACATCATTCTCTCGCGTGCTTCATCGGGAACGGCGTTAGAAACCTGTGCTAAAAAACCAAAACAAAGAAACAGAAGCAGTATACTCAGATGCCATAACTAAATGCAGGAATTGGAAGAATGAAAAAATGTGAAAGAGAAGAGAATGAAAGTACCAGACGAGAAACGACGAAGAGCATTGGTGAACAAATTGTTTACCGACGATATGGAACGGTTTCTCAATAATGATGCAGCCATTTATAAAAAATGATGCTGTAAAAAAAAAAGAGCTATTACAAAGAAATGATTCGTGGTGGCGGTGGCGGAGGTGTGAGGAAGAAACGGTGGTCGTTGGAAACGAAGTTGAAGCAGCTTGTTGGTATGAATGCAGCGATAGCAGTTGGTTTGGATTGGGAATTTAAACGATTTTGAAGAACATGTTATTATTTGGGGAATTAGGGTTTAGGGTTCGAAGCTCTCTGAGTCTGAGGAAGATTATTGATTTTTGTGTAACTCGTACAAAGCAAAATCAATGGTAGCATTGCACTAATATAAAAACGTTGGGGCTTTACTTAAGTTCGTTACAAAAATGCTTTTTTAGGAAAACAATGTGATTTTTGTTTTGGCAAATAAAAACGTTTTTTTTTTTAAGCAAGGATTAAATTGAAAAAGAATATTAGGGTACTCTTGTCCGATTAAAAATATTTAGAAAAATTTAGAAAATGAGAAACTACTATCCAATTGAAAATTTAGGCTAAATAATATATGTTTGTAAAATTTGTAAAATTTATTTACATATGGAATTAGAAGTTTTCTAACAAAGACCACTTACATGTCGTCATTTTGATATTTCAGACCAAATCATAAACATTGCAAACTGCATTGTTGAACATAATATTCTTCGATTTCCAAATACACCACAAGACCGTGACCAAATAGTAGTAGAGATAATTTTTCTTCTTATGTTAAAAGTCTTTAAGAAGAAGATGGTCCAACGTTTCTTCTTCAGGAGAACAAAAGATGCAAAGAAGATTGTTAGGAGAAGAAATAATACCTCTATATAACAGTTGATCCCTCGTCGATAACCTATTTAAAAAACATCTTCACTTAAAGCTTTAATTCTGAAAGGAACTAAAGATTTCCAAACGTGACCATGAGTTTTCTCCTACCTTCGTCAATGGCGATATTTTCCTGAACCGAAATCAACAAGTCATAACATGTTTTCGTAGAATAACCCTCTATGATATTTGACCTCCAAACCACACCATCTTCGACGTCCCTAAAAGGAAACACGGGAGACAAAAACTCTCACAGCTCTTACACCCTAATCAGTGCAGCCTAATTCAACTCAACAGGGATACCAAAATTGTAACACCCTTCTAAAGCCCCACACATAAATCACGAATAATTTACGAATAATCAATAACAATCACCACATAAGGGTGTTATACTTCATAACAAAACATCACATATATCATCGTGCTCCGTAACACGGGGTTACACCAATTATGATAACACCTCTTTATAAAATCAACACATCAATTAAAACATCACATCAGATTCACCGTCATAAATAAACTTTTTCATAAGATAAAACTCATAGTATTTTAGTCTCATCAAAACTTGGAATTAAAATCATCATAAAGTATGTCAACATAAAAAGAACATAACATTTGCAAAACAAAGCGCTCATAATCGGGTATTACATATCAGAGCAAGACACCTTTTAATTAACAAAAACTAATAAAATACTCCAAAGTTATCTTCAACGCTCCTACAAGCTACTCCTGAGCATCTGCGCATTACCCACGTAGAGGGAACATTCAAACAGAAAGGGTGAGTAATCACAGTTTATTATAAAAGATATAAGCAAAAGATTAATAGTCACAATTAACATTATAATATAACAGCACATAGCACTCATCAATAATCCATACTCACATCTACGCATCATAATTAACATACAAACAACTTTCATCATGAAAATCATTATATAATCAACTAATCATCATAAAGTCAACACATCACATCCCATCAATAAAACTCATATAATGTCACCTAGGGTGTTAATGCACCAACACTGACTCAATACATGTGGTATAAAATTATGAACACCTGGTTCATTATCCTTTATGATCTCCACCATAGGATCGATTCCATCTTGGAACCGAAGCATATCACAAAATGGATATCACCATCATAGTAACACTTCATTAAATCCCTGGACAAGGATCTAGATACTCGCATCCAATCCACACAATAGGATTGAGTCTCATCACAAGCAGACCACCGTCCAAAAATACCATGAATACATGATGCACAACAATGTCACATATAAATATGACCACGGCTAGTCAATTGCATCATCATTCACATAATCATGACATAATCATCTCCACATAGCATGTATACATATTAAACATGCACATCATTAAAACATCATCATCAAGTTCGTCATTAAAATATAACATATTGGCATATCAAACATATCATAATCCAAACTCATAAATGCATAGACATAGGAATAATGCATCAAATACTTCATACAATTCTGCCATGAGATAGTTATGTGTGTTAGCTTCCCAACACTTCGAATGACGCATCAAACAGAGTCTTGAAACTCAAGTTACGATATTTTTACACTTCTACTGGGTCACTCTCCAGCACCTTTCTCTCTCTTCTGAGATTTGCGCAGGAAAAAAAACCCTTTTCCCAAAGCCCTTGTCTAATGCTCGCTCGGCGGCGTTTGGGTGACTCGTTCGCCCCGTGCTCACCCAGCGAGACGCGTAATTTTGCAACTTCATAGTTACGGCTTGTTATTGTCATAACCACATTCCAATTCTGATTTCATGTACCAATTCATCCAAAAACGCACTTTAATCCTGATATTTTACAATTGACAACCACACACCATTATACACATATTACATTTGAATCATAGTATACCAACATCATCATCATATAATACATCATAGTATTCATCATGTTTTTCATCAAAATCATGACATAAGACAAAACCTACATCTACCTTAACCTCATAGCAATCATAATAGACCAGATTACACCTCTTACCTCAAATTCCTAACAATTTGATTCTTCCTTCGATTTCAATGGGAAACTCCCCTTGGTTCTATGTGCCCTAGCTCTCTCTTCACGATTTCTCCCAACTCTTCACGGTCGTCCAAAATAACTCCCTTCTCTCTAATTTTCTCTATTAAAAATAGTCATCTTCTATGATTTTCCTTTTCTACTCTCGCTTACTTACACACACTTAGAATTATACCCTCATTCTCCTTTTCACCTTACTTTCCCATTTTATTATTATTATTATTATTCAAAATCATATAAACTAAAATTATTTAAATTTAAATAATTATCATCCAAATCTCACTAATTCCCAACCACATATCATCACATATCACATAAAATAAATAATAAATCACAAATAATCGATAAAACAAAGAATTCTAGACTTTGGAGTGTTACAATTCTCCCTCACTTAAAGAATATGTCCCCAAAAATTACTTGAGGAATACAGAGTCGAGTATAACTCTCTCATTTGATCATCATACTCCTAAGTCATACTTCCTTCAGCTAGTCCACCCCACACTACCTTCATCAATGCAATCTATTTACCCTGCAATTGCTTCACTTTTGAACCATCTATCCACACAGGTGATGCTTCAACATTCAGATTATCTTTCACATGTACATCATCTATCTAGATCACATGCGAAAAATCTAAAATGTATCTCCTAAACTGAGACATATGAAACACATCATGAACATTCACAAGTGACAGAGGAAAAGTAATTTGATAGGCCATCTTACCTCTCTTCTCTACAATCTGATATGGACCAACAATATACGGTGTAAACTTTCGCAACTTTAGAGCTCTATCAACACCAGTTACCAGAGTAACTCTCAAGAACATGTGATATAACTTCTAGAACTCAAGTTATTTCCTCCTCTTTTCATGATAACTTTTTTTATGAGTCTAAGAAGCATTCATCCTTTATTATATCATCTTGATCTTATCATTTGTCTTCTGCACAATCTAAGGTTCAGGCACAATATTCTCGCCTTACTTATTCCAGCACAACGGAGTCCCACGCCTCATATCGTACAACGCTTCATACAATGGCATTCTAATACTAGTATGAAAACTATTGTACATGAAATCAATCAACAACAAGTGGCTATCCTAAGCTCCTCCTTGGTCTAACACACAAGCCCTCAACAAATCCTCCAAATACTGGATAATCCTATATGTCTGACCATTTGTCTGTGAATGATATGTTGAACCTAATCTCATTTTAGTACCCAAAGCATTCTGCAAACTTCTCCAAAACCTTGACATAAATCTTGAATCTCTCTCTGACACGATACTCAAAGGTATTTCATGCAATCTCCTCAATATACATCTCAGGAAAGTTCTGTATAGAATGATTAATCTTCATCGACAAGAAATATGACAATTTAGTCAATCTATCCACTACTACCCAAATTGAGTCACTGCCTTTAGTAGTTTTCGACAAACCCAACACAAAATCCATGGAAATTTTATCTCACTTCCACTTTGAAATATTCAACGGTTTCATCAGACCCAAAGGCTTTTGTTCAATCTTCAACTTCTGACAAGTCATACAGGCATATGCAAATTCCACAATCTCTTTTTTCATACCAGGCCACTAAAACAATTTCTTCATAGCACCGAGATGAATACTCAGGCCACTTCAATGTCTTTCCTAAATAATACTCTTTTTAAGCTTTGGCACATCTGGAGCACCCACTCTATCACCAAACCTCATTACATCATTCTCATCAACTCGAAACTCACCTTTGTTACCTTGGTTAATCAATGTTAATTGATCAACCAACCTCAAATCAGATTTCTGACCTTCCCCGATCTCTTCAAAAATACTACTAGTTGGCTTTAACATCCCTAACTTCAATATCATTATAATAACCCAACAAATTTTCAATACCCTCTTCCCTTAAACCACCATCACCACTACCCTCATCTGAGTCATCAAAAGCAACACCTAAGGCATTATCATAATGAAATCTCACATCATCGATATCATCATCTGTCTCATTACCAATAATTCCAACACCACTTACCTCATCATTTGTCAACTCAACATCATTAATCTCACCATCATTCATATACACCCTATTCTCATTTATGTCAGCATAATTACCTCAAACTACACCCATATTCACCTTAACCCCAATCACATCAACATGCTTGTCTTCAACTACATTGTCACTTATCTTATCCCCATTCATCTCAACATTATTATCTCCAACTAACCCCTCGCCAATCTCATCCCCATTAACCTCATTAATTTAAATTGTATCCCTCTCAAATACACCCTCATTCACCTCAGTCAAACTCAACTCATTTACATCATCTATTGTACCTTTGACAACTTCCTCATATAATTTCCAATCTCATCTTCTTCATCCAGAAAACAACATCCTTTGGGTTTATGGTCACATCCTCTATAAGCCATCATAATACTCAAGTTGAGATAGAGGATGTTGTACATATATATATGAACACTCAAATGTACCTTACATAAATCAACTATATATTGGGAACCTTTGTCATCACTCGAAATAAACATACCAAATGTGAGGTCTTTGTATAATATTGTATGAACTTCTTTGTATCTCATGTCTTTAATTATCCCCACCACCTAAAGATAACTCTACTTATCTACATCACATTTCAACTGAAAACTAATCCTTTATAACTAGAAACCTCATCATCTATAAATAAACCTCCATGTGGATTAAAACATGAACAAAGTCATCCATTATTTATCTAAAAGGAAAACTACTTAATAAGAACCAACAAATATTAACATTTAGAATTAGAACCAACACAAATTCGTAAAAACAAGACAAATTCATACAATCATGTACAACACAAATTCACATTTAGAATCAAAACCAACACAAATTCCTAAAACTAACAGAAATTCATACAATCACATTGATTCAACACAAATTAACATGTAGAATTAGACTCAACACAAATTCCTAAAATCATGAGAAAACCTTAATGCGAAGACTATACTCTAAAACAAATATTATACACTAAACCCCACACATTAAACCTAGTCACATAAAAAATCAGTAAACCTTAAATTAGAAATGGGCTAAAAATAAAAATAGTAAATCCTAAATTACAAAGAAGCAAAAATAAAAACATGATAAACCCTAAATTTGAAACGGGCAAAACATTAGACTTGTCTTCCTTTTTTTGTTTTAGGAACACTTGTCTCGTAACGTTTCCTCTAGCTTCTGGATTCGTTCCTTCTATATGTTCTTCGTTCTTTCGTTCAGATTAGTTCGCACACGCAACAACTCTCATTGGTTCTTCCTTCGTTTCACTTTGAGAAAAATATGAGAAATGAAAGCAATCACTTGTTAAATTCCATTAAGTATTCTATCTCAGTAATGTTCACATACAACTTAACAAATATTTTTCCACCTCAACAAATACTAATCCTCCTAAGCGACATCTAACCTTTTGCATTGACTTTGACTAACGTCTCTGACGTCAAAGATAAATGTGACTCTGTTTGAATTATTGAGGGACTAATATGAACGTATTTTAAATTAAACAACCAATATGAACCCCAAAAGAAAAATATGAAATGAAAAAAAATATTAAACTTTTCTTAATCCATTTTTTAACAATTAATTTCTTTAAGCTCTCTTATGTTAAAATACACTATCAAAATAGTTTTTTTTTTGGTAAAAATTCAACTAATCGATCTCTCCATCGTATAAAAGATCTATTAAAAAATAAAACAATTCTTATACGTTTGTTCTTTCCATATACATTATAATTTTTTTTTTAAAGTTTAGTTGTTGACTTGTTACCACACATGATGATAAATAATACTACTTTCTTGACAATTAGGACTCATATATTGAGAAAGTGGCAATTGGTTACTTCTCAAAATCCTTTTCATCCATACATATTCGTACACACTTGTTTGTTTCGTAGATTTCCATATGTTAAGAATCATATATGGACAATATTTGAATTGGACATATCTTTATTTTATAAATCGACTTTGTAAAACTAAGTTTGATCTAGACTCTAATTTTAAGATTATATTAGAGTTTATCTAAAATTAGTTGGATCACTTTCTATACTAAGTCAAAATTAGTTGTATTTATACAATGGTAACTTGTGTAGCAAGTTACATATTCAACACAAACACTTTGAATCAAATACAACCAGCATAACATTGGGTATTAATGGAATTTAAATGTACTATTGAGTTTATTTTAAAAGATAATGAAAAATAAAAAGTCTAACATTTATTTTATAAAAGTCAAAATTTGATTGAACACACACTAGTTTAACAATGCAAAACAAAATAGCACCAAAATAATTATGAAATAGAACCCAAAAAATCACTATTTTATTTTTGATGGGACCAACCAATTACTAAATTAAATAATTTACTTAAAATAAAAGGAAATGAATACAATAATTAAATCCATATCTCTTAAAAAATAATTGAGTATAAATTACTCTTCAAACTAATCATACTTTCATTTTCATCTTAAAAAATAATCAACACGACATAACTAAAAACAGAAGAAATGAAGCTATCTATCAATATCACAATAATAAAAACATTATCAGAGTTTGTTCTGCTGTCATTATAGTTCATAAGCTGTAATGTTATAGCCAGCCTCATTTGTTGAATTCCCAAAAGAACCAACCAACAACAATGCCACATCACTACATGACCCCACTTTTTGTACTATTTGTCGGTCGTGTTAAACACACACACACATGAACCTTAGTATTTCATGTAGTTGAATTGTTTTTTTGTTTTTCTTCAAACTTTGTTTGTTCCACATTATTATAAATGGAAGAAATAAAGGTGGTAGTAGGCCATGGGCCATGGCAATCCACATTCTTCACCCACCTTTTATTCTTTTGCTGACTCTTTCTTCTTTTCTTCTTCTTTACTTCTTCATTCATATCATATCATTTTCTTAACTTCCCTTTTTTTTTCCTTCTATTATCTTGGTTTTCCTGTTCAGGAAAGAAAGACCTTCTCTGGTATGTGATTGTTAATTGTCAAACCTTAATATGTCTTTTTGTTTCTTTTTGTTTGATGATTTTAGGTTGTTGGTGGTAGATTTTTCATGGTGTTTGCTGATTGAGTGTGTTGATTATTTGTGTGTGTGTTCTGAAGTTGTGTTGTTTATTTATGTTTTTAGCGGAGTAGAGGATTTGCTTCACTTGGATAATGGGTTCTGGTTTTTGGTTTAAAGCAATCATTAGTTTAAGGAATAGGAAGTCAAGAGATCGAAGATCAAAGAAAGCAAAGGTGCAATGCACTTCCTTTCATTTTTTAGTTTGTTTATCTAATCTTTGGAAATGTTAGGTTGCATGAATTTCATACATTTAGTTGCATAATGCATACCTCTATTATGCATAGTTTTCTGTCATCAAATCATATAGTGTAGTGAAGAATAAACTAACTCATCCCAACAAACCAGCTTGGAGGGAGGGTGAGGATTGTCTCACACTTATAAGCAGCCTTATAATGGTGCGATGTGAGACTCTTAACACCTCTCACATTCAAGATTGGACATCTGAAACAGAAATAAATGGTGGACCAGGATCTTAAACCATACTCTTATATCATGTTACGAATCGTGGTTTAAGCTTGAGTCATCCCTACAAGACCGACTTATAGGTTGAGAATGGCTGGTCTCCACTTATAAACACATGTTACCATATTATATATTTTGTTTGATTGCCACACTGTTTATTATCGATTATTAGAATTTATTTTGCACAACGGCCATTGTAACCAGAATGTTTCAATCTCCATATTTGGCCACTCATTGGGACAGGGTACATTAGCTCTGGAGAAGCCAAGTGCATTGAAGTCGAACAAGTCTCCAGGAAATGAGTCTAGTGATTTAGCAAATGGCAACCAAAATGAAAATCTTGTGGCAGTTGAAACAACTGCTGCAACAAGGATCCAGACTGCATTCCGGGCTTATAAGGTTCGTTCAAGCAAATTTTTTGCAGTAACCATGTTTTTGTTTTCATATTTCGTTATTCTACCGCAAACGACGACGCGTCTATATGATATTGTGCTTTTGTTGCTGCTATACCAGCTTCCAAATTGTATTTTATAAGGGATATGTGATTTATGAATATAGCCAACAAATATAAGTGCAGGTTCATGTTTCTTATATATATGACGGTACGAATCTGCGTTTCACTATCTTCTGCTGCTTTTTTATTTCACAATGCTGAATTTTAGTTATCTTCTCTAGGCTAGGAAAGCTCTACGGAGATTGAAAGGTTTCACAAAACTGAAGAATTTAACACAGGGTTACTCTATTCAAAAGCAAGCGAGTACAACTATAACATATCTTCATTCATGGAGCAGAATACAGGGTGAGATTAGAGCTCGTCGAATCTGTATGGTCACAGAAGACAAGATCAGGCGGAAGAAACAAGAGTCTCAACTAAAACTCGAAGAAAAGCTCCATGATTTCGAGGTAATAGTCCTTTCCTCCAAAGTTTGACCTCTCCCTATAAGGACCACTCTTTGTCTTTCTATAAAAGTGTACATCAGCTCAACCATAGTTCAATTAGAGTCGGACCATCAAATCGTTTTCAATGACTAGTCCGGTTTTAAAAACATTGGATCAAATAATTTTGCAAGATGTGCTAATCTGTTCCTTTTAATGCAGTTCTGTTACTCTTGTTCTAAGCGCTGTATATAACACATTACAGGTTGAATGGTCCGGCGGCCCTGAAACCGCGGAGGAAACCCTTGGAAGGATACACCAGAGAGGAGAAGCAGCAGTTAAGCGTGAAAGAGCCATGGCTTATGCCTTTTCTCATCAGGTAAGTCAATCTTGGGAATGTCCGGTTGTTGTCTTATTTCCTATGAGGCACGGACACCAGATACAACACTGACACGTCGACACGGGTAATAGCTTGAAAACATGAATAAATTGAACATAATCACAAGTATCGGTTTACACGGACACAGACACGTCTTGTTTCAGAAGTTGGTGCTATAGAGCTTATTTCTCACATAATCCAACTGAAAATAAAATGCATATTTCATGAAATATTTAGTGGAGAGCAAACTCTAGTCAGAGTCAAGTACTAGGCAGTTACGAGCTCGGCAGAGCTAACTGGGGCTGGAGCTGGAAGGAACGCTGGATCGCCGCTCGTCCATGGGAAAGTCGTGTCTCTAGCATTAGCCCGAAGAAAGCTCAAAATAAACCTGCATTCAAGGTTCAAAAGAATAAAAACACATCAGCTTCTAAAACTCCGGTTTCAGTAACACCTCCTTCCTCCAATGCAAAAGGTACTCCTCCTCCTAAAGGGAGTACCAAAGGTAGGAGATTGTCTTTTCCAACCACAGAGAAAGAGAAAACTGTGGTTGAAGGAGGAGTGAAGTGAGTATTCAACAATGGTTCCTACAAAGAAAAGGTCAATTTTTCAAGTATAAAGCCTTTTATATAAAGTCAACATAAGAGGTCACTTTATTTATTCATTGGATTGCTTACTATTTGTGCATATTTTGGTGTGATTTGTTGATTGATTCTGTTTTCTTTTTCCTCACATTTTGTCAATCTTGTATATTCAAAGAAGAGACAGATTAATTTGTAGATAGAACAATATCTTTTTTATACCTTATTATAAAAGTCCTAAGATATGATCATGTTTATTTCTTAATGGTTTATTACCAGAGCAGTGATATGTGTACTTTTACACTTCTATTCAACTCTAAATTTCTCTTTATATAACTATTCTCATCTTTAGTCGACCCGCTGACTTCATTTGTTGTTGTATGTGTATTTCCATCTGGCGTGTCTTGGTATATGACACTCGTATACGTGTGAGAAAAGTCAGATAAATGTCGAAAAAATCAAATAACCGCAAAGATAAATGAAAATTATGTCAAGATAAAAAACCATTTACAAAATTATAGTATCAAAATGAACATAACAACACATGGCTTTTGATTAAAATTAAAGTGATAGTGAGACCATTAATGAGTAGTCCACCTTCTTTTGCAAATGTAACTACCAACAAAATAAATAAATCATATTGATTACATAGCTGCCATGAAAATAACCAATTAATTGGTGAGAAATTATCTTACCTAGAATTACTCAGAATAGTAGACCTCTAGCAATCATTTCCCGAAGAAGTTTCTCCGCCTTTTCATTCTCATCTTTATGAAAGAGAGTTTTGATGATAATTTCATACGTTATAGCATTAGGAATGATACCATTGTCCTCCATTTTTGACAACAAGGCCTTTAATTCATCAAACAAGCCTTCTTTACAAAATCCATTAATCATAATATTATATGTTTGGATATTTAAACAATAACCCTTAATCAAAAGATCCTTAAAAATAGTCTGTGCGTTTTTAAGTTGTCCCCCTTTGCATAGTCCGTCGATAAGTGTATTGTACATGCAGATATCTGGTATAATGCCATGGTCTTTGATACTTTTGATTAATGCAATAGCCTTGTCAACAAGATGGTTTTTGCATAAAGCGTGTATTAAAGAATTATAAGTGAATATATTAGCTGGTTGACCATTATCATGCATCTCATCAACAAGCTTCCAAGCATGTGAGATTCTCCCTGATTTGCACAAACCATCGATGAGAGAATTGTAAGTCACTGTGTTAGGAGTAATTCCTTTGCAACACATTTCATTGAAGAGACTCAAGGCTTCATTGACCATTTTCATCTTACAAAATCCATTAATCATGATATTATAGCTCCGAGCATTAGGTGCCACTCCCATTCGAGAAATAGTTCTTAACACACATTCAGCTTTATTCACCTCTTTAACTAGACAATACCCATCCATTAATGAATTGTAAACTACAACATCAGGTATTAAACCTTCTTTCATCATCACGGCTAATAGATTCTTAGCTTCTTTCACATTTCCCTCCTTACAAAGAGAATCAACAAATATAGTAAAAGTACAAACATCTGGGTGGATATTTTTCAGTAGCATTTCATTTAAAAAACAAAACGCTTCTTTCAATTGACCAACAATACAAAATCCATAGATTAGAGAATTGAAAGTGACAACATCAGGAGAAATTCTCTTTGCAATCATTTCAGAATATAACTCATAGGCATCATTAACACATTTATCTTTACACAAACTATCGATAATTGTGTTATACATTACCCCATTAAGCCTGACCAATTTCCCTTCAATCTTTCTCAACATTTGCACGGCGGCCCTTGTTTCCCCAATTTTACACAGCCCATTAATCAATGACGCGTAACCAGGTTGATCGAAGTGAAATCCACGCGCAACCACATAATCATGAAAATGCAAAGCTTCACTCACCTTACCGTTAAGGCACATACCATTGACAAGTGTACCCAAGGTTATGGAATTCGGTTCATAACCTAACTTAAGAATCTTTCCCAACATAGAAAATGCAAAATTCATTTTACCTAGACGGGAGTAACAATTGATCAAGATGCTCAAAGTAGCAATACCCGGAGTAATTCCATTGAATTCTAATTGGTGGGAAAGGGAAATAACAGTGGTGTAATGGTTCTTAGTCTTGGCCAGGAAGCCTAGAATCTTGTTAAATTGAATGATGGATGGGGTGGGATGCATGTGGAGCAAGGTATGGAATGAGGAAATGGCATCATGAATGATATGATTGGGTGTGAATTGATGCAGAGAGTGAGAAAAAGGGGTTAAGGGTTTTGAGAGAAAGTGAAATTTAATAAGAGAATTGGAGTAAGAAATTAACCTTGAACTTGTGAACGACATTGATGGGTTAACGAAGAGAATGTTTCTGAGTTCGGAGATTTGTAGTGGTATCCTATTACGTTGTCCACGAGTGAATCGCAGAAATTAGAAATTCCGGTTTTACAATGAGAAATTGTTGTTTTGTTTTGTTTTACCCATTTGTTGGAGCATGGTATTTGGGAAAAAGGAGACAATGGGGAGCTGATTTAGTAGGGTTTGGAGAAGAGAATTAACCGAACAACGTTTTTGGTTTGCTATCTTATTGCACATTTTAAAGCTTACTTACTACTTAGTAATTTTTTTATTTTTTATTTTTTATTTAGCAATAGTTAGTTGGTCAATAGTATTTGGTCCGGTAAGGATTGGTGTTGGACTAGTAAATTTTATTTAAAAATAACAATTATTTATTAAAAAATTATACATTTAAATAAAATGCACAAGTTTCAATATAAAATTTACTATTTTGAATATTTTGAATTTCTTGACATGTGTAAATATACATGATAGAAAAATCCATCTTATTATTATACGGTTCATCTTAACCTGACCCTCAAATAGGTAATTCAGAGAGTTATAATATTCCAAATAAAAAATGTAATCTTTGAAAGTAATTCTTAAAGGGTGATCCAAGCAATTTGTTTCAACCACAATAATAGTTCTGAGTTTAGCTTAATTATTTGGTCAATTCAGAGTCTGTTACAACTTTATCTCAATTTTGAAGTTAATTTTGTTAAGCATCAAATAAATATGGTTGCTCACTCGTTAGTGAAATCGATCAATTTTTATATTAGACGTAGTAATATTAATTAGAGGCCTCCTTGTATTGAACAATATTTGATTAATGAAACGTGTTAAGCTATTTTTGTCAAAAAAATGTATATATGATATAAGTTTTATTCTAATGTGATACATAAAATTGATGATGTGCTCATGCGAAGATGTCTGATATGACGATGTGTGTATTTGATATGGTGGAGTGAGAGTGCTCTTACAAGGCTAGCACTCCAACGTCCAAGTCAGTGAATTCACGAGGTGTAACTTTTTAATAATGATTAAAATTGTACATGTGATGGCACGTAGACGAGCTTTTATATGGTTGGCAATTGGAACTGCTCATGTAAGTTCCTGATTTGTATGGATTGACTTAATTTTAATAAAACAAATAAATAGCAGCAACAATGTATTGTACAATAGGATTCCTAACTTATAATCTTATCTAGAATGCCTTAACATGTTGTGTTGAAAAATTTCAACATGTGGAATAACATGTCATATGAGATGTCGAGACATCAGACATCACGCTACAGAAACTGTTAGGTTGTTACAATTCTGTTTTAGTTAGTGCAAAATATTCTAGGAATATTATGCATCTTATGTGGCGTGACTTTGAAGGCATATGTGGAGGTCCAAGAGCTAAGGAGAAAGATCAGCAAGGACCTTGATTGTAGCAGAAGTTATCTGCATTTTTGTTTCTGCAAAAGTTTGTTTACGCAAAAGTTTGTTACAACTTATGTTGTTATTTTGAAGGCCCAAATCTAGTTGGGTAATAGGTTATAAAATAGGCAGTTGTAACCTAGTTTTAGTAAGCTAACCAGTTTTAGAAAGATGTAATCTTTAGGGTTAGCCGTGTAAGTGAACCACCCGGATTGTGGGATGGTCATTGATTTGTACCTCGAAGCCTGTAGGCAAGAAGATTATTTTACTCACTCAGAAGTTGTGAAGCAATGAGTGTGGTTGTGTTCCACTATGTCAAAATTGACTTTAGACAGCGCCACATAGACAACGTTTATGCCCAAAGCGCTGCTATCTGTTCTCAGAAAAATTATAAATTATAAATTTAAACAGAAGCGCTGCTAAAGGTATACTTTAGACAGCGCTTCACATAAGCGCTGCTATATGCCATATTCATAGGCAGCGCTTTTTTTCCCTAAGCGCTGCTATTAGTTTTAAAAAAATTAGAATAAGCGCTGCTAAAGGCTTACTTTAGACAGCGCTAAAAGCGCTGCTAAAAGCATTATTCTAGAAAGTGCTGCTAAAGACCAAAGTGTTGCTAAAGGTTATACTTTAGACATCGTTTTCCAAAAGCGCTGCTAAAAGAATTATTCTAAAAGAGCTGCTAAAGACATTATTCTAAAAGCGTTGCTAAAGACCAAAGCACTGCTAAAGGTAATACCTATGCCAACGCTTTTAGAAAACGCTGCCTTAGATAATTAAAAACTTTCAAAATCCCTAAATTAATCAGAAAACCCTCGCTCTCGCTCACAGCTAGCATCTCTATTATTGTTCGTCTTCTCAAACAGAAACCCTCGCTCTCGCTCACAACATCTCTATTATTGTTCTTCTTCTCAAACAGAAACCTCTCTCACGGCGTAACCACAACGGCGACGGCCTCACAACATCTCCTATTCAACTCTGTATTTTGATTTCAACTGTCGTATTCTTTTAAGACAAGAAGAAGCAAAACGATAAAGTGAAGAAGGAGAAGCAGAGAAGCATACCTCAGCTCGCCGACTTTCAGCAGAAACATTCCACTGTCACCACCGCCGTAGGTAACTCATACTTCCATTTTAATCTTATTTTGACAGTGGCGAAGCTTTTCTGCTTTTCAGCTTTGTTATGGTGTCTTCTTCTCCAATCTTTGTCCATGCATCTTTAATTTCGAATCATCTATGAATTTCAAAGATTTATTCTCAAAGTATACATGTTGGTTTTATCAAAACAATGAAACAAATGCATACAAGTCAACAATTGAGGAACCTTGTAGTTTTAATTATTGATATTTTTGTACAGAGAATACAAGGTAGTTGAATAGGTATGGTGAAATACGACGTGAAATAGAATTCTAAACTTCCATATTATTTTTGTCATTGATGATATTACTCTTACAAGAGGTATATAAGAAAAAAGTAGGTTGAATAGCTCTTGGTTAGGAAATCTAAAATTGTATACCATACTGAAACATATCATATCCTAAACCCTATTAATGTAAAGAGTGTGCCATGATTACTGAAATTCAAATTTCGTATGAGATCATGAATGAAGTATGGCAGAGGAAATTCCTCCCCAATCATCGAGAATTGGGGTTAATACTCGATGCTCGTCTTATCCTTGGGTAGTGTTTTTACTTTAAGATTTAAGGGAGTATATTTACTCATATATTAAACTCAAATCAACCAAATTCTTTCTTTAAATTGAAGCCTTAAAATTGCATTCTATACTTACCCCCCTTTGTTAGTAGTTACTTTTTATTTAGTGAAAATTGTTTTATGATTTAATCTTAAACTATAAAATAGATTTAGAACAATTCTCTAAGTAAGTTGAATAGTACAATTTCATTTGGTACTCCTTCAAGTATTCTACTAAGTCACTGCGATATGTTGTTTGTCAAATTGTCTTACAGATTTATCCAACCATTTCGGGTTTAACTCAATTTTTAATCATTATAATCATGCAATTCATCAAGTAACATGTATATGTTTTATGTTTGGTACTCTTGCATCCAATGTCAAGAACTTCTAGGAAACTAGAAACATTTACCCGATATTCATTCTCACACGGACAACTTTTTAGATAACAATTCATCATATTTTGTAAGTGTATTTCAGCAAAAAATAATGCTCATTAAAAGTAAAATTTTCAATGAAAAACTATGAGTTTTAGTCCAATTATATCTATTTTCAATGATAAACCCTGCTAAGGTTTCATTCCAATTATATCTATAAGTTTCTGGATCAGGACCTCCAATCTTAGGGTATCCACAATTTTGGCATGCATCCCTCTTCTTGAAGTTTATGTGCTGGCAAGCATTACACATCCAATCTCCTCCTGACCAGCTCATTTTTCCTGTTATCTAACCTTTTTAGAAGAAATAAAAGGAATAACACAAGTATGAGGCGAGTAGTGTGATTCAGAATCTAAGGTAGATATTGATAGTAAAAGTATTTGGTTTGTGTGGGTGTGTGTAACGTGACAGTGCAAAAACTAGTGTGTAATGAAATGTTTGAAAGAATAATGAGTATGTATATTATATTGTAACCTTATAAGTAGATCTTTAAAACTAGAACAAGGGGCAATTGTAGTTTAATATTAGGAATGTGTTGGTATTGTACTTGTATGCCTCTTTTTTCACATATGGTTTTCTTAGTGCTATGCTATCTTGATATCAAAATATGATACAAATATTTACAGTTCATACTATTCACCAACTTTATAGTTTTTTATTATATAAAAGATAGAGTTGTGGTTAAATTCTATTGGGATTATGATGTTGTTGTTAAAAAAATTCTTTCCTTTGAATTATCAGTGTTTCTCGGCCTAGATCGACGTACAACGCTCATTCCCTGTGTTTCCCTGAATTCGAGGTAAATTTCTTTCTCAAATTACTGGTTCTGGTATAAGTAGCTTATTAAGTAGAAAAATCATGGATAAAAAATGGAGGTTTAGCTTAAATTACTTAGTGTTTTTGAGGTAAATTTCTTCCTCATGTTAATTAGTGTTTTTGTTTAGCTTACTAAATAGTAAAACCATGGATAAAAAATGGATGTGTGCCAATCGATTGTCAAAAGAGTACGAGAATGGGGTATTAGAGTTGGTTAAGTTTGCTGTTGAACACGCTGAAGACCCGAATAGAATGAAATGTCCTTGTTTGGGTTGTTGTTATATGGGTCGGGTTGACGCGGATGGATTGAAATCGCATTTACTAATGCATGGAATTGATCGAAGTTATACGTGTTGGATTTTCATGGTGAGAAAAGCAGCGAGAATGTTGAACCGGGGGTGAAAAGTAATGCGACCTATGCTTCATATGACAATGTCACGGATACATATGATTGTGATCGAGTCGAAGAGATTACAGAAGCACTTGAAGAAGATCTTCAGGATTGTCCCAAAATGTTTGAGAGTTTGGTAAGCGATGCAGAGAAACCGTTGTATAAAGATTGCCCTAAATTCACAAGATTTTCTGCAGTATTAAAACTTTACAACTTAAAGGCACACAATGGATGGTCGGATAAACGTTTTAAAGAGTTATTAGCCCTTTTGAGAGATATGCTTCCTGAGGATAATGTTCTTCTTAATCGAACCTACGAGGCCAAAAAAATGGTGTGCTCTATTAGCATGAGCTATGATAAGATACATGCATGTCTAAATGATTGCATTTTGTTTCAAAACGAATATGCATCGTTGAATGAGTGCCCTAAGTGCGGTTTATCTCGATATAAGAAAAAATTATCTCCAACAAAACTCTTATGGTATTTTCCTATTATTCCGGGATTTAGACGCATATTTCATAGTGGAACCGATGCTAGACACTTGACTTAGAATGCAGATGAAAGAATTATCGATGGAAAGTTTTGACATCCGGCAGATGCACCACAGTGGAAGAAAATTGATAATGATTATCCTGATTTCGGAGGAGAAACAAGAAACCTTCGCTTGGCATTATCTACGGATGGAATGAACCTGCATGGTCTTCAAAGTATCTCACATTCCACATGGCCTGTGATTCTTATGATTTATAACCTACCTCCATGTCTATGTATGAAGCACAAGTACATGATGTTATCTATGTTAATTTCTGGGCCTAAACAACCAGGGAATGACATAGATGTATACTTGAAACCTTTAATCGAAGATTTGAAGATTTTGTGGGAGAACGGTGTGGAGGTTTATAATGGATATAGGAAAGAAAGTTTCAATTTGAGGGCGATGTTGTTTGGCACAATTAACGATTTTCCAGCATATGGAAATCTATCCGGGTATAGCATTAAAGGTGAAAAAGTGTGTCCTGTCTGTGAAGATGGAACCGATACGACGCGATTGAAACTTTGTCAGAAGAATGTATTTCTCGGTCATCATAGATTCTTAAATTCTAAACATCAATATCATGGATGAAGAAAAGCGTTCAATGGAGATACCGAACAACGTAGAGCTCCACCTGGATTGACAGGTGATCAAGTTTTTGAAAAGGTGAAAGATGTGAGTATTCAGTTTGGCAAGTCTTTTGCACATAAAGTTGTCATAGGTGGGTGGAAGAAGAGGTCATTTTTTTTGAATTGGCATATTGGAAATCTTTGTACGTAAGACATTTTCTTGATATTATGCATATTGAAAAAAATGTATTTGAAAGTATTATTGGTACGTTACTCAATATAAAAGGAAAGTCTAAGGATGGCCTTAAAGGAAGGGAGGACATGGTAGAGATGGAAATAAGAACTGAATTAGGAACCGTGAAGAAAGGAAGACGAACATATCTACCACCTGCTGCTTATACTCTATCTAGAAAGGAAAAGAAAATATTGTGTAAGTTTCTGAGTGAAGTTAAAGTTCCAGAAGGTTACTCCTCAGACATTAGAAGACTCGTGTCTATTCCCGAGGTAATTATATATATTATTATGAAATTAAATTAGTGTAATTTATTTAACTGACATATATACACATTAATGATGTCATATTTATTATTGATTTTAGGGCATTTCACCTTGTCAACTCTTTTTAGAGACACTGACTTATCGCATGGTTGGCAAGGGAAAAATGCATAACACTCTGGGAGAAGTACTTCATCATAAACCGCTCCCTTTTGGATATTTGAAAGTATCAATTGATATTACTTTAGAGGAGGGTGCGTTATTACCAATCCCAGACGAAGTTTCGGATGCAACATTGGTGGGAGAGGCAATAGGAGCTTATGTTGCATGGCCGTCAAGACTCATTCGCATAGATAATGAGGTATACTTAAAACCATTATGAACCTTTGAGTACTCAAATTTTTTACGTTCATTTTACTTACATTTTTTTTGCATGGTAATGTTAGACTCCTACAAAACCCAAACCAAAAGGTAAAGGGATTACGCGGCCAATCGAGTCAGTGGCATCAAAATAACAGGTACAACACAATTTATATGATATTTATGCTTAGATAATGTTAATTTGTCATCTTATACTTGACCAATCTAATTTTTTGATATTTAGATTATTCCTGCTAAAGAGATTGAAGTTGTCAATAGGGGTAAGGAGCCTGCAATTAGCAACAGTCCAACAGAAATAAAGAGTGTTGCTAAGAGGACCGGGGCTAGAAAGAAAACTACTTCACAGTATAGGTCGTGCCTTCAGACATATATAAGCTTCACAACTATTTCGCAAGGTGGTACTAGTCTTATACCCATGGATGCAGGGATTTATGGTTCTGAAGGCATGACAGCAATTGGTAAGGAGGATTTGGAACAAGTTTTTGGACACTTGACATTAGGCATCGTTGTTATTAATACATACATCAGGTATACTCCAATCAACTTTGTTTAATTAATTGCAGAATTTATTTACTCATTTCAATGAATAATTAATGTTAATGATGTTTTTATTTAAGGTTTTTGTATGACAAGTTGATTCGCCCACGTGGATTGGAATCCAGATTCGCTTTCATAAATCCTAACTTTGTCCATGCAGGGTCAATCATCTCAAAACCAGATGAAGTAATAGCGTTTGTACTCCGTTTATCTATGGCCAACAAAGATACAAAAAATTGTTCTTTTTACCATATAATACTAGCCACAAGATTTTCATTCTAAATTTCCTTTATTATAATTTTTTTGTTTTTTGACGTTGTGTAGAAAGTTTCCATCTAACCTTTGTTTAATATTACTGTGGACACTGGTTATTGGTTGCGATTAATCCTGTGAGAGAAATTGTATATTATCTGGATTCATTGGGAAATGATTGGACAACATACCCAGATATGAAGAAGACGATTAATACGTAAGTGAGATTGTTCTAAAATATTCATGTGTATATTTAATTATTTATGTGAGATAGTTCTAAATATTCGTTATTATTTTATTATAGCATTCTACAAAGTTTTCGAGCACAAAGAGATATTCAAGTACCAAGGAGTAGAGTCAACAATATTTCATGGATCAAAGTGGAGGTATATATTTTCACAATTTTGATTATATAGTGATGATACTTGATAAAACAAGTTAAGGTGTATATCTTGATGTATATCCGTATTTTCTTTCCATGTGTAGTGTCCTCGTCAGCTCAGTTGTGTAGATTGCGGTTATTTTATGTTGAGGTTTATGAAAGAAACTCTTCTTTTGGATCGATTAGAGATTCCATCCACGATATGAATTTCTAACTTAGGAATTATTTTAATATTTCTCATAAAATGACTTAGTGTTTTAAGTAAATCATACTATGTTATATTATTATAGTACTTTGATGAATTCAAGTGTGTTTATTACTCAAAAAATCAATTGGATGAACTTATGGAGGATTGGTGCCAATTTGTTATGGAGTTGAGAATTTTATTATAAGGTATAACTTTGAGTTTTGAGAATATAATATATGTCATTATAGTTGTGTTGCAATATTGTTGTTTTTGTTGTTGTTATTTGGTAACTTGTATGAATTTCGATTTTTTGATTTTGTTTCAGGTTATATCGGTGCAGATCGATGTAGAAGATAGAGCTATTTTGTAATTCATTGTTGATGTTGTTTCATTGTTGTATATATTAATGTTGTTGTTTCATTGTTGTATATATTAATGTTGTTGTTGTTTCAAGTTTATGAAATATTGTCCAAAAAAGGATTAAAGATGTATATTGATGTTGTTGTTCTTTCAAATTTTATATTGAAGCTACAAATCCTGGTAAAAATCTGGTGCAAAAATGGTGAAATTAAATCTGATAGGCAGCATTTTGTTTTAAATGAAAAAAAATTATATTCTAAATTTTCTTAGGGAAAGCGCTGCTAAAGGGGGGAATAGACAACACTTTTAATGAGAAGCGCTGTTTAAAGTGGATGAAAAAAGCACTGCTATATAGGACAATAAAAAAGCGCTGCTAAAGGGGAAATAAAAAAGCGCTGTATCAAGTAAAGCGTTGCTAAAGAGGATATCTATAGCAGCGCTTTTCAGGAAAAAACGCTGCCTAAAGGTATCTATAGCAGTCCTTTTACAAAGCGTTGTCTAAAGCTCCACTTAAAATTCTTTCAAAAGCGATGTCTAAAGTGAAAGCGCTGCTAAAGAGGGTATCTGTAGCAACGCTTTTCAGGAAAAAGCGTTGCCTAAAGGGTATTTATAGCAACGCTTTTACAGTAACCTAAGCGTTGTCTATACTTTTAGCAGCGGTGGTTTTAGCAGCGCATTTAAGCGTTGTTAAAGGCCTAAAAAAGCGTTGTCTAATCCCTTGTTTGGCGTAGTGTCCTTGGAAGAAGCTGTGAAGCAATTCCAAGTTTGGTTTGTGTCACTTGAGTGACTAGTTTATATGGTGTTTGAAGTGTGGTATCTTCAAACTGTTTTAGTGGTGTTTTGAATGAGGTATCTCCAAGCTGATTGTGTTAGGAGCCAAGTAGTTGATGCAGTTGCTGGTGTGATAATAGCTGATAGACATCACTAAGGTGATTGGAAGTGAGCGGAGGTTCTCATATCTAAGTGTGGTATCTTAGGTAGATGATCGCAACTTTATCGTCTATACTAATCGGAGAGCAAGTATATCTATCGCGTAGTTTTAAAAGATATCAAACCTAAGGGACTATAAATCAAACTAACGTAACCTAAAACTACATGTAAAGCTATAACTATCGAATAAATAAATTGGGGAATTTTGGGTAATTAAACTTAATCTAGTCGAAATAATAAGCGAATATCGGTATGTAATTCGTTAACCTAGAGAATCCGACTTTCCACGACTTATTTTCTCAAAATGACAATAATCCTTTTCAAAGAAATATTTATTTAAAAATCTTATCTCAAACTTTCGCTCTATTGAATTAAATTATAAGTCTAAACTCTAATGTATGCTCGCTATCCCATTGATTTTAAAAATACTTTTGAAAATAAATAAAGTTTAATCGATTTTAAAAGCGTCATGATCTTTAAAAATAATACCTAGTATCCACTATCTCGTTTTAAACCTCAAACTCTCGCTCTGTTGGTTTCTAACCTTAGTCCAGTTTAGTAACCTCAAACTTTCGCTCTGTTGGTTTCTAAGCTTTTTTTTTTTTAATAAATTAAATTGGATATCTAAATCAGAAAAGTGCTTATTTTACGAAATAAAGTTAAGCCAGTTTGTTCCGGATCTTTTTAGTTTAACTAGTTACATACCGAATCAAATTAAATTAGCCAGACATATTTATAAAAACAGACATGTATAAACTAAAGTATTCAACATGTGTAAATAATTCCATAGCCAGGCAGATAAATCTCATGCAAACAGTTAATTGTATAAATTAAAGCAATTAAATAAAAAACCTGAAATAATTTAAATTCTTGAAATAATCTTTGTGCTTGAATAAGCGCAGTACTTGAATCTCCAATGAAAATTAAACAATTCTGACTATAACTTGGGAATAATAAATCACTAGTACTTGAAAGGAAAGGAAATTTAACTAGAAACAAAATGCTGGAAGAAGAATACTCGAATGCTGGAAAAACAAATATTGCTAGGAAAATAATAGTACGAAGAAAAAAAAAACGAGAGAGATGGCTTTGTCACTTTGATTCTCTTTTATACTTGTTCCTCGTAACTGCCCTGTTTCCTTCTTTTTCGTCCAATCAAAATATATCTCCACGAAAGAATCGGGACTACTTGAGATGTGCGTCCCATGTATTTCTCAAAATCCCATTGTAACCAGAATGTTTCAATCTCCATATTTGGCCACTCATTGGGACAGGGTACATTAGCTCTGGAGAAGCCAAGTGCATTGAAGTCGAACAAGTCTCCAGGAAATGAGTCTAGTGATTTAGCAAATGGCAACCAAAATGAAAATCTTGTGGCAGTTGAAACAACTGCTGCAACAAGGATCCAGACTGCATTCCGGGCTTATAAGGTTCGTTCAAGCAAATTTTTTGCAGTAACCATGTTTTTGTTTTCATATGTCGTTATTCTACCGCAAACGACGACGCGTCTATATGATATTGTGCTTTTGTTGCTGCTATACCAGCTTCCAAATTGTATTTTATAAGGGATATGTGATTTATGAATATAGCCAACAAATATAAGTGCAGGTTCATGTTTCTTATATATATGACGGTACGAATCTGCGTTTCACTATCTTCTGCTGCTTTTTATTTCACAATGCTGAATTTTAGTTATCTTCTCTAGGCTAGGAAAGCTCTACGGAGATTGAAAGGTTTCACAAAACTGAAGAATTTAACACAGGGTTACTCTATTCAAAAGCAAGCGAGTACAACTATAACATATCTTCATTCATGGAGCAGAATACAGGGTGAGATTAGAGCTCGTCGAATCTGTATGGTCACAGAAGACAAGATCAGGCGGAAGAAACAAGAGTCTCAACTAAAACTCGAAGAAAAGCTCCATGATTTCGAGGTAATAGTCCTTTCCTCCAAAGTTTGACCTCTCCCTATAAGGACCACTCTTTGTCTTTCTATAAAAGTGTACATCAGCTCAACCATAGTTCAATTAGAGTCGGACCATCAAATCGTTTTCAATGACCAGTCCGGTTTTAAAAACATTGGATCAAATAATTTTGCAAGATGTGCTAATTTGTTCCTTTTAATGCAGTTCTGTTACTCTTGTTCTAAGCGCTGTATATAACACATTACAGGTTGAATGGTCCGGCGGCCCTGAAACCGCGGAGGAAACCCTTGGAAGGATACACCAGAGAGGAGAAGCAGCAGTTAAGCGTGAAAGAGCCATGGCTTATGCCTTTTCTCATCAGGTAAGTCAATCTTGGGAATGTCCAGTTATTGTCTTATTTCCTATGAGGCACGGACACCAGATACAACACTGACACGTCGACACGGGTAATAGCTTGAAAACATGAATAAATTGAACATAATCACAAGTATCGGTTTACACGGACACAGACACGTCTTGTTTCAGAAGTTGGTGCTATAGAGCTTATTTCTCACATAATCCAACTGAAAATAAAATGCATATTTCATGAAATATTTAGTGGAGAGCAAACTCTAGTCAGAGTCAAGTACTAGGCAGTTACGAGCTCGGCAGAGCTAACTGGGGCTGGAGCTGGAAGGAACGCTGGATCGCCGCTCGTCCATGGGAAAGTCGTGTCTCTAGCATTAGCCCGAAGAAAGCTCAAAATAAACCTGCATTCAAGGTTCAAATGAATAAAAACACATCAGCTTCTAAAACTCCGGTTTCAGTAACACCTCCTTCCTCCAACGCAAAAGGTACTCCTCCTCCTAAAGGGAGTACCAAAGGTAGGAGATTGTCTTTTCCAACCACAGAGAAAGAGAAAACTGTGGTTGAAGGAGGAGTGAAGTGAGTATTCAACAATGGTTCCTACAAAGAAAAGGTCAATTTTTCAAGTATAAAGCCTTTTATATAAAGTCAACATAAGAGGTCACTTTATTTATTCATTGGATTGCTTACTATTTGTGCATATTTTGGTGTGATTTGTTGATTGATTCTGTTTTCTTTTTCCTCACATTTTGTCAATCTTGTATATTCAAAGAAGAGACAGATTAATTTGTAGATAGAACAATATCTTTTTTATACCTTATTATAAAAGTCCTAAGATATGATCCTGTTTATTTCTTAATGGTTTATTACCAGAGCAGTGATATGTGTACTTTTACACTTCTATTCAACTCTAAATTTCTCTTTATATAACTATTCTCATCTTTAGTCGACCCGCTGACTTCATTTGTTGTTGTACGTGTATTTCCATCTGGCGTGTCTTGGTATATGACACTCGTACGTGTGAGAAAAGTTAGATAAATGTCGAAAAAATCAAATAACCGCAAAGATAAATGAAAATTATGTCAAGATAAAAAACCATTTACAAAATTATAATATCAAAATGAACATAACAACACATGGCTTTTGATTAAAATTAAAGTGATAGTGAGACCATTAATGAGTAGTCTACCTTCTTTTGCATATGTAACTATCAACAAAATAAATAAATCATATTGATTACATAGCTGCCATGAAAATAACCAATTATTTGATGAGAAATTATCTTACCTAGAATTACTTGTATAGTAGACCTCTAGCAATCACTTCCCGAAGAAGTTTCTCCGCCTTTTCATTCTCATCTTTATGAATGAGAGCTTTGATGATAATTTCATACGTTATAGCATCAGGAATGATACCATTGTCCTCCATTTTTGACAACAAGGCCTTTAATTCATCAAACAAGCCTTCTTTACAAAATCCATTAATCATAATATTATATGTTTGGATATTTAAACAATAACCCTTAATCAAAAGATCCTTAAAAATATTATGTGCGTTTTTAAGTTGTCCCCCTTTGCATAGTCCGTCGATAAGTGTATTGTACATGCAGATATCTGGTATAATGCCATGGTCTTTGATACTTTTGACTAATGCAATAGCCTTGTCAACAAGATGGTTTTTGCACAAAGCGTCTATTAAAGAATTATAAGTGAATATATTAGCTGGTTGACCATTATCATGCATCTCATCAACAAGCTTCCAAGCATGTGAGATTCTCCCTGATTTGCACAAACCATCGATGAGAGAACTGTAAGTCACTGTGTCAGGAGCAATTCCTTTGCAACACATTTCATTGAAGAGACTCAAGGCTTCATTGACCATTTTCATCTTACAAAATCCATTAATCATGATATTATAGCTCCAAGCATTAGGTGCCACTCCCATTCGAGAAATAGTTCTGAACACACATTCAGCTTTATTCACCTCTTTAACTAGACAATACCCATCCATTAATGAATTGTAAACTACAACATCAGGTATTACACCTTCTTTCATCATCACGGCCAATAGATTCTTAGCTTCTTTCACATTTCCCTCCTTACAAAGAGAATCAACAAATATAGTAAAAGTACAAACATCTGGGTGGATATTTTTCAGTAGCATTTCATTTAAAAAACTAAACGCTTCTTTCAATTGACCAACAATACAAAATCCATAGATTAGAGAATTGAAAGTGACAACATTAGGAGAAATTCTCTTTGCAATCATTTCAGAATATAACTCATAGGCATCATTAACACATTTATCTTTACACAAACTATCAATAATTGTGCTATACGTTACCACATTAAGCCTGACCAATTTCCCTTCAATCTTTCTCAACATTTGCACGGCGGCCCTTGTTTCCCCAATTTTACACAGCCCATTAATCAATGACGCGTAACCAGGTTGATCGAAGTGAAATCCACGCGCAACCACATAATCATGAAAATGCAAAGCTTCACTCACCTTACCGTTAAGGCACATACCATTGACAAGTGTACCCAAGGTTATGGAATTCGGTTCATGACCTAACTTAAGAATATTTCCCAACATAGAAAATGCAAAATTCATTTTACCTAGACGGGAGTAACAATTGATCAAGATGTTCAAAGTAGCAATATCCGGAGTAATTCCATTGAATTCTAATTGGTGGGAAAGGGAAATAACAGTGGTGTAATGGTTCTTAGTCTTGGCCAGGAAGCCTAGAATCTTGTTAAATTGAATGATGGATGGGGTAGGATGCATGTGGAGCAAGGTATCGAATGAGGAAATGGCATCATGAATGATATGATTGGGTGTGAATTGATGCAGAGAGTGAGAAAAGGGGGTTAAGGGTTTTGAGAGAAAGTGAAATTTAATAAGAGAATTGGAGTAAGAAATTAACCTTGAACTTGTGAACGACATTGATGGGTTAACGAGTGAATCACAGAAATTAGAAATTCCGGTTTTACAGTGAGAAATTGTTGTTTTGTTTTGTTTTACCCATTTGTTGGAGCATGGTTTTTGGGAAAAGGAGACAATGGGGGCTGATTTAGTAGGGTTTGGAGAAGAGAATTAACCAAACAATGTTTTTGGTTTTTATCTTATTGCACATGTTAAAGCTTACTTACTACTTAGTAATTTTTTTTATTTTCTATTTAGCAATAGTTAGTTGGTCAATAGTATTTGGTCCGGTAAGGATTGGTGTTGGACTAGTAATTTTTATTTAAAAATAACAATTATTTATTAAAAAATTATACATTTAAATAAAATGCACAAGTTGCAATATAAAATTTACTATTTTGAATATTTTGAATTTCTTGACGTGTGTAAATAAACATGATAGAAAAATCCATCTTATTATTATACGGTTCATCTTAACCTGACCTTCAAATAAGTAATTCAGAAAGTTATAATATTCCAAATAAAAAATGTAATCTTTGAAAGTAACTCTTAAAGGGTGTGTTCGCGTTAAAAGGTGACGCGCCTGAGGATGCGAACGTGAGTTCGGATTCTCTGGCATGCAACGATTTAAATCTTTTGATTTGTTTATAAAGATGCCGCGAGCATCAAGCTTTATTATTTTCAACACAAGAAAGATGATTTAATGATTATGAAAAAGGGGAAAGTTGAAATACCCTCAATAGATATTGGTATGCGTAACGACTAGCGCAAACTAGACGTAACGCATTGGGGAGATTCTGAATAAGGGGGATTGGTATATAAAGGGAATAGATGGAGCACCCTAAATATATGTAGTTATCTACAGCTTTATATATGAATATGTTTGATATGTTTGTGTGTTTTAATTGCTATTTCTATGATTGGGAAAGTTTCTCCTTTGGATTTTAAGAAACAGTATATTATGTGGGATTCTAGTGTTTGTTATTATTGTGCTCGCAAAGATCTGTGGATCTTCTGCATACATATCCCCTAGTGGGAATCAGAGTATCTGTAGCTCGGATCTACAGGGTTCTCTGGTTTGTTTGGTCTGAGAGAGAAAGAAATTTGCTCGGCAAGGATGAGACCTTGTGCCTACGTATTCTCAAAAGGATGTTGAGAAAGTCAGAGCAATCGTAGTTCCCACTTATGCTAGTGGAAAGCAACGGGATGTTAGTAAGAGACAGACAAATGTCATCTTAATGAAAAATGTATCTAATCTATTTCATCACATACATTTTGAAAAGTTTGATTGATAAAAATCTTTCATCGTAAGTATTAGGTGTTTTGCTTGAGTGTACAAGCGTTACCACTTACATGTTTAAGAAAGATGTTTGAAAAAGATGATTGAATCTTTTAACTGTAAGTATTGGGTGTTTTGCTTGAGTGTACAAGCGTTACCACTTACATTTAAGAGATGTTTTTGTTTGAAAATAGTTTGAAAGGAGTTGAAAAGTTTTTGACTGTATGTGATGTGATAGATGAGATACTTCTTCCATAGAGATGGTAGATGTCTAAATCTCGAGGAGAAATTGATTGGATTAAAGGGATGCTTTTAAGAAGCCCGTGGGTCCTTGTATTGTTAGCCCAAGAGGAGGCATTCCGAGGGTCATCGAGGGTCATCGAGGGTCCTTGTATGAAGCTCAAGAGAAAGCTATAGGGTATGGCTGGCTTTGGCTTGAAAGGGATTTCACCGAGAAACCATCCTTTTCTGAATAAGAGCAATTTCACCGGGAAATTTTACTCTCTAGGGAATTTGAAAGTGATTTCACCGGGAAACCATCCTTTCAGGGTTCTATCTTATCGCGGGTGATTCTTCGTATTGGAAGCCCAATAGGAGGCTGTTAAGAGATTTCCTATCTCTTTCATTGTATGATGCCCAAGAGAAGGCTAAACTCAATGAGGAGTTCTTTTGAACGAAGCCCAAGAGGAGGCTGACTCAACAGGGGAGTGTTTGTCTTATATGAAGCCTAAGCGGAGGCTAAACTCTGTGGGGAGAGTTTCTTTGTACAAAGCCCAAGAGAAGGCTAACTCTGTTGGAGATAAAATATCTTGTATGAAGCCCAAGCGGAGGCTATACTCATGCTGGGAATGGATTGTCTTGTATGAAGCCCAAGCGGAGGCTAAACTCAACTGGGGATGAGTTATCTTGTATGAATTATAAACAAGTGTCTGTGAAACGAACGTTCGAAACGAGCGTAACTTGATTATTCACAAGTTTGAACTGTGTACGAGACAGTGAATATGTACACGAACGAGTATTTATGTACAGACAAAGATGGATGTACATAGGAGGGTTGGGACTTACACTGTAAGAGAGGCCCATTGATTTGAAAGAAGTTTTACTCAGGAGAATGCTCCTTTCAATACCAATGGTATTCAGTTGGTTTATACAGATGAAACGGAAACGAATGATCGAAGTTTATCTGTGTTGGAATATTTGTAAAAAGGTATCTGTGTTATGTACAGATGAAAATTTTGAATGAAAAGTATTTGGTATGTACAAAGAAAATATGTACACAAAAGACTATTTTGTTTGAGTATACACAAGTGATGTGAAAACAAACGATCGAAGTTTGTCTGTACTTAAGTATAAAAGGAATATCTGTATTATGTACAGATGAAACTTTGTAAAAAAATATTTGACAAAAGTTTGATATGTACAAAGAAATATTATGTACATAAAAGAATGTTATGGGACTTACACCTTGATGGAGGCCCATTGATTTAAAAAGAAATTTTACTCAGAAGAAAACTTCCTTTAGAACCAATGGATTTGGCGTATAGACAAACGAATGAAAACAAACGAAAGAAATTTGTTTATGTTTGAATATTGACAATGATGATTTGAATATGTACAAGTAAAGCTAAATATGTACATAAAGGATTGGGACTTACACCATAAGGGAGGCCCATGATCGATCGAGAAATTCGAGAGAAGACGAAATCAGTTTTATCATTTTGAATCGGATCGATTATGGTAAAAGATGCAAGTTTGATGAAATGTTTTGAAAAATGTTTTGAAAAATGTTTTGAAATGTGAGGTTCATTTATGAGAAGTTTTGAAAAAAACCGGAAGTCGAAAACTTGAAAAATTCACCTTTTAAGGAGGTTTTAAAAGTGTTCAGAACGTCGTTTTCGGCTCGATTAAAATTTAATCAGATGAAAGTTTTTTCTGAAAATTTTTGCACTATCACAAAATAGATGTATTTATTGACAAGTGTTTAAAAAATCATCTCAAAATGAGAAGTTTTGATTGGCCAAAAAAATGTTGAAAGTTTGATAAAAAGAACATGAAAAATTGAAGTTTTGTAAAAAAGAATGGAAAAAATGGTCCTGATGAGTGTTGAGCCCATGACCATTGAGTGGGACGCGTGGCAAGAAAGACTTAAGACCAAGCTAGGAACCACTAGACCAAACGCGTTGAGCTGTTTAGTGGACTAAAACACGCGTTGAAATAAGATTGGATAATTTGAAAATTTAAATTTGAAGAACACCAAGAACACGCGCAAATTTCTGGGTTCGTGTTTTGATTTTCAGTTTGCCAAATCCAACCTAAAATCTTCGTTTCTCCATGAAATCCAATGATGTAAACATCAAAGTTGATCGATTTTGCACCACGAACATGAATATGGTTGTTAATTTCATTTATATTCAGTCTAGAATGATTTAGGTTTCGAAGAACATGATGAACCCTAAACTGAAAATCTTAAATTAAATGATGTATGTTGGATGATTGTTTGATTTTATTGAGGGTTATCAATCGTTATGAGTGCAGAAAACAATTGGCCAAGAGTTTTGTCAAAAGAATCAAGGAATCATGATAACCAAGTTCGTGTTCATACCGGAAAATGAGAATCGAAACGATCTTTGGAGTGTTTCCAGTTGTTGTTTCGATTGTGTGAGCACCCCTCTAGGGATGGTGTATGATCACCGCTTGCTCGAAATGTCCCGAACTTTCCAACCAAGTCCACCTGCAGGATGAAAATGAAGCTTCGATTTTGGGTTAGAGCTGTTACAGTTAGTAGTTATTGATCCGGATCATGTACATGAGGTATGGTGATGATGTTAGGATGATCATAACACAAGTTAATTCAACCTAGCTTTTTCGATTGTTATGGCGCTTTGGAAGCTTGAAGCCATGGCATGTGATTTCTGATTTTAGCTTTGATCAAGTTGTTTTAAGCTTGGAACAAGTTTAATTATGATCATGAAACATGTTGGACACCAAATTTCATCATGTTTTCATTGAATTTTGAAAGTTGCAAGTTTTCTCAAAATGTGTTATGTTACTTGATTTTGAAGAAAAAAGTGTGAAGCATGACTTTGCAATGTTTTTGGTGTCCATTGAATGGCAAGAAAGACATCCATTTATAGGCAAATAAGTTCTGAAAATGTTAGGCAAGGTTTGGCCATTGGTAAATTTGACTTGCCTTAGAGGGCAAGGTAGTCATTTTGCATTAAATGCAAAAGGAACCTTCCTTTAACCATGGTTAAAAATTCAACTTGATCCAATCCTATCATAATTACATCCAACTGATTTTTATTAGTTCTATCTTCTCTTGGCAAGGTGGCAAAGGTTCTAGAAGAGAAAAATGCAAAATGACCTATAATTTTGAAGTTTTGACTTTGAAAATCAAGTGTCATGGAGCCTTATGTTTCAATTTCAAAAGTATAGCTAGACTCCATGGATTTGAGAGTTCTTGGACATTTTGGAAATATTTTTCCATGATCTACAACTTTCATGTTTTGAGTTTTTTCAAATTCAAATTGGAACTAGGTGAAAAAATGGCTTGAAGTTTGAAAAAAATGTGAAATTTCAACACTTAGAAAATTTTCTAAGTATAGAAATTTTTGACTTTTTGTTGACTTTTCCAAATTATTTGATTTTTTATGATCATGATGGATCATTTGAAGTATTTTGATGATGGAAAAAGTTTTGTTTTGAAAAATTTGACCAAAAGTCAAAGTTTGACTTTTCTGTGCAGATGAAATTTCATCAGACGTTTCTGAAAACGACTGATGAATTCTGTGAACCTCTATGATGTTTTGAATCCAGAAATTAGGTCAAGATGTTGTATCTAAGATATAATGACCAATCTCTATCCAAAAAAGTCATTTCTTGTTCAAAAAGTCAGAGAATTCTCATGCCCGATCAAAACCCTAATTGGTCGATCCTCGATTGATCTGTGAGAAAATTTGATATCTGAGGATTGAAGGCTGATGATTTGATCAAGATAGATCAAATAAGATGAGAAAATCTCAAACCCTAATTGGTTAGCTCTTGAATCAGATGAAAATCTGATGAAACCCTAATTTTGACCTATGAATGCTATACCCGATTAATGCTGTCTGAGCTGTTAGTTATGCAGATGATGCAAATGTAAGGTGGTATATTAGGTCAAAATTTGGGGTATGACAGATGCCCCTATTTAAGTTTCTTTAACCTGAAAGATGAAGATGAATATCTTTGTTTTGATAGGTGTAAAGAGACTTAAATATCGAATCTAAAATTTGGACCTAAGATACCAAAAAATGCGGATGATGCAAAATAATTGCAAAAGGTTTTACCCAAAAGGATATCAAAGAAATGATATAGTGAAGGGAAATTTGTGAATACGTCCCTGCTGGGGAAAGAATGATTCACAGAATATGTGAACATTTATTTCGTTTTGGGAAACAAAGAGATTACCTTCTATCAGCCTTGTGACAATGTTTAAGGTAAGTGGCAATGATATTACCAATTATCAGCCCTGTGATAGTTTATGGTAATGAATTCTGAAGATGTTACCAATTATCAGCGAAGTGATAACTATAACAAGCTAAATCTTGAGAAATGAGTTGCTGTGTACTCAGCTTTGTGAGTAACAGACAGTGTTCTATCCAGGAATGAACTGGAAAGAAAGAAGTTAATCAAGACATTGGTCCCAATGAGGGATAATCTCAGCTAAGGAATGTGATAGAGAAAAGAAAATGTATTTCTCTGCTTGGGGACTTTGCCGGGGAAAAAGGAAAACGTATCCTTTCTGTTTGGGAATACTCCGTTGGGGAAAAAAGAAAAATGTATCTTTTCTGTTTGGAGATATTCTTCTGGGGACAGACTTGTACTCGTATGAGTAAGTATGATTTATACCAGTGACTTGGAAGCAAACATTTTGAGAGATGCAAAAAATGCAATGAATGATGCTATTATGTATGAATGTCATGAATGTTATATGCATGCTAACAATACTTGACAAAGACACTTAAAGCGATATTTGGGAAGAGGACCGCGTCACAGTTCGAACAAATACTTGGTGAAAATTGCAGCAATGGTGCAGACGTTCACTGATGAAGAATTGGAGTTGCATGCTTTAAACTTTCTGAGAAAGGCATTTCATTGGCAACTTGGTTGGGGATTCTTTTTGGATAAGAATACCGTCCTTTGATGATTTCTGTTGAGGAGAAGACTGCTGTAGCAGTTGTTTTATCCTTCGGAGATCAAAACACTCATGGAGAAACTGTTGAAGTTATTTCCGTGTTCATAGTTTAAAGGAAATTTTTTGCTTTTGTTTCAAAATTTTTGAAGTAAAAATTCATTTAAAACATTTTAGTTTCAAAAGTGATTTTCACAATAAAAAGCGTTATTTTGCAAAACAGAATAAAGTAGGAATTGCAAACAAAAGGCACAAGGCTCAAATTTATTGATAGAATGGTAATCAGCCAAAGGCGTGATTCCATGGACTATTTACAAAAGTTGGAAATGATAATTTATTGGGAAAAGGCTACATTGAAAGCAAATAACCGCTACTATCCCTAACAACTTTGAATTCCAACTGTGCTTGTTGCTTCAGAAAAGTTGATTGAAGATCCGTTGATGGAAGATTCTTCATGTGGACAAAATACAGACTGATTGCAGTTACTTTGTCATTTTGTATCCTTGTTTTTGCCTAGATCGCCTTTTCAGGTTTTCGATCTATCAGGATAATTTCTGTTTATTGTCTCTAATTTTTTCCTGGATCGCCTTTTCAGGTTTTCAATCCACCGAGACGCTCATTTTTGCCTAAGCCGCCCTTTTCGGGTTTTCGACTTACCGAGCTGTTCTTTTGTTTTTTAGACAAAGTATTTCTTGACTGCGTCAGCATTCACAGGATGCGGGAGTTCGTCATCGTCCATGGTTGTGAGAGTCATAGCACCGCCAGAGAAGCTTCTTTTGACGATGTATGGGCCTTCGTAATTAGGAGTCCATTTGCCCCTAGAATCTGTTTGAAAAGACAGAATCTTTTTAAGCACGAGGTCGCCTTCTCGGAATTCTCGAGGTCGGACCTTTTTGTCAAAAGCTTTCTTCATTCTTCTTTGATAGAGTTGTCTGTGACACAGAGCGGTCAGGCGTTTTTCTTCAATTAAGTTTAGTTGGTCGTATCTGCTTTGACACCACTCGGCCTCAGATAGCTTAGTTTCCATGAGAACTCTCATTGATGGGATCTCAACCTCTACGGGGAGCACTGCTTCCATGCCGTATACTAGAGAAAAAGGAGTTGCCCCTGTTGAAGTGCGTACTGAAGTATGATATCCATGCAGAGCAAATGGCAGCATTTCGTGCCAGTCTTTGTAGGTGATGACCATTTTCTGGACGATCTTTTTGATGTTCTTGTTGGCTGCTTCAACGGCGCCGTTCATCTTTGGCCGGTAAGGAGACGAGTTATGATGCTCGATCTTGAATTCCTCACACAGTTCTTTCATCATTTTGTTGTTCAAGTTCGATCCATTGTCTGTAATGATCTTGCTTGGAACTCCATATCGACAAATGAGGTTGTTCTTGATGAACCTCACAACCACTTGTCTTGTGACGTTGGCGTAAGATGCTGCTTCGACCCATTTGGTGAAGTAATCAATGGCCACTAGAATGAAGCGATGTCCGTTGGATGCTTTTGGTTCAATCATTCCAATCATGTCGATGCCCCACATGGAGAACAGCCACGGAGAGGAGAGAACGTTGAGTAGAGTCGGAGGCACATGGATCTTATCTGCGTAGATCTGGCACTTGTGACATCTTTTGACGTGTTTACAGCAATCAGATTCCATCGTTATCCAATAGTATCCTGCTCTCAAGATTTTTCTAGACATTGCATGCCCATTTGAATGGGTTCCAAAGGACCCTTCATGTACTTCATGGATGATCGTATCTTCTTCTTGTCTGTCGACGCACCGGAGCAGAACCATGTCGAAGTTTCTTTTGTATAGCACATCTTCACTGAGGAAGAAATTCCTGGAAAGCCTTCTTAGAGTTTTCTTATCTTTGTACGATGCCCCGAGTGGGTACTCTCGCGTTTGAAGGAAACGTTTGATGTCGTGGAACCACGGTTTATTGTCGAAGACGGCCTCAGTTGTGAAGACATATGCAGGTCTTTCAAGGCATCTGATATGAATTCTGGGCATATCATTCCAACTGTTGACTTTGAACATGGAAGATAGAGTAGCCAAGGCGTCTGCCATTCGATTTTGATCTTGAGGGATATGATGCAGTTCAACTTTGTTGAAGAAAGTCAACAACCGTCTCGCATAATCTCTGTAAGGAATTAGACCAAGATGATGAGTTTCATACTTGTCTTTGATTTGATTGATCACAAGGGCTGAATCTCCATATATATCAAGGATCTTGATCCTCAAGTCGATGGCTTCTTCGATACTCATGATGCATGCTTCATATTCTGTTATGTTGTTGGTGCAATCAAATAGCAATCTGGCGGAAAACGGGATATGAGAACCCTCGGGAGTGATGATGACTGCCCCAATTCCATTGCCAAAAACATTTACGGCTCCATCGAAGACTAGGCCCCATCTGGATTCTGGATCTGGTCCTTCTCCGTGTAGTGGTTCGTCACAATCTTTCATCTTTAAGTACATAACATCCTCGTCTGGGAAGTCGAACTTGAGAGATTGGTATCCGTTGAGCGGCTGATAAGCCAAATGATCAGCGAGAATGCTTCCTTTAACCGCTTTCTGGGCGCGGTATTGGATGTCATATTCGGATAGTAGCATTTTCCATCGAGCGATTCTCCCGGTTAAGGCAGGCTTTTCAAAGACGTACTTGATCGGATCCATTTTGTAGATTAACCAAGTCGTGTGATTGATCATGTACTGGCGAAGACGTTTTGAAGTCCATACCAAAGCGCAACATGTTTTCTCGAGCATGGAGTAGCGAGTTTCACAGTCTGTGAATTTCTTACTCAGGTAGTAGATGACATGCTCCTTCTTACCGGTATCATCCTTTTGTCCAAGTACGCAACCCATGGACTTTTCTAGTACGGTAAGGTATAAGATTAATGGTCTTCCTTCCACTGGAGGGATCAGTATTGGTGGTTCTGACAGGTATTCCTTGATACTGTCGAATGCTTTTTGACAATCAGCCGTCCATATAACCTTCTGATCTTTGCGGAGAAGCTTGAATATCGGCCCGCAGGTAGCAGTCATCTGAGATATGAATCTGGAGATGTAATTCAATCGTCCAAGAAACCCTCTTACCTGCTTTTCCGTACGTGGTGTAGGCATTTCCTGAATAGCCTTGACTTTGTCAGGGTCAACTTCAATACCTAGTTGACTGACGATGAAACCTAGGAGTTTTCCAGATCTTACCCCCAAAGGTGCATTTGTTAGGATTCAGGCGGAGTTGAAACTTCCTTAGTCGTTGAAACAACTTTAAGAGATAGTCTATATGCTCTTCTTCAGTGTCAGACTTTGCTATCATGTCGTCTACATAGACTTCGATCTCTTTGTGCATCATATCATGAAAGAGAGTAGTCATTGCCCTATGGTAAGTTGCGCCTGCATTCTTTAATCCAAATGGCATTACTTTGTAGCAAAAAGTGCCCCATGGCGTGATGAAAGATGTCTTCTCCATGTCTTTGGGAGCCATTCTGATCTGATTATAACCAGAGAAACCGTCCATGAAGGAAAAGACGTTGAATTTTGCAGTGCTGTCCACTAGCATGTCGATATGCGGTAGTGGGAAATCGTCTTTTGGACTAGCTTTATTTAGATCCCGATAGTCAACACACATTCTGACCTTTCCATCCTTTTTGGATACAGGTACTATGTTGGCTAGCCATTGAGGATACTCAGAAGTGACAAGGAAACCAGCGTCGAGCTGCTTTTGAACTTCCTTTTTGATTTTCTCAGCCATTTCAGGATGAACTCTCCTCAGTTTCTGCTTAACTGGCGGACATTCTGGTCTTAACGGCAAATGATGCTCCACGATGCTGGTATCCAAACCCGGCATGTCCTGGTAGGACCAAGCAAACACATCAACATATTCTTTGAGAAGATTTATCAGTTTGCTTTTGACACTGCTGTTGAGTGAAGCTCCAATATTGACTTCTTTTGTATCTTCCTCAGAACCCAAGTTAATTGCTTCTAGAGGTTCTTTGTGAGGCTGGATGATCCTTTCCTCGTGCTTAAGCAGTTGAGAAATCTCATCTGGGATCTCTTCTTCAACTTCTTCTTCAGCGAATTCACAGGGGATTTCAGAGTTGAGAAAGAGCGTAGAGTTATTGCTTTCAATGGTTTTGTCCATTTGTTTAATCTGCAATTTTGATTTATGTTTGATTAAAAAAGTTTTTTTTTGAAAATGTATGCAGATTAATTTTTTTCATTATGATGATTTTTTTTAGATTTTTTACTGTGTTTTTTTTTTTAGGATTATCATTTCCAGAAAAGGGTAAAAATGAAAATAAACACAGAGTGTGGAAACAAAACAACGCGTTTTATTTATGTTTCACAATATGAACAGAGCCCTAAAATACAAACTCATTTATCTTGGGCAAGACAAAGAGAAATTATTTAAAAGCTAAAGCCCTATAAAACATCTCTTCGCTTTGGGCCAAACGAGAGTTCAAAACAAAAAGCAAAAATAAACTACTTAGAGCTATGAACATTAGTTCTAACTTCAACAGGTTTCCAGTAATGACGAACTCCTTGGAAGTCGAGGTACTCGGGTAATTTTCCGCTTGGTTTAACCCTTGAGTAGACTTTGGTTGCTGGCTGAGCAGGCTTTGAAGACTCTGGACGATGGCCCTTGCCTTTTGTGCTGCTGAAGCAATCTTCTTGATTAACAGATCGGGAAGTATGAGATATAGAACGGGTACTTCCTGTTGATCTTTGTGTTGAATACTGGGGATGTTTCTTCCAGTCTTCCGAGTGAAGAGACTCATTGTCGGCGACACTTTCTAGATCGTATCCCGAGTCGTACTCTTGATCTTCAGTGATCATGTTGATGTAGTGATAACCAGGATCTGGCTTGGTGAATTCCACAGAAGTGTTGAAGCAGAGATCTTCATTCGGGATCTCGATCTGCTGATTAGTTTGAGAAGACGAGTATTCCTCCTCTGGTTGACTAGGGTATTCAAAGTCATCACCCCATCCCGTAGGTTGGATATCTTCGATCTGGATTTTCGACCTTTCTGGCGCAGTGTATTTCACCATGTAGTCGTATTTGCCACTTGGTTCTCCCAAGGTATCCCAGTTTCGGTGGTGGATTTTCATGTTCTTTGCAAGGACATGTCTTTGAATTGATCAGTCGGTGCATATGATTCCTCCTGAGACACATATTCAGGGCTATTCAAGTAAGTGCTCCACTCTTCAGATTCGGATAGATCATCTTCATCCTCTTCTATGGTTACAACATTGACTTCTTGTGGAACAGGGTTTAAGAAACCTCCACTGTGAAATACTTCCTTGATCGGGGGAAGTGTCTCATCTTTTGGTTCGTTCTGAGAGAATACAGGTGTGAACCCGAGTCCGACTTTTGTTCCATTGTTGACAGGTTTAATTACTTGTCCCCATCCTTGGGCATTGCCGTCTTTCACCATTTGTGCCGCTTCTCTATATGAAGAGATAGATAATCTGTTTTGGTAGTTCATCTTCTAACGGATGTTCGGGGAGATGTGCCCCTTCAATGTCATTAGCGGTGATGAAAGAGAAACTGGATAGATGGCTTACAAGTAAATCTTGCTCACCGCTGATAGTCACCAACTTTTCGTTGACTGTGAATTTTAATTTTTGATGGAGAGTAGAAGTTACTGCTCCTGCATCGTGGATCCAAGGTCTTCCTAGCAAGCAACTGTATGCAGCTGGTACGTCCATGACTTGGAAAGTAATTTTGAAAGTGTGAGGGCCAATTGTCATCGGGAGATCAACTTCCCCAATAACTGACTTTCTCGATCCATCGAAAGCTCTTACCACTATATCGTTGAACTTCATTGGTGTTCCTTTGTAAGCTAAACGAGCGAGCGTCGTTTTTGGCATTACATTTAAGGACGAACCCGTATCCACCAATACATTGGACAGGGAATCTGACTGGCAAATCATTGAGATGTGCAAGGCCAAGTTGTGATCTTTCCCTTCTTCCGGAAGTTCTTCGTCACTAAAACTCAGATTGTTGCAGGCTGTTATGTTGGAGAAAATCCCTCCAAATTGGTCTGTAGTCACATCGTGATCCACATAAGCCTGGTCTAATACTCTCATCAAAGCTTCTCGGTGAGCTTCAGAGTTGAGGAGTAAAGACAGTATTGAAATCTTTGAAGGAGTCTGCATCAGTTGATCTACGACTCGATACTCGCTTTTCTTGATCAGTTTTAGTATCTCTTCAAAGTCTGAGTTGATGTTGGTTCCATCAGTAGGACCAATATTTGTGCTTGGGTTAGCAATGGGAATCGTTGCAGGATTCTCAGTAGATATGCTAACTGGGTTATGTTTAACAACAGGAGTTGCAGGCGGTTTTGGTGGTACTGGAGTATGAACTCGTCCACTTCTCGTTACTCGTCTGATTTCTGTTATATTGACATTAGCTGGAAGTGTAGGCAGGGGTTTCTCCTTCCCATCTTCTATCAGGGTTGCATTGTATTGGTAAGGAATTGCTTTGGTAGAACTGTATGGAACAGGACCAGGTGGGCAAATTACCAAAGGAGATGTTGGAATGCTGGAACCATTGTATGCAATCTCCACATGCTCGGGTATGTTGAAACAAGGGATCACAACATTTACTTCGGGATTTTCCGAGTTGATATCTGAGACTAAAAGCTCATGCGGAAAATGCCCTACGGTATTTACGTCGTGGTCATCTCGGTATCTGTAAATTTGTAAATCACCAGTGTCTAACAAATGCTGGATATCTGCTCTTATGGTGGAACATCCTTGAATATCCTTGGAGCAAATGTTGCAAGCTGAATAATCGTGTTTAGCGAAAACGCTCATTGCACCGTATGCTTCGTGAAGATGCACCACGTTTCCTCTGATTAAATTTACGTTGGTGACAAGATACCTGTCGGTATTTCTAAGTATCAAACTTACTGAATGTCCGCTGTGACTAGGAAGCGGATTAGCTTGCACGTTTGGGCTCGTATTCTTGAAGGAAAGAAGATTAGACCTTACTAACTTCTGTACTTCTGCCTTTAATGCTATGCAATGTTCGAGGTCATGGCCTGGTGCCCCTTGGTGAAAAGGGCAAGATACGTCGGTTTTGTACCACCACGGCAATTTCTCAGGAACCGAAGGCGGTGACCTTGTCTGTATCAGGTTTCTTTCTATTAGCGCCGGATAAAATTCTGCGTACGTCATGGGAATTGGGTCGAACTGAGTGACCCGAGGCGTACGGTTTTGGTTATTAAACTGCCGAGCCTGCTGACGAGGCTGTTGAGTTTGTTGATTTTGTTGAAATTGCGGAGCAATTCCTGTGTTTGGAGTTGTGTTGATAAAGGGTGCTATGGCAGCTACCTGTCGTTGTTGGATGACATTCTTACGTGATTTCCCTCGGGATACCATTCCTACGTCATGCTCTTTTTTCCTTTGAAAACTGGTTCCAATTTTCTTGGTATTACTAGAAGATCCTGCTTCTTTGGTTAGACGTCCGGTTCGAACACCCTCTTCTAATCGCATTCCCATGCTTACCATTTCATTGAAATCTCCGGGAGCACTAGCGATCATTCGCTCATAGTAGAATGAGCTTAGATTATTCAAGAACACCTTAGTCATCTCCTTTTCTTCCAATGGTGGATTAATTTGGGCAGCAATTTCCCTCCATCGTTGCGCATATTCCTTAAATGTCTCTCTTTCCTTTTGAGACATGGAGCGAAGTTGATCCCTATCAGGAGCCATATCCAAGTTGAACTTATATTGCTGAACGAAGGCTTTACCTAAGTCGTTGGACGTTTGGATACTCGTGCTGTCTAAACCCATGTACCACTTCAGTGCGGCACCGGTGAGACTGTCCTGGAAATAATGAATTAGCAGCTGATGATCCTCATTGTATGTAGACATTTTCCTAGCATACATTGTAAGATGACTCTGAGGACAAGAGTTCCCTTTGTACTTTTCAAAGTCAGGGACTTTGAATTTCGCAGGTATTTTTACGCGAGGAACTAAGCAAAGATCCTGGGCGCTTTTCCCAAACAATTCTTTCCCTTGAATTGTTTTTATCTCAAGCTGCATTTTGAGGAGTTGTTCCTGGAGATTCTCCATTGAACTACGAGCGTTCGTGTTATTTCCTGGAGTGTGATGAACTTCTTCGTCTGTGGTAGTGTGCACTACGGAAGCTGAGTTCAACATGATCGGTTGAGAAACCGACATTGTTACTTGTGGAAAAGTTATTCCACGCTGTGAAGCAGAGTTTTGCTGCAAAGTAGGTATGTCAAGCGAGATTGTTTGAGAAGTCGGTTGGCGAACTCCGATGCCGAATTTGAAAGGCATTCCCCATGGATAGCCCTCTGGCATGCTGAAAGGTGAACTACTGGCTGCGACAGCTGAAACTGGAGTAGTAGTATCCTCTGAAGTTGCTGTTTGGTTTTGACTGCTCGATGCTGCTTGTTGACTTTGCGCTGTGGCAAGTGAGTTGACCAGAGATGTGAGTCTTTCCACTTCTTCTTGTAGCGTTGTTACTGTACTATGAAGTTCAACGTTCTCTTGCTCAAAGTTCTCCATTACTTTTTGTCTTTTTGATCTAGTATCGTACGTTCGAGTTGGCTGCGGACGCAGTCGAGAAACTCTAAGACGCGACAGCTTGACAATCTGTTCCTATCTGGAAAAATGATTCCAACTGGAAAAATGAGAATCTAGATAATAGACCTAAATGCAAGATATGATGCATGAATATGATTGTAAAGAAAGGGAATTTCCAAAGAATTTATGCTAAAAGAGATATTTCTTGGCAAATATTTGGATGGAAAAACACAAATTTCATTGATTAATGAAGAAGATTACAACAATTGTTTTTTTTGGAGCATTGCTCACACAAATGATAAAATAAAACAAATGATAAAATTACAAACTAAATTGAACTAATTAAACGTCTTCGTCTGATGAAGATCTGAAGGCTTGATGCAGCTTCCTCTTCAAGATTTCCTTTCCATAGCGAGCTTTTAGTTCAGCTTTCTCGGCTTTTAGCTTGCTGACGACTCTTTTCCATTCGTTGGGAGTAAGATTGTTATTCATCAACTCTTCAGGCGTTCCTTTTCTTTCTTTGATGAATTTCTTGATTGCGTCATGCTTCTGGCGAATCTCCTCATCTTTTTCCATGAGCCATTCATCCTGGAGATAAAGCGTCTTTTCATGATCTTTGACTTGCTTCTTGAGCTTCTCATTCTCAAGGTTAGCCTTAAGAAATTTGTTTTCCAAAGCTTCTTTCTCAAGCCTTATCTTTGTCAAGGCTTCTTGGTATTCTCCCACAACTTCGACGGGAAAATTTGTTGATTTGGAGGCGATTGAGAACATGGGATCCTCATAAGCGTAAGGCATTCGGAATTCCTTTGCTCTTTTCTTTATCCAAGAAGTGTAGGTTTCCGTGGCTACACAATTCTTTGCCTTTCCTTTTCCTTTCTTTCGGATGTGATGCCAAGCTTTAATTATCCTAGCCTGCAATCCTTGGGAATCCTCCCCTTCATGGTAGAAGTAGCTTTCTACTGTAAATCCAAGAGGTTTACCAGAGTTTGCGTATCCGAGCTGACGTCTCGCTAGGAATGGGTTATAGTTGATTCCTCCTTTCGTACCAATGAGAGGTACGTTGGCAAATTCTCCACAGCTCTCAATGATTTCCATCTCATTGTTTGCCAAAGTATACCAATGGATATCGTCGTTTGTAAGAGACATGAGTCTTCTGGACCAATGCCACTCGTCTTTGTTTTCGCGGAAGATAGGAGATTTAGGCAAATGCGAGGTAATCCATTTGAAAAACAGAGGTACACAACACACGATAGTTCCGTCTCCTTGACGATTCCTATGATGAATAGAGACGTACGTATCACCAAGCAGGGTGGGAACGGGATTTCCAATCAGAAAGATCCTTATGGCGTTAATATCAACGAAATTCGGGACGTTGGGAAACAATACCAATCCATAGAGGAGTAAAGCTAAAATAGCTTCAAAGGCTACCATACTACCGACGAAATTTGAGAGCCTTCTCCATTAGGAACTTTGAGGTTAGTCCTAAGATTTTTCCTCCGGTAGTTAGGTTTTGTCTATCTCGATTTCTTTAAATGAGTCATTGTTGCAATGACTTGTGACTTAGGAATGGCTTCCAAACCATTGAAAGGCACTTTGTCCGATCTTGAGATTCCTAGGATATCGCATACTCTTCCAAAGTAGGCATCAACGATAATCGGGAAGGTAAAACGATAGGCGGATCGTAGAATGAATGAAAGTTTTGAGAAGTCCTTCATCAACGTTAGCGTTCGGAAGAGTTAAAAGAGTTCCATAGCGTTTTAAATCCGAGGATCTTCTACCAAGGATGCTAACTCTTTCAACTTTCCTACATCAGAATTCTAAAATCTTTTGGTGAATCTTCCTCTGACGTCCATCACTCTAACCTAAAATATTTTACAAAGAAAAAATCTCTAAATTCTTTGGAAATGGGAAGAGAAATGAAGTTTTTTTTTTTGTTTTTATGAATGAATGAATGAATGCATGAATGCGACAAACATGGTTAGTAGTTATACACACAGTCAAGCGTTCGAAGTCACGAGCATGAAGCCAACGATAAGAATCAACGTGGTTAAGTTCTATGGGCTTATTCATCTGTGAATCGGGTTCTACTAATAATACAGGCTCAACACTCCCCTTCAAAACATTATTGGATTTGTTGAATACTCGATGGTCCAATAATATTTTCAAGAGAAACTCGCTTGATCGTAGTATCGCATGACAATTACTCTAGGCTTACACCCGAATAATCTCTGCACTACATCCTAATGGCCAGGATGGTTTATGTGTTCTACAGTCCACTCAGCTTCTTAAGTTCCCCCGATAATACAGCGTCTTCGCAATTACTTGCTAAACACAATACCCTCAAGACAACCTCCACTGCGCGGGAAATATTAACTTCGAAAGCATTGAACTGCTCACGTATTAATACCTCCACCTATATCTTAAAATGTTTCTTAAATCCGGGTTAAGATTTCTTTCCATCAAGTGAAATCGCGAAACACACAATAAAGAAAACAGATATATGCAAAATATGAAAAGCTTATCCCCTTTCTTTTCTTTTTGAAAACAAAAAAGCTTGGTGCTCTCGGGCAGAGTAATGCGTTTTCTTTTTTTGCAAAATCAAAGTTTCAGCGTACTCCCCAGCAGAGTCGCCATTTTTCTGTTCGCGTTAAAGGTGGCGCAGGATCTGAACGTGAGTTCGGATTCTTTGGCATGCAACGATTTAAATCTTTTGATTTATTTATAAAGATGCCGCGAGCATCAAGCTTTATTATTTTCAACACAAGAAAGATGATTTAATGATTATGAAAAAGGGGAAAGCTGAAATACCCTCAATTGATATTGGTATGCGTAACGACTAGCGCAAACTAGGCGTAATGCATTGGGAGATTCGAATAAGGGGATTGGTATATAAAGGAATAGATGGAGCACCCTAAATATATGTAGTTATCTACACTTTATATATGAATATGTTTGATATGTTTGTGTGTTTTAATTGCTATTTCTATGATTGGGAAAGTTTCTCCTTTGGATTTTAAGAAAGATAGATTATGTGGGATTCTAGTGTTTGTTATTATTGTGCTCGCAAAGATCGTGGATCTTCGCATACATATCCTAGTGGAATCGAGCATCTGTAGCTCGGATCTACAGGGTTCTATGGTTTGCTTGGTCTGATAGAGAAAGAAATTTGCTCGGCAAGGATGAGACCTTGTGCCTACGTATTCTCAAAAGGATGTTGAGAAAGTCAGAGCAATCGTAGTTCCCACTTATGCTAGTGGAAAGCAACGGGATGTTAGTAAGAGACAGACAAATGTCATCTTAATGAAAAATGTATCTAATCTATTTCATCACATACATTTTGAAAAGTTTGATTGATAAAAATCTTTCATCGTAAGTATTAGGTGTTTTGCTTGAGTGTACAAGCGTTACCACTTACATGTTTAAGAAAGATGTTTGAAAAAGATGATTGAATCTTTTAACTGTAAGTATTGGGTGTTTTGCTTGAGTGTACAAGCGTTACCACTTACATTTAAGAGATGTTTTTGTTTGAAAATAGTTTGAAAGGAGTTGAAAAGTTTTTGACTGTATGTGATGTGATAGATGAGATACTTCTTCCATAGAGATGGTAGATGTCTAAATCTCGAGGAGAAATTGATTGGATTAAAGGGATGCTTTTAAGAAGCCCGTGGGTCCTTGTATTGTTAGCCCAAGAGGAGGCATTCCGAGGGTTATCGAGGGTCATCGAGGGTCCTTGTATGAAGCTCAAGAGAAAGATATAGGGTATGGCTGGCTTTGGCTTGAAAGGGATTTCACCGAGAAACCATCCTTTTCTGAATAAGAGCAATTTCACCGGGAAATTTTACTCTCTAGGGAATTTGAAAGTGATTTCACCGGGAAACCATCCTTTCAGGGTTCTATCTTATCGCGGGTGATTCTTCGTATTGGAAGCCCAATAGGAGGCTGTTAAGAGATTTCCTATCTCTTTCATTGTATGATGCCCAAGAGAAGGCTAAACTCAATGAGGAGTTCTTTTGAACGAAGCCCAAGAGGAGGCTGACTCAACAGGGGAGTGTTTGTCTTATATGAAGCCTAAGCGGAGGCTAAACTCTGTGGGGAGAGTTTCTTTGTACAAAGCCCAAGAGAAGGCTAACTCTGTTGGAGATAAAATATCTTGTATGAAGCCCAAGCGGAGGCTATACTCATGCTGGGAATGGATTGTCTTGTATGAAGCCCAAGCGGAGGCTAAACTCAACTGGGGATGAGTTATCTTGTATGAATTATAAACAAGTGTCTGTGAAACGAACGTTCGAAACGAGCGTAACTTGATTATTCACAAGTTTGAACTGTGTACGAGACAGTGAATATGTACACGAACGAGTATTTATGTACAGACAAAGATGGATGTACATAGGAGGGTTGGGACTTACACTGTAAGAGAGGCCCATTGATTTGAAAGAAGTTTTACTCAGGAGAATGCTCCTTTCAATACCAATGGTATTCAGTTGGTTTATACAGATGAAACGGAAACGAATGATCGAAGTTTATCTGTGTTGGAATATTTGTAAAAAGGTATCTGTGTTATGTACAGATGAAAATTTTGAATGAAAAGTATTTGGTATGTACAAAGAAAATATGTACACAAAAGACTATTTTGTTTGAGTATACACAAGTGATGTGAAAACAAACGATCGAAGTTTGTCTGTACTTAAGTATAAAAGGAATATCTGTATTATGTACAGATGAAACTTTGTAAAAAAATATTTGACAAAAGTTTGATATGTACAAAGAAATATTATGTACATAAAAGAATGTTATGGGACTTACACCTTGATGGAGGCCCATTGATTTAAAAAGAAATTTTACTCAGAAGAAAACTTCCTTTAGAACCAATGGATTTGGCGTATAGACAAACGAATGAAAATAAACGAAAGAAATTTGTTTATGTTTGAATATTGACAATGATGATTTGAATATGTACAAGTAAAGCTAAATATGTACATAAAGGATTGGGACTTACACCATAAGGGAGGCCCATGATCGATCGAGAAATTCGAGAGAAGACGAAATCAGTTTTATCGTTTTGAATCGGATCGATTATGGTAAAAGATGCAAGTTTGATGAAATGTTTTGAAAAATGTTTTGAAATGTGAGGTTCATTTATGAGAAGTTTTGAAAAAAACCGGAAGTCGAAAACTTGAAAAATTCACCTTTTAAGGAGGTTTTAAAAGTGTTCAGAACGTCGTTTTCGGCTCGATTAAAATTTAATCAGATGAAAGTTTTTTCTGAAAATTTTTGCACTATCACAAAACAGATGTATTTATTGACAAGTGTTTAAAAAATCATCTCAAAATGAGAAGTTTTGATTGGCCAAAAAAATGTTGAAAGTTTGATAAAAAAAACATGAAAAATTGAAGTTTTGTAAAAAAGAATGGAAAAAATGGTCCTGATGGGTGTTGAACCCATGACCATTGAGTGGGACGCGTGGCAAGAAAGACTTAAGACCAAGCCAGGAACCACTAGACCAAACGCGTTGAGCTGTTTAGTGGACTAAAACACACGTTGAAATAAGATTGGATAATTTGAAAATTTAAATTTGAAGAACACCAAGAACACGCGCAAATTTCTGGGTTCGTGTTTTGATTTTCAGTTTGCCAAATCCAACCTAAAATCTTCGTTTCTCCATGAAATCCAATGATGTAAACATCAAAGTTGATCGATTTTGCACCACGAACATGAATATGGTTGTTAATTTCATTTATATTCAGTCTAGAATGATTTAGGTTTCGAAGAACATGATGAACCCTAAACTGAAAATCTTAAATTAAATGATGTATGTTGGATGATTGTTTGATTTTATTGAGGGTTATCAATCGTTATGAGTGCAGAAAACAATTGGCCAAGAGTTTTTGTCAAAAGAATCAAGGAATCATGATAACCAAGTTCGTGTTCATACCTGGAAAAATGAGAATCGAAACGATCTTGGAGTGTTTCATTGTTGTTTCCTGATTGTGTGAGCACCAGCGGCCTCTAGGGATGGTGTATGATCACCCTACTTGCTCTGAAATGTCCCAGAACTTTCCAACCAAGTCCACCTGCACAGGATGAAAATGAAGCTTCGATTTTTGGGTTAGAGCTGTTACAGTTAGTAGTTATTGATCTGGATCATGTACATGAGGTATGGTGATGATGTTAGGATGATCATAACACAAGTTAATTCAACCTAGCTTCAGTTTCGATTGTTATGGCAGTTTTGGAAGCTTGAAGCCATGGCATGTGATTTCTGATTTTTAGCTTTGATCAAGTTGTTTTTAAGCTTGGAACAAGTTTAATTATGATCATGAAACATGTTGGACACCAAATTTCATCATGTTTTCATTGAATTTTGAAAGTTGCAAGTTTTCTCAAAATGTGTTATGTTACTTGATTTTGAAGAAAAAAGTGTGAAGCATGACTTTGCAATGTTTTTGGTGTCCATTGAATGGCAAGAAAGACATCCATTTATAGGCAAATAAGTTCTGAAAATGTTAGGCAAGGTTTGGCCATTGGTAAATTTGACTTGCCTTAGAGGGCAAGGTAGTCATTTTTGCATTAAATGCAAAAGGAACCTTCCTTTTAACCATGGTTAAAAATTCAACTTGATCCAATCCTATCATAATTACATCCAACTGATTTTTATTAGTTCTATCTTCTCTTGGCAAGGTGGCAAAGGTTCTAGAAGAGAAAAATGCAAAATGACCTATAATTTTGAAGTTTTGACTTTGAAAATCAAGTGTCATGGAGCCTTATGTTTCAATTTCAAAAGTATAGCTAGACTCCATGGATTTGAGAGTTCTTGGACATTTTGGAAATATTTTTCCATGATCTACAACTTTCATGTTTTGAGTTTTTTCAAATTCAAATTGGAACTAGGTGAAAAAATGGCTTGAAGTTTGAAAAAAATGTGAAATTTCAACACTTAGAAAATTTTCTAAGTATAGAAATTTTTGACTTTTTGTTGACTTTTCCAAATTATTTGATTTTTTATGATCATGATGGATCATTTGAAGTATTTTGATGATGGAAAAAGTTTTGTTTTGAAAAATTTGACCAAAAGTCAAAGTTTGACTTTTCTGTGCAGATGAAATTTCATCAGACGTTTCTGAAAACGACTGATGAATTCTGTGAACCTCTATGATGTTTTGAATCCAGAAATTAGGTCAAGATGTTGTATCTAAGATATAATGACCAATCTCTATCCAAAAAAGTCATTTCTTGTTCAAAAAGTCAGAGAATTCTCATGCCCGATCAAAACCCTAATTGGTCGATCCTCGATTGATCTGTGAGAAAATTTGATATCTGAGGATTGAAGGCTGATGATTTGATCAAGATAGATCAAATAAGATGAGAAAATCTCAAACCCTAATTGGTTAGCTCTTGAATCAGATGAAAATCTGATGAAACCCTAATTTTGACCTATGAATGATATACCCGATTAATGCTGTCTGAGCTGTTAGTTATGCAGATGATGCAAATGTAAGGTGGTATATTAGGTCAAAATTTGGGGTATGACAGGGTGATCCAAGCAATTTGTTTCAACCACAATAATAGTTCTGAGTTTAGCTTAATTATTTGGTCAATTCAGAGTCTGTTACAACTTTATCTCAATTTTGAAGTTAATTTTGTTAAGCATCAAATAAAAATGGTTGCTCACTCGTTAGTGAAATCGATCAATTTTTATATTAGACGTAGTAATATTAATTAGAGGCCTCCTTGTATTGAACAATATTTGATTAATGAAACGTGTTAAGCTATTTTTGTAAAAAAATGTATATATGATATAAGTTTTATTCTAATGTGATACATAAAATTGATGATGTGCTCATGCGAAGATCTCTGATATGACGATGTGTGTATTTGATATGGTGGAGTGAGAGTTCTCTTACAAGGCTAGCACTCCAACGTCCAAGTCAGTGAATTCACGAGGTGTAACTTTTTAATAATGATTAAAATTGTACATGTGATGGCACGTAGACGAGCTTTTATATGGTTGGCAATTGGAACTGCTCATGTAAGTTCTTGATTTGTATGGATTGACTTAATTTTAATAAAACAAATAAATAGCAGCAACAATGTATTGTACAATAGGATTCCTAACTTATAATCTTATCTAGAATGCCTTAACATACTGTGTTGAAAAATTTCAACATGTGGAACAACATGTCATATGAGATGTTGAGACATCAGACATCACGCTACAGAAACTGTTAGGTTGTTACAATTCTGTTTTAGTTAGTGCAAAATATTCTAGGAATATTATGCATCTTATGTGGCGTGACTTTGAAGGCATATGTGGAGGTCCAAGAGCTAAGGAGAAAGATCAACAAGGACCTTGATTGTAGCAGAAGTTATCTGCATTTTTGTTTCTGCAAAAGTTTGTTTACGCAAAAGTTTGTTACAACTTATGTTGTTATTTTGAAGGCCCAAATCCAGTTGGGTAATAGGTTATAAAATAGGCAGTTGTAACCTAGTTTTAGTAAGCTAAACAGTTTTAGAAAGATGTAATCTTTAGGGTTAGCCATGTAAGTGAACCACCCAGATTGTGGGATGGTCATTGATTTGTACCTCGAGGCCTGTAGGCAAGAAGATTATTTTACTCACGCAGAAGTTATGAAGCAATGAGTGTGGTTGTGTTCCACTATGCCAAAATTGACTTTAGACAGCGCCACATAGACAGCGTTTATGCCCAAAGCGCTGCTATCTGTTCTCAGAAAAATTAAAAATTAAAAATTTAAACAGAAGCGCTGCTAAAGGTATACTTTAGACAGCGCTTCACATAAGCGCTGCTATATGCCATATTCATAGGCAGCGCTTTTTTTCCCTAAGCGCTGCTATTAGTTTTAAAAAAATTAGAATAAGCGCTGCTAAAGGCTTACTTTAGACAGGGCTAAAAGCATTATTCTAGAAAGTGTTGCTAAAGACCAAAGTGTTGCTTAAGGTTATACTTTAGACATCGTTTTCCAAAAGCGCTGCTAAAAGAATTATTCTAAAAGCGCTGCTAAAGGCATTATTCTAAAAGCGTTGCTAAAGACCAAAGCACTGCTAAAGGTAATACCTATGCCAACGCTTTTAGAAAATGCTGCCTTAGATAATTAAAAACTTTCAAAATCCCTAAATTAATCAGAAAACCTCGCTCTCGCTCACAGCTAGCATCTCTATTATTGTTCATCTTCTCAAACAAAAACCCTCGCTCTCGCTCACAACATCTCTATTATTGTTCTTATTCTCAAACAGAAACCCTCTCTCACAGCGTAACCACAACGGCGACGACCTCACAACATCTCCTATTCAACTCTGTATTTTGATTTCAACTGTCGTATTTTGTTAAGACAAGAAGAAGCAAAACGAGAAAGTGAAGAAGGAGAAGCAGAGAAGCATACCTCAGCTCGCCGACCTTCAGCAGAAACATTCAACTGTCACCACCGTCGTAGGTAACTCATACTTCCATTTTAATCTTATTTTGACAGTGGCGAAGCTTTTCTGCTTTTCAGCTTTGTTATGGTGTCTTCTTCCCCAATCTTTGTCCATGCATCTTTAATTTCGAATCATCTATGAATTTCAAATATTTATTCTCAAAGTATACATGTTGGTTTTATCAAAACAATGAAACAGATGCATACAAGTCAACAATTGAGGAACCTTGTAGTTTTAATTATTGATATTTTTGTACAGAGAATACAAGGTAGTTGAATAGGTATGGTGAAATACGACATGAAATAGAATTCTAAACTACCATATTATTTTGTCATTGATGATACTACTCTTACAAGAGGTATATAAGAAAAAAGTAGGTTGAATAGCTCGTGGTTAGGAAATCTAAAATTGTATACCATACTGAAACATATCATATCCTAAACCCTATTAATGTAAAGAGTGTGCCACGATTACTGAAATTCAAATTTCGTATGAGATCATGAATGAAGTATGGCAGAGGAAATTCCTCCCCAATCATCGAGAATTGGGGTTAATACGAGATGCTCGTCTTATCCTTGGGCAGTGTTTTTACTTTAAGATTTGAGGGAGTATATTTACTCATATATTAAGCTCAAATCAACCAAATTCTTTCTTTAAATTGAAGCCTTAAAATTGCATTCTATACTTACCCCCCTTTGTTAGTAGTTACTTTTTATTTATTGTGAAAATTGTTTTATGATTTAATCTTAAACTATAAAATAGATTTAGAACAATTCTCTAAGTAAGTTGAATAGTACAATTTCATTTGGTACTCCTTCAAGTATTCTACTAAGTCACTGCGATATGTTGTTTGTCAAATTGTCTTACAGATTTATCCAACCATTTTTGGTTTAACTCAATTTTTAATCATTATAATCATGCAATTCATCAAGTAACATGTATATGTTTTATGTTTGGTACTCTAGCATCCAATGTCAGCAACTTCTAGGAAACTAGAAACATTTACCCGATATTCATTCTCACACGGGACAACTTTTTTAGATAACAATTCATCATATTTTGTAAGTGTATTTCAGCAAAAAATAGTGTTCATTAAAAGTAAAATTTTCAATTAAAAACTATGAGTTTTAGTCCAGTTATATCTATTTTCAATGATAAACCCTGCTAAGGTTTCATTCCAATTATATCTATAAGTTTCTGGATCAGGACCTCCAATCTTAGGGTATCCACAATTTTGGCATGCATCCCTCTTCTTGAAGTTTATGTGCTGGCAAGCATTACACATCCAATCTCCTCCTGACCAACTCATTTTTCCTGTTATCTAACCTTTTTAGAAGAAATAAAAGGAATAACACAAGTATGAGGTGAGTAGTGTGATTCATAATCTAAGGTAGATATTGATAGTAAAAGTATTTGGTTTGTGTGGGTGTGTGTAACGTGACATTGCAAAAACTAGTGTGTAATGAAATGTTTGAAAGAATAATGAGTGTGTATATTATATTGTAACCTTATAAGTAGATCTTTAAAACTAGAACAAGGGGCAATTGTAGTTTAATATTAGGAATGTGTTGGTATTGTACTTGTATGCCTCTTTTTTCAAATATGGTTTTCTTAGTGCTATGCTATCTTGATATCAAAATATGATACAAATATTTACAGTTCGTACTATTCACCAACTTTATAGTTTTTTATTATATAAAAGATAGAGTTGTGGTTAAATTTTGTTGGGATTATGATGTTGTTGTTAAAAAAATTCTTTCCTTTGAATTATCAGTGTTTCTCGGCCTTGATCGACGTACAACGCTCATTCCCTGTGTTTCCCTAAATTCGAGGTAAATTTCTTTCTCAAATTACTGGTTCTGGTATGAGTAGCTTACTAAGTAGTAAAATCATGGATAAAAAATGGAGGTTTAGCTTAAATTACTTAGTGTTTTTGAGGTAACTTTCTTCCTCATGTTAATTAGTGTTTTTGTTTAGCTTACTGTTGGCTGAAGATTTTGATAATGTGGTTCGAAATGAAATAATTGGCGTTTGTTGGAATAAAGCAAGTTTTATGGTTTAGAATGGAAGAGATTGTTCTTCGAATGGAAATGTTAAAGCTCAAAGTTTGAATGATAGTTGTGAAGGTACATTTAAAGAAGCTTCGAAATGGTGATGAGACTATATTTGTGAAGGTTGTTTTTGGAAAGTAACTTGTGAAACGAATTCGGAGCGAAGGATACCAAAGCGTTTGAAATTCAAACGTGAGTGGGATATTGGAAATTTAAATACATAAGCGCTGAAGCGTTCGAGACGTGGAGGCTAGAGAGAAGCAATACTGCATGCTTGAGCGTGGCGAATCTTATAGCAAGACCGTTATGGTCGAAATAGTATAAATAGAAGTCTTAGTGTTAGGATTTCGTGTGTTATATCTATTGTACAAATTTAGTAACCATTCAAAATACCGCATGGATAGGAAGCGAATGCTCGAAAGATGTACGTGATAACACCAATATTTACAATAAAAACTCTTTATATTTTTCAGTTTGTCTTTCATTTCTATTTACATTTGTGCTTCAAATACTTTTACATTCATGCCTTTACATTAAAGCTTTTACATTCAGAGTCATTTACTCCTTTATGCATTTAAACGCTTCTTCTCATGTTCGAATCTTTAAACATTCACCAGTTTTACATTTATTTACTTAATCATGCCATTTACCCGAATCTAAAGTCTTTCTACTTTTCTGATGAACATTCCTTATATCATATAGAAATTATCATTCAAATCATTTAGTGTAGTAAACGAAGTGGATTGAATGCCTTCAAAATACTTTAATTGAAAATCCTAAAATATGAATACCAGTTTTACAATTAGATTTATCCAAACGACCATACCTCATAGGATCAATCTAGTCGATCCTGCAAGTAACCAGAGAGATTGAATAATAGTAATTAAGTTTATTCGATAGTTTGACCAGAAATCACTGTAAACAAATTGGCACGCCCAGTGGGACCATCATTGGTCGTTAAGAAAATTGAAAGCGAAGATTGTTAGGATATAGTCATTGTAAAGTTCTTTTCTGAGTGTCAAGTTCGCTGTTATATGAACCTTAGAAGTGGTAGAATAACCAATAGCAACCAACCCTTACCCAGAAGAAAACGTAATAACAGGATGTCTAATCCAAGCAATCAACAAGGGGAACAAAAGGCCCCATGGAGCAGCACTAATACGTGCGCCCGGGGCGTCTAACGCGATCCCTTCGAACGCATAGTCTGTTGCATCTTCTACCAGTAGTGTGGCCACAAATGGAGCAAGTGGCATGACAACTAACAGTTCGATCCTAGGAAATACAGGAACCACTGGTTATCCTGGGGGATTTGTCCCACCATCAGGGACACAAACCCATTTCGCCACCCCACCACCAACTAGACCACCCAGTTTCGATGGCAATAGACCTACAAATCCCTCTTATGGGATGCCAACATCTTTTATGGCGGGTTTGCACACTTCGACATCGAATTCGTCACCACAATTTGGGTCTGGATCTGGGGCTAATCAATTTATGACAAATACCCAAGGTTTAGTAGGTTATAGTACACTGCCTATCTTAACCACAGAAAATCAGATGGCCTTTAGACAATTAATGGATGATAGTAACCATAATATGATAGGAGTGTTAGCGCAGACTATGCAAGAGATCTTCGCCCCAATAGTACAAAATGTAACTGTAACCAACAGAGAAAACGCGGATAACATGAGTCGAATAGCAGATTTTTTCGCTCCGCCAGAAAGGCGTAGACAGAATCAAGCGTTGGTTCGAGCGAACATACCTATCATAGAGCAAATTGCTGATGACCCACCCTATAGGCCAGCCAGAGAGGGGGTTAATTTGGGGGCAAGGGCACAAAGGTTAGATGCCCCAGTGATTCGAGAGGAACCACAAAGGGGAATTGTAGAACCAGGGGCAAGGATCGAAAGGTTAGATGCCCCAGTGATTCGAGAGGAACCACAAAGGGGAGTTATAGAACCAGGGGCAAGGGCCGAAAGGTTAGAAGTCCTAGTGTTTCGAGAAGAACAACCTAGAGGAGTTGTCATGGTGGGTCGACATCAAGATGCCGATGCAGTCGTTCATAGAATTCGAAATGACAACATCTTGGCAGAAAACAATTTAACCACCATGATAGAAAGGATTATGGCCCAAAACGGTCTCAATACATGAATTAGAAGCCCATACTATTCCTCTCCCATAGTAGATTATGTGATGCACACTGATTTACCAAGGGGATATAAGGTCCCTAAGTTTACAAAGTTTCTGGAGACGTGATACGGTGAACCCGACTTTGTAGGATTTTGTATCCAAATGTGCGGATAGCAAGAGTCGCCACCGACTTTTATTTTATCCAATTAAGGGAAGGTAAAAGTAATGAAAAAGACCTTCGTTAGATTCGAGTTCGGAGAATGGTTATGAAAAGGAAGGTATTAGCACCCCTTTCCATCCGTAGTTATCTACGGGCTCTTAGTTGCTCTAGATCACTTTTTAAAATTGCTTTCTGTGTGTTTGACAAAGATGTTTTGAAAAGAGGCATTTCACTTTGAATTTGTAATGACTCATGTAGGAGTGTATACAAAGTGTTCGGAAATGTTTTTGTTTCGAAAAGAATTTGAACTTTGAAAAAAAGTGTGTGGTGTGAAAAGCATTTGGTAGAGCGAGCAACTAAAAGACTTATTTACCCACTCAGAATTGGTCATTTTATTGTACTTCTACGTTCCTTTAGAATAGCGCTAGCCATACCATTAGTTAGTAGGTAGCTCCATTCGTTGGATGTAAGCGGGACATTCGAAGGGACATCGGATGGTCATAGAAAGCAACTTGTAGGAGGTATCCTAGCACATTCGAAGGGACTATCATCATTTTTTCGTAGGCGACAATCGAGGGTCAAGATCATGTATTCGGAGGCGACATCATGGGTCTTATGATCTTTGTATCGAAGGGACTATGATGATTTGTTTGGAAGGCAACGGTGCTAGAATACCTCTACGTTCGAGGGACATGACCATTTGAAATCGAAAGGCATCGAGAGAGAATTACCCTAAGGGGTGCGTGTGTGATAGAAGTGTGTTGAATTCAGAATATATTATCTTGAAAATTAATGGGCTAAGTTAATTTTAGTCTTGCCATACACGCCTAATTACTAGCAATTGATAAGGTGCGGAAAGTAAAATGCGGAATGTAAAGTGCGGAAAGGTAAATGTCCTACGCTATTACATGGCTTTGGGACAGATACATAATTTTAAAATGCGGAAAATAAAGTCCTAAATTAAACTATTACATCCCATGAACAATTACATTATTGGAAAAATAGAATGATAAAACGATAAAGAGAAAATCGTCTAAATCGGATCAACCTGTACAAAAGGAAGAAATCGGAAAATGCAATATGAATCGAACAAGAGAAAAATGTTAGAAAAATGCAAATTTTAATATGAGAAAATTAATACATGCTGGAAATAAGATAAATATATTAAAATAATTTTTTGGGATTTTTTGGAAAAAGATTTAATAATTAAAATGCAATTAAAAGTGAATTAAATGCAAAAATATAAATAAAAATTAATATGCATGCAAAAAGATATTTTTTAATTTATTAAATTAAATAAAGATTTTTATGAAATAAATGCAAAAAGAATAAATATTTTTGATAATTTTATAATGCAGAATAAAATTGTGAAAGGAAATTAAAATAATGCAAAAATATTAGAAATTGGAAAATATGAAAATAATGAAGTTTGTGAAAAAAAGAAGTAAAACATGCCCTGGACGGATTCGAACCCTTGACCCTTGAGGGCATCTGGAAGCAGTGAGCGCCTTTACCACTACGCCATGTGTGCATCGTTTGAAATCGTCAATTGATTAAACTTGCGATTTGAATATTTGAAGACCGACGCTATGTCTCGCTAATTCAAAAATCAAGCAAACATAATATAAATAAATTCTAAAACCATGGATCGATTCCTCAGGTCATTCCGAATGCAATGGTATGGGTCTCGTGGTCCAATTTTTGCTGATAAGAGAAACCCTAAAATGGCATGGGAAACCCTAATCATGGCATGTCATGTTTCTGGCCATGGAAACTCAATCAAAGTGCCCAGAAAGCTTGTAAACTCATCACTAATCACAAAAACAAACACAAAACAGGTTAATAATGCATGATGATTGAAACACGATTTTGAAAAAAACAAGAACAAACCGATTCGTGATTTCTTGTTTCTGGATGGTTTTTGGCAAAGTAAAGGTCGGATCGACTCAAGAGGTATCAAGGAATGTGTTAGACACCTCAAAATCTATTGAAAATGGAAGTATGATCTCCAATGGCTTGCAGTCACGATTTTTGAGTTTGGAAATAGGGTTTCGAGCAATTTTTTCGTCCTCTTGCAATTGGTATGCATCAAGTATATATCTTTGGATGGATTTGGCATTGTTTTGGAAAGATTTTATCAATAATCAATGATAATCAAATTTGATATTTCCATGAAAATCAAATTTTCAAAACTTGCTCAATTCCAATCTAATCTTCCCATATTTGATCCAATTTCAAAATTGCTGGCATTTATGGGTTAATTGGATCACAAGCAAGCAATAAAAATCAATCTTTCAATTAATTTTGATTTTATACTTTATTTTTCAAATTAATTTGTATTTAAATGAATAAATTCCAAATTAAATAGGAAAATAAAATAGAAAATCGTGGCATTGGGCTTGGACATTCCTAATTGCATGAGGAATAAGTTTGGATGAAGAAAAAGTAGGCCCATTTGCAAAAGATTTGATTTTTTGAAGTATCTCTCTTTGTGCATTCTTTCAAAATTGCCCAACTTGTGGATGGTGTATCTTGCTCAATTTTCCACATTTTTGAGTGTTCTTGGACTTTTTTGAAAGCTCTAAGAGTCCTCTAAACAATGTATTTGGTCTCATCTCAATTGGAGTTACCATGCTCAATATATCTTCAAAACAAAAAGTTGACTTTTTGTTGACTTTGAAAATGACCTTTAATGTTTTGAGCTATACCTCTCAAATGAAGCATTTTTTGGACATTCTTGTGAGACATGAAGTTGTAGAGAATTGAATTTCCTTCAAAATGAGCTTTGGTGGGAAAATTTCTGAGAAAGTATGAGAAAGTTATGATCAGCCAAAGTTCAGTTGACTTTTCACCTAGAAACCCTAATTTAGAAAGTTTGACTTTTGAGCAAATCTTGAGTTTTCTTGATGAATCATGATCAACCCTTGATCAAATGATGAATGTAACTTCAAAATGAGGATGTTGACCAAAATCGAAGTTTTGATGTGTTGACCACAGTTGACTTTTTGTCCAATACACCCAATTTTCAACCATATGAGCAATTGTCTGAGGAAACTTGACTTGTGAGGCTTGAAACTTGACATGGAGAATCTTTGAAGCATATGAGGAGGCATGAAGGCCATTGGAGATGTTGGAAGCTCATCTTGACTTGAGAGATACCAAACCCTAGTTTGGGTTGATTGTCTAAGAGGGAGTTTGTCTGATCAACTCTTGAGGAATCCTTGAGTATAGATGTATGAAATCTCTTGAATAGATGGAGGGCAAATTTTGGGGTATGACAGTTGCCCCTGTTCAATCTTCTTGTACTGGAAGGGTTAGATTGACATGCTTGTCTTTCGTGACCTGGAGGTAGAAGATGATTGAACACTCGAGTACGCCCGAAAATTTGCACTCGCGGTTGGCTGATGATGCGGGAACGGGCTTACAGATGCCGTTTGGAGAAGCTGGTGAATGAGTCGTACGCTAGACTCGAGATTATTGGTAGGAGAACTGACGGGGATGGGCTTAAGATGCCATCTGGAAAGATCGATGTTGGGGAGTGAGCCGTACGCCAGGCTCGGGATTATTGATAGGAGGAGTGTTTGGAAAGTGAGCCGTACGCTAGGCTCTGTAGATGTTTCTGGAAAGAGTATGGAGATGGGCTTAAGATGCCATCTGAGGGGAGTCGTACGTTAGACTTCATGTTCACTTTGAATGAAGTTATTGGTCTGTATTGATTTTTAACCATATATGCAGCATTCTGAAAGTGAAGAAATGTTGCCAAGTAGTCGGAGATGGGCTTAGGATGCCATCCAAGGCAACTGAGTCGTATGCTAGACTCTGTAGTCGCTGTTGATAATAAGAGATCAGAATAAATCTTCGTGCTGATTACTCTGAGGGAGATTGTAGTTGGCAAGAATGTGGACTGCTTCCCTGTTGTGCATCGGTGTTGATCCATTGCTGTTATCGGAGGATAACCAGGCGGTCTTTCGGATAGTTTTCCCGTCGATTCGGGGCTTAATCCTGGACCAGTCGTCGGAGGACAACCAAGGGCGATCTTTCAGATAGTTTTCCCGTCGATTCGGGGCTTAATCCTGGACCAGTCGTCAGAGGACAACCAAGGGCGGTCTTTCAGATAGTTTTCCCGTCGATTCGGGGCTTAATTATGGACCTCTTTGCGTCAGAAGTGACTGTTACCTGTTTTAGAAAAAACAAGAGAACTTTGATAGAAAATTTGGTTAGTTTTACGCAAAGTATGAGGCATGACAGTGTATATTAATGACATATGCATGAATTATGACTTTATGAGTAATGTATGAATGATAGATGTCGTGGTATTTCAAAACATATCCATCTTGAAGAAGATGCGGATCCTTTGTTTGAAGATTTCTGACTCCTGCTTGGGGATTTGTGTAGGTGAGAACCCCGCTTTGGAAGGAGAAGAAAGATATACTGGATTCCTCCGATGCACTATCTGACCAGGTCTTGGGCCTAGATATTGTTGAGGGAGGTAGAGACTGAGAAACTCGTTGTTGGAGATCTCATATATAGACCCTGCTGAGGAGAATCTGGGAGGCGATCCGTGGGGACCTTGTATGTAGATCCTGAGGAAATTTAGGGCGCTCTGGGGGATTCAGTGTAGATCTCGCTGGAGAATATGATGGTTGTTGAGAGATCGGGTTAGAAGAGTCTGGAGCCCGTTGTAATCTCTGGCTGGGGAATAAAAGGTGTATGTTTCCTCCGATGCACTATCTGACCAAGTTTCGAGTCTGGATACCGCTGCTGGGGAAAAGGGGGAGGATTGAGAAATATCCGCTGGGGATGAATACCTTGCCTGGGTGAAGTGTTACTGCTGGAAGCCTTGATGTAACACTGCTTGGTTGAGTGGAATCACTGCTCGGGGACTAACGTATATTCCGCTGGGGAAGGTGTGTTGTGAGCGACACCTTTGTGGGGATCATGTTCTGTGGGGACTATTTGGTGACTTTCGTCGTCATCCCAATTCCTGGAACCTGTAGTAAGTACTTTTGCATGTTCACTTTTCGTATGTTTGCAAAGAGATTTTTACTTGTCGAGTGCGTATAATCATTCAAAGCAAACGTTGGACTTATTGTAACCGACAACAGTGAAAATTGTAAAGAGAAAGAACTTGTATTTATTTGAAATGTGGCGTATGGCCAAGTAGTTTGTACACAAGAAAGGTAAAAAGCTATGCGGAAACAATCTTGTTAAGTTCCAACTATGCTAGTACTCATATATTTCGACTATCTCATCTCCTTGCTGTTAGTAGAAAGTGAGTAGACTGATCTTCGCCATTTGGATCTTGAATGCTGATAGTAGTCAAGCGGTGATCCGGAAGAGACATAGTCGTGCGCTTAAATCCCTAACTTTTGCCTAGACCGCCCTTCGGGTTTTCATCTGGGATACCCTTTTTTGCCCAAGCCGCCTTTTCAGGTTTTCGACTTGCCGGGTGTACATGTTTTGTATATATCCTTTATTTTTGCCCGAACCCTTTTGGTTCGCCAGGATGCCCTTATTTTTGCCTAGGCCAGTCGACCTAGCGGGTCTCTTTTATGCGTAGTATTTTTTGACTATGTCTGCGTTCACAGGGTGTGGGAAGTCTTCGCCATCCATGGTGCTAAGTATCATAGCTCCGCCGGAAAATATTGTCTTGACTACAAACGGTCCCTCGTAGGTGGGAGTCCTTTGCCCCTGGAATCACCTTGTGGAAGAATGATGCGCTTGACTACTAGATCACCGACTCGGTAGACTCGGTGCTTGACCTTCTTGTTAAATGCTCTGATCATTCGTTTCTGATAAATCTGTCCATGGCAGATTGATGCAAGTCGTTTATCATCAATCAAGTTAATCTGGTCAAGGCGAGTCTGGACCCAATCGTCTTCGCCTAACTCTGCCTCCTGGAGGACTCTGGTTGAGGGTATCTGAACCTCGATGGGTAAGACGACTTCCATACCGTATACAAGAGAGAAGGGGGTTGCCCCTGTTGATGTTCGCGCTGAAGTGCGATAACCATGAAGAGCAAATGGTAACATCTCATGCCAATCTTTGTAAGTCACTGTCATCTTCTATATAATCTTCTTAATGTTTTTGTTGGCAGCTTCCACTGCGCCATTCATCTTAGGCCGATACGGAGAAGAGTTGTGATGTTTGATCTTGAACTGCGTGCAGAGTTCGGTGATCATTTTATTGTTGAGATTAGAGCCATTATCCGTGATGATCCTTTCAGGAGTGCCATACCGACAGATAAGATTATGTTTGATGAATCGAGCCACAACATTCTTGGTAACAGATGCATACGAGGCTGCTTCCACCCACTTGGTGAAATAGTCAATTGCCACAAGGATGAAACGATGTCCATTGGAAGCTGTGGGCTTAATTTCTCCAATCATGTCAATGCCCCACATTGCGAAAGGCCACGGAGAAGTTAAAACATTCAGAGGTACTGGAGGTACGTGTACTTTGTCGGCATAAATCTGGCACTTGTGACAAGATCGAGCGTAGCGGTGACAATCAGCTTCCATGGTGGACCAATAGTAACCTGTTCTTAAAATCTTCTTAGCCATTGTATGTCCACTAGAGTGGGTACCAAATGCGCCTTCGTGTAACTCTTCCATGATACGCATTGCTGTTTTCTGGTCTACACAGCAGAGTAAGCATAAGTCGTGGTTGCGCTTGTATAAGATGTCGTTGCTGAGGAAGAACTTAGAAGCGAACCTCCTTATGAACTTCTTATCGTTGACAGATGCCCCTGCGGGATATTCCTGAGTCTCAAGATACCTCTTCACGTCATAGTACCAAGGTTTCTCTTCTGCGTCAAGCTTACAACAATACGCTGGATCGTCGAACTTCTCAATGATGATCTGGGGAGCCTCGTTGTCCCATCTGACCTTGAACATAAACGACATAGTAGCTAATGCGTCTGCCAACTGATTCTCTTCTCGTGGAATATGATTGAAAGTGATCTCTTCAAAGTAGGGGATCAAACTCAGAACATGCTCTCGATATGGAATGAGATTCGGATGCTTCGTATCCCACTCGCCCTTAATCGGTGATCACTAAAGTGAGTCTCCATACACTTGTAAGAACTTGATTCTTAAGTCAATAGCGACTTTAAGACCCATGATGCAGCCGTACTCGGCCATGTTGTTAGTGCAATGAAACATAATCTGGCGGTGAAAGGAGTATGTCCGTGGGGATGTAATGATGGCGCCAATGCCATTGCCAAGTGCGTTTGAGGCTCCATCAAAGACCATAGTCCATCGGGATCCTTGTCCGGTCCTTCGTGCGGGCACAGTTCTTCCAATCTGTAACTAGTAAAACATCTTCGTCTGAATTGAGGTATAGTGATAGTCATCTACGGCGATGAGCCAAATGATCGGCTACCACACTTCTTTTGATCGCTTTTTGAGAAGTGTATTGGATGTCGTACTCGGTCAAGATCATCTGCCATCTTGCTATTCTTCGGAGAGCTGGTTTCTCAAATATGTATTTTATCGGATCCATCTTGAAATCAACAAGGTAGTGTGAGTCAACATATCTGTCTTAGTCGTGACAGCCAAGCCAAAGCGTTGCAAGTTTTCTCGTTGTGAGTATCTTGTTTCACGATCGGTAAACTTTTGCTAAGGTAGTATATTGCATGCTCTTTTCGACCGACTCGTCATGTTGCCCCAACACACACCCATTGAGTTCTCTAACACCAAGTACATGATAAGAGGTCTTCCTTGGGGCATCGGGATAGGAGGATTACAGTAGGTACTCCTTGATTTTGTCAAAAGCGATCTCGCAATCGTCGTTCCATTCCACTACTTGATCTTTCTTAAGTAACTTGAAGATTGGCTCACAAGTAGCAGTTAGGTGTGCAATGAATCTGGCAATGTAGTTCAATCGGCCCAAGAAACCTCTGACTTCCTTCTCTGTGCGGGGCGCTGGCATTTCTTGAATAGCTTTAACCTTGGTGGGGTCAACCTCAATACCTCTTCCACTGACTACAAACCCTAGGAGTTTTCCGGATCTGACTCCAAAGGTGCACTTGTTAGGATTAAGTCTCAGCCTGTACTTCTTCAATCTGTCAAAGAGTTTCTGCAGATGACCTAGATGTTCTTCTTCAGTCTGTGATCGAGCTATCATGTCGTCGACGTAGACCTCTATCTCGTGATGAATCATGTCATGGAATAGTGTCACCATAGCACGCTGATAAGTGGCGCCTGCGTTCTTCAGTTCGAACGGCATAACCTTGTAGCAGAAAGTGCCCCACTATGTAACGAAAGTAGTCTTTTCCATGTCTTCGGGAGCCATTTTAATCTGGTTGTAACCGGAGAAACCATCCATGAAGGAGAAAACCTTGTGTTGAGCGGTGTTGTCAACCAGAACATCAATATGAGGAAGTGGGAAATCATCTTTCGGACTTGCTTTGTTCAGATCTCTGTAATCCACACACATTCGTACCTTACCATCCTTCTTAGGTACGGGTACCACATTTGCAACCCACTGTGGATAAGAGGTGACAGCTAAGAAACCAGCGTTGAACTGCTTCATAACTTCGGTTTTGATCTTCTCTAACATCTCAGGACGCATGCGACCTACATTTCCTTTGGGAGAAAACCTTCTTTTGTCGGCAATCGGTGTACCACAATATCAATGTCTAAACTAGGCATGTCTTCGTATGACCAAGCAAAAACCTCAACATAGTCTCGTAGCATCTGAATCAACCTTTCTTTAACACTGTTCTCAAGACCCGCTCCTATCTTGATCTCTTTTCTGTCTTCGCTAGTACCCAAATTCACAACCTCAACTTGCTCTTCATGTGGCTGTATAACTCGCTCTTCTTCTGAAGCGTCGGCAAGTTCTCCGGCACTTCACAATCTTCCTCACTTTCGTCTTGCTTGGTAGATCGGATTATCGAAGTCATATTTAGCACTAGCATAGTTATTAACGAGATTCGGAGTGATTCGCAGTGTATCACGTGGGTGTGTAAGAAACACATAGCCTTTTGAAGGGGTGATAAAGTAAAAGAAAGAAAACAAACAATTGAATGCAAAAGTCCAACGAATTTATTGAATGAAAATACGCAAACAACAGATAATAACCCTCGCAAACGAGCCATGACGCCCCGGGCAAGGCACCAGACTTTTATTGTTCAAAACATAAAGAAATACGAAAAGCAAAACAAAACAAGAGCAATTACTCCTGGCTAAAGGAGATTGGTATGACGTCTTCAGTCTTCCAATTGCTGAGCCCATGATCTGGAGTTGGGAAGATCCACTTGCTGATGTCGAAGCCGTTGTCGTCGTCTTCTATAGCATGGATTCCACTCTGACTGATGCGGAAAGGAAGTCGGCCGACACGTTCACGGCGTATCATCTTCTGACCCTTGATGGTGAAGCCTAAACCAGTCTTGTCGGATTTGAAGGGAAGATCAGGGAGCTGTCCCCAAATAGAACTACCTTCTTCAACAGCAGCTTGAGCATCTTTCAGTGAGGCCATCCTAGGCGGAGCTTTAGCAACTTCAGGAGTGACAGGAGAGTCAACAGGCATGACTCTGGGGATTGTCTCACAAGCTTGACAGGGAGTCTCGAAGAATTCACCTTCCATCTCAAGGTATCGGAATGACTGTAGATGACTGACCATATACTCTTCTTCACCACATACTGTAACAACCTTCCCTTTCACCGGGTATTTCAACCGATGTAAGGTAGAGGTATGCCCCAGTATCCAAGGGCGTCCAAGTAGGCAAGAATAAGCTGGACGGATGTCCATGACAAAGAAAGTGGAATCAAAAGTCTGGGAACCGACTTTAACAGGCAGAGTGAGCTCTCCAAGTACTGTGCGCTTAGAACCATCAAACGCTCTCACAATAATGTCACTGGGTCTCAGAACCAACCCTTCGACATCAAGTCGATCAAAAGCGGTCTTCGGTAAGATATTTAGAGCGGAACCGGTGTCAACCAAAACATGAGACAGGGTAGTACCCTTGCATTCAACAGAGATGTGCAAGGCTTTGTTATGTTTCTTTCCGGCAGGAGTCAAATCAGCATCAGAGAAGCCTAGGCCGTTGTTGGCAGCCAGGCTAGCAATACAAACTTCGAACTGATCAGTGGTAGTGTCTTGCGACACATGAGCATTCTTCAGAAACTTCACCAAGGCATTAGCATGAGCCTCGGAGCACAAGAGCAAAGCGAGCATGGAAATCTTGGACGAAGTTTGTCCTAACTGTTCCACAACATTGTAATCACTCTTCTTGATGATCTTCAGAATTTCCTCCATTTCTTGTTTGGAGGTGTCTTCAGTAACTTCCTTTGGTACTTCTGGTTGAGCAGGATGAGCCACGATTCTTTCCTCTAGTGGGGATATTGGTGGAGTAGACGGAATGCGAGCTGGAGTCGCAGTGTCTTTTGGAGGATAGATCTCTGGAGAGAATACCCTTCCGGTTCTGGTCACCTTACTGGATCCGGTGATGTTGTCGATGTCAGGAATAGAAGCTCCAATGGTAAGATCCTCAATGGTCAGAGGGTCTTGTTTGACGCCATGATAGTAAACATCAGCTCCATAATTCCAAGGGATAGCCTTGTCAGAGGAATATGGAAGTGGTCTTGGAGAAGTGATGATGAGAGGTGCCACCCTGGGCACAGGATCAGGAGAGGAAATCCTTATTGTGTTAACATCAGCATAGTCTTCAGGGAAATCGTCACCCCATCCGGTTGCCTTAACATCTTCAATAGGAATCTTATAACTATCAGGGACCGTGTACTTCACCATGTAATCATACTTTCCACTTGGCTGCCCCAAGGTATCCCACACAGATGGTACAGTTTCGTTCGCATTGTCAATCTTCAACTTAGACATTTCTTCACACAACTTCTGCACAGGTGGTTTCAGAAATAGTATCTCACGGTTGTCCATCATGCACTGAACACGTCTTCTCAACCAAGCGCAACCATCGGTAGAGGGCACCAACGACAATCTTCGGGCATCTGGATTGACACCGGCTTGCAACAAATTCTTCTTAACAGTCATCAGAGGAATGGTCAGGTCATCTATGTTGAAAACATAAGTATCGTCACCAACAGCATTGGAACTCTTGTCATGGTTAGGCATAGGCGCATTGATCACATTCGGGGTCTCAATAGGAGGATCAAACTCAATCTGCTTAGCTTCGATCATATCTTGAATCTTATTCTTTAGAGCCAAACAATTGTCAGTATCGTGCCCTGGGCTATTGGAATGGTAAGCACACTTAGCATTTGGATTGTACTTCAGAGAGGAAGTGTTGACATTCTGAGGAGGATCCCTCAAGGTAATTAGCTCTGCATTCAACATGTGTTGCAAGACTTGCGACAAAGGCATGTTGATCTTCGTAAACTGTCTTCGTGGCGCACTCTGGCTACGCGCGTTGTCTCGCTGAGGTTGTGCTGATGTAGGATTGGAGATCACAATTGCCCCCACAGATTGAGAGCGGTCGGTCTTGGCTCGGCTTTTCTGACCATACACAGCATTGGCTTCCTTCTTACCACCAAAAGATCTCTTCGGAGCATTTGAAGATGACTCTACATGGATCTTCCCACTCTTGATACCGCTTCAATCGCCTTTGTCAATATCAACTCGGTGAATCGGATGAAGAATTTCCAATCGGATGATTGAAGAATGGGCTGTCGGTGTCCCCATAAACATATCAACCAACTCCCTATTGGACAAGGGTGGTTGAACTCTGCTGCTAAATCTCTCCATTTCGAGCATACTCCTTGAACTTCGTCACGACCCATAGACATGCTTTGCGTTGCATGCGAGTGGGTGTCAATTCAACATTGTACTCATCCAGAAAGCATCACCAAATCACTCCAAGTACGGATACGGTCATTCTCTAGCTGATAGTACCATTCCAATTGAGTTCCGGACAAACTCTCTTGAAAATAGTGCATCCACAACTTTCTGTCATCAGTGTGGGGATTGATCTTCTGGACATAGGACTTCAAATGCAGCTTAGGGCAAGACACGCCATCATACTTGGCAAAAGTAGGAACTTTGAACTTGGGAGGAATCACAACACCAGGAACAAGACTCAGATCATCAAAGTTCAGCCCGGACATTTTCAAGTTTTCCACAGCATTCAGACGGTCTTCAAGTTGTTTGTACTTGTCATCTTCATCAGAGTGTTGGCTATAATCAGAGTGATCCTCTCCTCCTTTCTTTGGCTCACGCTGATCACCTTCATCACCCTTGGTACTCCCCTCGGTATGGACACTTCCTTCAGAGAGCTCGATCCGACTGACCACCTTTGGACCCCCTTTGAAACGTCTACCCATGTTGAGGAGACCAACAACCTTCTTCTTCTTGTTGATGAGCTTCTTCAAATCTTCTTGGCCTTGGACCAAGTTGGTAAACATCTCTGGCCCAGCATTACGAGCTTGGAGATCTTTGACAGTCTGTTCAAGAGCCATTTCTGCTAAAATAAATAACGAGCAAATGAGAAAACCAATCTCCAATGTACCTCTGATGCAATGTTATGCCATGATATGCAATGTTTATGCGAATGCAATGCAATGTTTTCAAGGACCTAAGAGATTTAAATTTGTTAAACAAACAATGAACAAACATTTATTAGTACTCTCTTTATTATTCTTTTTCTTTTTAAGTACAAGAGATAGTTCAAAGCAATAAAAGAAAACATAAACATCCTAAAGCTCTAAGTCTCCCATGGGCGCTTCCTCTTGGTGCCGATGTAAGTGTTGATGCTTCGCTCCTCGTGAAGTAGCTTGGTCAACTCTAGCACTTTCTTCTCACTTGCATAACACTGAGCTTCAAAGGAATCCCTCTCTTCTTTAAGCTGAATCCAGGATCTCTTCAAGTCTTCAAAATCAGTAGGCATGTCAGGATGGAGAACAACATAGGGTACGTCACCTATAGCAACAGGTTCCATAATTACTGGTAGAACAGGCGTGAATGGCATCATGAGGTTTTGAGCTCGAGCTCGCACCCATTTGAGGTAAGGTTCCCAAGGAATGGAGTTCGGGGTACCCCAAAGTCTTGGTATCAGTCTTCTTTACCATGCCCCAAGCATGTATAAACCTTCGTCGGTAATTCTGGAGATCGTGATTGTAATCGAACACAACATCTTGGAGAAGCATATCATGTGGACCATCTCTTCGGGAAAAACCAAACTGACGTAGAGCTAGAGAAGGGTTGTAAGTAATACCTCCCCTTATACCAAGTAGCGGTACATTAGGGAATTCTCCACAACGCTCAATGAATGTGAAGTCCTTTTGAGAGAAAAGATTCCAACGGATATCGGAATGAGAGAGTGACATCAATCTTTGAGACCATCTCAACCTTTGTTCATTCTTCAAAGCTGATGGAGGAAGGTGCGAAATAAACCACCTGGAAAGTAACGGTATACAACACATGAGAGTTCCTTGTCGCTTAGTAGTACGAGTGTGGAGAGAATGTAGGATGTCTCCAAGTAAAGTAGGCACAGGATTGCGGGTAAGGAATAATTTGATGGCATTGATATCTATGAATTGATCCGAGTTGGGGAATAGAACCAAACCATAAATTAGCAAGGCCACAATGTTTTCAAATGCATGGAAACTCATAACTTTGAGGAATTCTCGGGCTTTCTTGATTAAGAATTTGGAAAGTAAACCCTTAACTCCACTTCTAGTTTCCCAATTGGCTTCAATGTCTGAGCGCTTTAGGTGTAAGGCTGATGCAATGTCTTCGTACTTAGGAACCTTTTCTAAACCGGTGAATGGCATTTGGTCAAGAATAGGTATCCCAAGTAGCTTAGAGAATTCTTCCAAGGTAGGAACCAACTGATAATCTGGAAATGTAAAGCAATGGTGTTTCGGATCAAAGAACTGGAATAGGACATGCATCATATCTTCTTCAAAACCGGAGATAACCAAATCAAGTAGATAAACATGTCTTTTGATGAACTGAGCATGGTCGGGAATTTCTGAAACCAATTCTTTGAGTTGAGAAGGGATACCCATGAAGTTGATTCGGATAGTCTTTCTAGAAGCCATAATCCCTACAAAACAGAGCAAAGATAAATCCCTAGGTCCTTGAAATAGTTAGAAATGATATGCAATGCAAATGATGTCATGATGTCATGTTTAGCACACACAAGCAATTCACACAATGAGCCTATGTTTAAGGCTTGCATGAGGTATAGGTGATTACCCTACCAAAAGTTTGAGTTGGTTCATCCTGTCCTATAATAGTAAGGGTTCTAGGAATCTCATATCATAGATCTTTCTGGTAGCTTATTTCAATCGACGCCAAGTGGTCGATCGAAAATGTCCCAAAGTCTAATCTCAATGAGCGTAGCATCGAGTATCAACCAACCTCGGTCTACACCAAAGCCGGCCATCTCACTACCTTCTAATGGCCAAGATGAGTCAATTAAGGTTCTAAAAGTTTAGTTAGCGCTTGATGACACCACGCAGAAGCCAAATACTATCTTCAACTTGGGAATGAAGAGTATCGGGACAACCAAAGTGTCACGCTAACGTAGCCATCATGTTGACCGTTTAGTTATACGTCTAGCGATCGCGATGATCTAATGCTACTTACCTAAAAGGAAACCCGGATCCGGGTGTAGGATCCCCCAACAATATAATACCCAAGCAACCCTTAAAGATAAAGCATACAAGTCAAACAAAAAGCGATAAAGGTTATCTAGAAATCCCTAAGGCAATTCTCTCTTTTAAGGGTGTGTCCCCAGCAGAGTCGCCAGTTCTGTGATACGGTGAACTGACTTTGTAGGATTTTTGTATCCAAATGTGCGGATAGCAAGAGTCGCCACCGACTTTTATTTTTATCCAATTAAGGGAAGGTAAAAGTAAGAAAAAGACCTTCGTTATATTACGAGTTCGGAGAATGGTTATGAAAAGGGAAGGTATTAGCACCCTTTCCATCCGTAGTTATCTACGGGCTCTTAGTTGCTCTAGATCACTTTTAAAATTGCTTTACGTGTGTTTGACAAAGATGTTTTGAAAAGGGCATTTCACTTTGACTTTGTAATGACTCATGTAGGAGTGTATACAAAGTGTTCGGAAATGTTTTGTTTGAAAAGAATTTGAACTTTGAAAAAAGTGTGTGGTGTGAAAAGCATTTGGTAGGCGAGCAACTAAAGACTTATTTACCCACTCGAATTGGTCATTTTATTGTACTTCTCGTTCCTTTAGAATAGCGCTAGCCATACCATTAGTTAGTAGGTAGCTCCATTCGTTGGATGTAAGCGGGACATTCGAAGGGACATCGGATGGTCATAGAAAGCAACTTGTAGGAGGTATCCTAGCACATTCGAAGGACTATCATCATTTTTCGTAGGCGACAATCGAGGTCAAGATCATGTATTCGGAGGCGACATCATGGGTCTTATGATCTTTGTATCGAAGGGACTATGATGATTTGTTTGGAAGGCAACGGTGCTAGAATACCTCTACGTTCGAGGGACATGACCATTTGAAATCGAAAGGCATCGAGAGAATTACCTAAGGGTGCGTGTGTGATAGAAGTGTGTTGAATTCGAATATATTATCTTGAAAATTAATGGGCTAAGTTAATTTTAGTCTTGCCATACACGCCTAATTACTAGCAATTGATAAGGTGCGGAAAGTAAAATGCGGAATGTAAAGTGCGGAAAGGTAAATGTCCTACGCTATTACATGGCTTTGGGACAGATACATAATTTTAAAATGCGGAAAATAAAGTCCTAAATTAAACTATTACATCCCATGAACAATTACATTATTGGAAAAATAGAATGATAAAACGATAAAGAGAAAATCGTCTAAATCGGATCAAGAGAAAAATGTTAGAAAAATGCAATATGAATCGAACAAGAGAAAAATGTTAGAAAAATGCAAATTTTAATATGAGAAAATTAATACATGCTGGAAATAAGATAAATATATTAAAATAATTTTTTGGGATTTTTTGGAAAAAGATTTAATAATTAAAATGCAATTAAAAGTGAATTAAATGCAAAAATATAAATAAAAATAAATATGCATGCAAAAAGATATTTTTTAATTTATTAAATTAAATAAAGATTTTATGAAATAAATGCAAAAGAATAAATATTTTTGATAATTTTATAATGCAGAATAAAATTGTGAAAGGAAATTAAAATAATGCAAAAATATTAGAAATTGGAAAATATGAAAATAATGAAGTTTGTGAAAAAAAGAAGTAAAACATGCCCTGGACGGATTCGAACCCTTGACCCTTGAGGGCATCTGGAAGCAGTGAGCGCCTTTACCACTACGCCATGTGTGCATCGCTGTTTGAAATCTGGATCGAATGAAACAAAGACAGATGTCCTCTCCTGGCTTCCTCAACTGCGCGCGAAGCTTCATCGTCCCCGATTTGAATATTTGAAGCTAGCGTCGGCTGTTATTCGACGCTATGTCTCTGGCTAATTCAAAAAATCAAGCAAACATAATATAAATAAATTCTAAAACCATGGATCGATTCCTCAGGTCATTCCGAATGCAATGGTATGGGTCTCGTGGTCCAATTTTTGCTGATAAGAGAAACCCTAAAATGGCATGGGAAACCCTAATCATGGCATGTCATGTTTCTGGCCATGGAAACTCAATCAAAGTGCCCAGAAAGCTTGTAAACTCATCACTAATCACAAAAACAAACACAAAACAGGTTAATAATGCATGATGATTGAAACACGATTTTGAAAAAAACAAGAACAAACCGATTCGTGATTTCTTGTTTCTGGATGGTTTTTGGCAAAGTAAAGGTCTGGATCGACTCAAGAGGTATCAAGGAATGTGTTAGACACCTCAAAATCTATTGAAAACGGTGGAAGTATGATCTCCAATGGCTTGCAGTCACGATTTTTGAGTTTGGAAATAGGGTTTCGAGCAATTTTTCGTCCTCTTGCAATTGGTATGCATCAAGTATATATCTTTGGATGGATTTGGCATTGTTTTGGAAAGATTTTATCAATAATCAATGATAATCAAATTTGATATTTCCATGAAAATCAAATTTTCAAAACTTCTCAATTCAATCTAATCTTCCATATTTGATCCAATTTGAAATTGCTGGCATTTATGGGTTAATTGGATCACAAGCAAGCAATAAAAATCAATCTTTCAATTAATTTTGATTTTATACTTTATTTTTCAAATTAATTTGTATTTAAATGAATAAATTCCAAATTAAATAGGAAAATAAAATAGAAAATCGTGGCATTGGGCTTGGACATTCCTAATTGCATGAGGAATAAGTTTGGATGAAGAAAAAGTAGGCCCATTTGCATAAGATTTGATTTTTTGAAGTATCTCTCTTTGTGCATTCTTTCAAAATTGCCCAACTTGTGGATGGTGTATCTTGCTCAATTTTCCACATTTTTGAGTGTTCTTGGACTTTTTGGAAAGCTCTAAGAGTCCTCTAAACAATGTCTTTGGTCTCATCTCAATTGGAGTTACCATGCTCAATATATCTTCAAAACAAAAAGTTGACTTTTTGTTGACTTTGAAAATGACCTTTAATGTTTTGAGCTATACCTCTCAAATGAAGCATTTTTTGGACATTCTTGTGAGACATGAAGTTGTAGAGAATTGAATTTCCTTCAAAATGAGCTTTGGTGGGAAAATTTCTGAGAAAGTATGAGAAAGTTATGATCAGTCAAAGTTCAGTTGACTTTTCACCTAGAAACCCTAATTTAGAAAGTTTGACTTTTGAGCAAATCTTGAGTTTTCTTGATGAATCATGATCAACCCTTGATCAAATGATGAATGTAACTTCAAAATAAGGATGTTGACCAAAAATCAGAAGTTTTGACTGTATGTTGACCACAGTTGACTTTTTGTCCAATACACCCAATTTTCAACCATCTGAGCAATTGTCTGAGGAAACTTGACTTGTGAGGCTTGAAACTTGACATGGAGAATCTTTAAAGCATATGAGGAGGCATGAAGGCCATTGGAGATGTTGGAAGCTCATCTTGACTTGAGAGATACCAAACCCTAGTTTGGGTTGATTGTCTAAGAGGGAGTTTGTCTGATCAACTCTTGAGGAATCCTTGAGTATAGATGTATGAAATCTCTTGAATAGATGGAGGGAAAATTTTGGGTATGACAGAGACACCAATGAGTCAACAGTCGAACACATAGCCAGGTATCTGACCGAAGCAGGAGACATAGCAAATAATGAGAACCTTAGGATTAAATATTTCCCAAGTTCCCTAACTAAGAATGCTTTTACATGGTTCACCATATTGCCTCCTGGATCCATAGATACTTGGACCCTCTTGGAGAGATTATTCCATGAACAATTCTACATGGGACAATCTAAAATAAGTCTGAAAGAGCTAGCCAGCGTCAAGAGGAAATTTACTGAACCCATAGATGATTATCTTGAATAGGTTCAGGCTTTTGAAATCTAGATGTTTCACAGTAGTCCCTGAACATGAGTTAGTCGAAATGGCTGCTGGTGGCCTAGACTACTCTATTCGAAAGAAATTAGATACACAATACTTTAGGGATATGGCCCAATTGGCGGACAGGGTTCGACAAGTCGAAAGACTGAAGGCCGAGAAGGTCAGGGTTTTTAAAAGTAACAAGAAAGAAAGAGTTTCCTATGTCGAAACTGAGGAAGTTGAAGATTACCCTGAATTCGAAGAGGTCGAAATTGATCTCGCTGAATTAAAACAGGCTCCACCTTACTCTTGTAAACTATTAGTTCCCACAAAAGGGAAAGAAATTGTTGAAAATGAGAAGAGTGACAAATTCCCAAATAAGGTGTATACCTTCGACGTAACGAAATGTGACAAAAATTTTGATTTGCTTGTCAAAGATGGCCAACTAATTGTGCCATCGAATGTCAAATTACCTCCTTTAGATCAAAGAAAGAAAAGAGGATTTTGTAAGTATCATAGTTTCCTAGGCCACAAAACCTCACAATGTTTTCTTTTCAGGGATCTGATTCAAAATGCAATCAAGGATGTTAGATTAAAATTCGCTGACAAGCCAAAGATGAAAGTGGATGATGACCCTTTAGATGTTGCAGACACTAATTACTCTGAACCTACATACATTTGAGAGATAAATATGGTGGAAGCAAATGAAGGTGACACTCCATCAGAAGAGAAAAACACTAAAGGCCATAAGGAACAAGAGGCGATCGAGCGGAAGATTTTCTGACTCTTGAAGGCTGGCGAAAGTTGGAGAAAGTCCAAATCACACTGCCAGTTCTCCCTCAGAAAGGAATATGGGATACCTTGGGGGAGCCCAGCGGAAAGTTCGATTACCTGGTGAAGTTTTCCGCTCTAGAAAGTTCAAAAACCCCAATCGAAGATATCAAACCTACAGGATAGGGAGATGCTGACATAAAAGGAGAAGATGTGGATGTTAACATGGTGAATATGGAGCAACCTTGCTCCGAAATGGAGGAAATGGAAAGGTATTTAGAGAAAGAAAAATACAAGATGGAGGACAGTTATGCTAGGGATACCAGTCTCAAGGACTACCTTACGCTGTGCCACAAAGAAAATGCTGTAATGATGCTATGTCCCAGATGTAGCATCATTTGTAATCAGAGAATTGCTGCAGACTTTGAAAGAAGACAAAGGGCACGAACTCGCATCAACTGGCGCCAGGATAACCAGCTATTCAGATGCTACCCTAAGGCTGGAGAAAGTTTATTGGGGTTCTTAGTTCGTTGCCACAAAGGGGCAACCAAATGCTTAGTGTGTCCAAGATGTTCTGCAGTTTATGATCAGAAAGTGGCCGAAGCCTTCGAAACAGTCCCTTTCACCCCATGTTGGAACCACAAAGAAACTGGTCAGATGGGCCAACGTTTCGAGAGCAACTACACCCAACGGAGGCCTGACAACCCTTATCCTAAAGGCGATCGAAGGGTAACATTCAAAGTTCCTGCTGAGGTACCAACAGACAAATGGCTATAAGTTAAGGCTGACAAGGGGAAAGACAAGTGGAGGAATAAGGAACGAAACGCACGCCACGCAATGACATATAGAAGGCAGTTCAATATGGCAAAAAGGGAAGAAGTGAGGTTAGAAAACTACAAAGGAAAGAACCCTATGTCAAGATCACTGATGGCGCGACAACAAAATTGAGAGAGGCTATGTTAGACAAAGGGTGGCTTGAGCAAGAAGAAGAGGAATCAAGTACCAACAAACCTACACCAAATAATCAACACGAGGCAAACCCTAGTTAGCAGAGACTTTTCTCGAAACAAGAAAAATGAATCGAAGGAATACGCCCGGACGGAGGAAGATGAAGATATGCTAGCGACAATTTCGAATCGAAGGGTAAGGTGAAGCGACTTTGTAGGATTTTGTATCCAAATGTGCGGATAGCAAGAGTCGCCACCGACTTTTATTTTATCCAATTAAGGGAAGGTAAAATAGAAAAAGACCTTCGTTAGATTCTGAGTTCGGGAGAATGGTTATGAAAAGGGAAGGTATTAGCACCCCTTTCCATCCGTAGTTATCTACGGGCTCTTAGTTGCTCTTAGATAACTTTTTAAAATTGCTTTCTGTGTGTTTGAAAAAAATGTTTTGAAAAAAGGCATTTCGCTTTGACTTTGTAATGACTCATGTAGGAGTGTATACAAAGTGTTCGGAAATGTTTTTGTTTTGAAAAGAATTTGAACTTTGAAAAAAAGTGTGTGGTGTGAAAAGCATTTGATTTGAGCAAGCAACTAAAAGACTTATTTACCCACTCAGAATTAGTCGTTTTATTGTACTTCTACATTCCTTTAGAATAGCGCTAGCCATACCATTAGTTAGTAGGTAGCTCCATTCGTTGGATGTAAGCGGGACATTCGAAGGGACATCGGATGGTCATAGAAGGCAACTTGTAGGAAGTATCCTAGCACATTCGAATGGACTATCATCATTTTTCGTAGGCGACAATCGAGGGTCAAGATCATGTATTCGGAGGCGACATCGTGGGTCTTATGATCTTTGTATCGAAGGGACTATGATGATTTGTTTGGAAGGCAATGGTGCTAGAATACCTCTACGTTCGAGGGACATGACCATTTTTGAATTCGTAAGGCAACGAGAGAGAATTACCCTAAGGGGTGCGTGTGTGAAAGAAGTGTGTCAAATTCAGAATATATTATCTTGAAGATTAGTGTGAGCTATGTCCAATTATTATCTTGCCATACACGCCTAATTACTAGCAATTGATAAGGGTGCGGAAAGTAAAATGCGGAATGTAAAGGTGCGGAAAATAAACCTACGCTATTACATGGCTTTGGGGCAGATACATAATTTAACTTGCGGAAAATAAAACCCTAAATTAAACTATTACAACCCATGAGCAATTACATTATTGGAAAAAATAGAATGATAAAAGAAAACGTCCGAATCGGAGCAACCTGTGAAAGAATGAGAGATCGGAAAATACGAGATGAATTGAATAAGAGGAAAAATGTTAGAAAAATGCAAATTTTAATATGAGAAAATTAATATATGCTGGAAATAAGATAAATATATTAAAATAATTTTTTGGGATTTTTTGGAAAAGATTTAATAATTAAAATGCAATTTATAATGATTTAAATGCTAAAATAAAAATAAAATAAATATGCATGCAAAAATTATATTTTTTAATTTATTAAATTAAATAAACATTTTTATGAAAATAATGCAAAAAGAAAAAATGTTTTTGGTAATTTTTAAATGCAGAATAAAAATCATGAAAACAATTAAAATAGCATGAAAAATATTAAAAATAAGAAAAATATGCAAATAGTTGAAAATATGCAAGTTTTGAAAAAGAAAACAAAACCCGGTCCCTGTGAGGTTCGAACTGGAGACCAAGGAGTGAAACCTTGAGATTGCTTGCTTCTACCACTACGCCACTTGACACTTGGTGTTTCTGAAGGGAAAAACAAATGCATTTGAATGATGACGCGTCGATGTTTGAAAATCAAAGTCGACGCGTGGACCCGGTCGGCATGAGCAGCGAATCAGGCGAAGCCATCGCGCCGCAAGCCTTCCATGGTCTTCGCTGAGTCGGTGGCGAGCTAGGGCTCGGTCATCTTCTCCGGCGACTATGATTCTTGAACAAAAATCGAAATAAACAAGAAGGAGACCCTACCCCCTAAATCGAGGGCTGCGATCTCAATGGTGGCATTAGTTTGCCTGAAAATGCTGTATCAACGGTTCGATGAAGGACTCGAAAAAACCTAAACATGGCAAACCACGATTCTCACGTTCAACCTCTCAAACGATGGCCCAGATTAGTCAAGTATAACCTCATGAACACATTCAAACCATTAGAATCAATTGAAACACGCAGATATTAAAAATGCAAAATCAAGAAATATTTGAATATGTATGAATGTATATGGCACGATTCAGCTTGCTTTGATCAATACCAATGATGTATTCTTACTCATACTTACCCCCTGAGCACGTTTGGATGGCTGGAAGTGGCTGAGAATGGCTGCAATTTGAAATTCGAATTTTCAAGAATTCTTGAAAAAATTTGCAAGAATAAGGGTTATGCTTGAGCTAGGGTTTCGTCCTCTGGCTTGTGTGTATTGCTGGCAATTTATAGAAGAGATTGGAAGAGAAAAAACAAGGAAAAAAGATTGGAAATTGAATGTGCAAATATTTTCCAATAAATTCAAATCAAATTTTCTTTAAAACTTGATTTTTTCCTTCCATAAGCATGAGCCACGAATTTGGTAATGGTTGTGGGCTTTCTTGGACATTAAGAGAGATATAAATCCAGCTTATTTGAAAAAGAAACTTAATTTTCATATTTTACACAATTTATTTTGGAATTAAATGTTGTAAAATTCAAATATAAATCATGAAAATAGAAAATCACCAATGTCAAGCATTTATGGGTCAAGAATAACATCATGAACAAGTTTGGGTCAAAAGATTATAGGCCCATTTGGAAAATTTTGCAATTTGACCAAAATGTCCTTTTGTGCAATTGTCCAAAATTGCCCAACTTCTGAATAGTGTATCTTGCTCAATTTTCCACATTTTTGAGTGTTCTTGGACTTTTTGGAAAGCTCTAAGAGTCCTCTAAACAATGTCTTTGGTCTCATCTCAATTGGAGTTACCATGCTCAATATATCTTCAAAACAAAAGTTGACTTTTGTTGACTTTGAAAATGACACTGTAATGTTTTGAGCTATACCTCTCAAATGAAGCATTTTTGGACATTCTTGTGAGACATGAAGTTGTAGAAATTGAATTTCCTTCAAAAAAAGCTTTGGTGGGAAAATTTACGAGAAAGTATGAGAAAGTTATGATCGAGTCAAAGTTGATTGACTTTTCACCTAGAAACCCTAATTTAGAAAGTTTGACTTTTGGGCAAATCTTGAGTTTTCTTGATGAATCATGATCAACCCTTGATCAAATGATGAATGTAACTTCAAAATGAGGATGTTGACCAAAAATCGAAGTTTTGTGTATGTTGACCACAATTGACTTTTTGTCCAATACTCGATTTTCGACCATCGAGCAATTATGCGAGAAACTTGACTTGTGAGGCTTGAAACTTGACATGGAGAATCTTTGAAGCATATGAGGAGGCATGAATACCATTGGAGATGTTGGAAATCCATCTTGGCTTGAGAGATACCAAACCCTAGTTTGGGTTGATTGTCTAGGAGAGAGTTTGTCTGATCAACTCTTGAGGAATCCTTGAGTAGGGATGTATGAAATATCTTTGAGAAGATGGAGGGCAAATTTTGGGGTATGACAAGGGGAATCTTCACTCAACATCAACTGCAACGTAGTGTCTGTGCTGCCTTGTGAATTTGGACAAGAGACTGAAGTCAGAGAGCACGAGGACGATGATACAATAGACCTGGTGAAACATAGGCCAGTGTGCTATTACGTGATGGATAATGGGGCTGTCGAGGCGAATGCCTTCTTGAGCACCCAGAACCAACCATGCAAAATCACACAAACCCTTGTTCATTCGAGCAAAAGTTGGCACACATGGCGTGAACAAAAGTCTTGGTGGATGGAGGCGCTGCAGTGAACTTGATGCCTCATTTCATGCTGAAGAAGTTAGGAATACAGGATGTCGACATCAAACCACACAATATGGTACTATCGAACTATGAAGGAAAAGTAGGCCAAACATTAGGGGTGATCCAAGTAGATTTAACGGTGGGATCAAGCTGCAGACCCACTATGTTCATGGTGATCGAAGCTAAAGCCAACTACAATTTGCTGTTGGGCAGAGAATGGATCCATGGAGTTGTCCCTTCGTCGATGCATCAGAGGTTAGTATTATGGAGAGAGGATGATATTGTTGAGAACATCGAAGCGGATCAAAGCTATTTCAGGACAGCAGTCAACTTAGTTAATAAGAGAAACTATGACAAATACTTAGCCAAAATTGCTCCTTGTACCCCAAGTGACGAGATCATCGAAACCCTGAACGCGCATTATTACATGATCCTTTGCCATGATGGAATGTATTGGGACAGGAGGATAATCAAGGGAGATGAAGAAGTCGAAGGCGCTACACAAAGACGGCCAGCAGGCTGGGAATTCGAAAGTCTTGCTCATGATTGAGTCCTCCTTCTTCGAAAAGATATCGTCCTACATGGCTGAGAACGATTGGAAAGCAGCCTTAGAAGCTGAAATAGATAATATGGCTGCAGAAGTAAACAAAATAGATGGGGATGGCTCGAAAGGCTCACCCCTTGAAGAACACGAGATAGTTGAAATAGATCAAAGGCTAGATGCCATCTATGATAAAGAACCCTTAGGCTTCGAGAAGGACCCCACAGACTCAGGTGCTAAAATGTTGGCGCAGGATCCACTCGAAGAGGTGAATTTGGGGGATGAAAACACAAAAAGAATAACTTACGTGAGCGCAAGACTCAATCCAAGCCTCAAGAAGGAAGTGATCGAAGTTCTCAATAAAAACAAAGATTGCTTCGCATGGGACTATAGTGAAATGCCTGGTTTGAAGAGGGAGTTAGTGGAACACAGACTTCCAATCAAGGATGGCAAGAAGCCCATCAAGCAAACTCCTAGAAGATTCGCACCAGCAGTTCTCACAAAGATTAAAGCTGAAATTGAAAGGTTGCTGTGCTGTAGATTCATCAGAACAACAAGGTATATCGAATGGTTAGCAAATATAGTACCTGTTATTAAGAAAAATGGCTCTCTGAGAATTTGCATAGATTTTAGAGATTTAAATACTGCTACCCCCAAAGATGAGTACTCCATGCCTGTGGCAGAAATACTAATATACTCTGCTGCAGGATTCGAATATTTAAGTATGTTTGATGGATACTCTGGGTATAATCCGATCTTTATTGCTGAAGAAGATGTTGCTAAGACAGCATTTCGTTGTCTAGGAGCCTTAGGCACCTACGAATGGGTAGTGATGCCTTTTGGTTTAAAAAATGCTGGAGCAACTTATCAAAGGGCAATGAATTCAATTTTTCATGATTTCATTGAGACTTTTATGCAGGTGTATATTGATGATATAGTCATCAAATCAGTATATGTAGAAACTCATTTGCATCATTTGAGCCAATCATTTGAAAGAATGAGAAAACATGGCTTAAAAATGAATCCCCTTAAGTGTGCATTTTTCGTGCAGGCTGGAGACTTCCTTGGTTTTGTGGTTCATAAGAAAGGTATCGAGATCAACCAAAACAAGACCAAAGCCATTATGGAGACAAAAACACCTACATCAAAAAAGGAGTTGCAATCTTTGCTAGGGAAAATTAACTTTTTAAGAAGGTTCATTTCGAATCTAAGTGGAAGAACCCAGGCTTTCTCTCCGTTACTTCGTTTGAAGCAAGGCCAAGCCTCATATCTTGTCTCCACCTTCATGGGGAAAGCCCATGAGATTGTACATATCCGCCTCTGAAGTTACCATAGGTAGTATGTTAGCACAAGAAGATAGCAATGGCATCGAAAGAGCCATATACTATTTAAGTAGGGTGTTGAATGATGCAAAAACTAGATATAGCAACATAGAAAAGCTATGTCTTTATTTGTATTTTTCTTGTATGAAACTTAAGTATTATATAAAGCCTTTTGATGTTTATGTTTCATCTCATTTCGATGTTATCAAACACATGCTTTCGAAACCAATAATGCATAGCAGAGTTGGTAAATGGGCTTTGGCCTTAACAGAATATTCTTTGACTTTCATGCCTTTAAGAGCTGTGAAAGGTCAAGTAATTTCTGATTTCATTGTGGATCATTCATTGGTCGGAGAGACTGCCATGGGTTATGTTGAAATTCAACCTTGGAAATTATACTTTGATGGTTCGACCCATAAAGATGGTAGTGGTGTTGGAGTTCTTATAATTTCTCCTGAAGGAATTCCAACAAAATTCAAGTATAAGTTAGATGGTCCTCGTTGCTCGAACAACGAAGCTGAGTACGAAGCGCTTATTGTTGGACTTGAAGCTTTGTTGGAATTGGGGGAAACTAGAGTCGAAATTAAAGGAGATTCGGAGTTAGTGGTCAAGCAAATAACAAAGGAATACAAATGCATAAAGGACAATCTGATGACATACTTCGTCATAGTTAACAGGCTACTCAAAAAATTCGAATACATGGATATTAAACATATACAAAGAATAAAAAATCAAGAAGCAAATGACCTAGCACAGTTGGCTTCAGGGTATAAAGTTTCTACCAAAAACATTGAAGATTTGGTTGAATTAAGAGGAAGGGTTATGGCTACTAGACTCATGCCATCAGATTTAGAAAATATAAAGTTAGGTTGTGCTGACAAGCAGGGGTTCGAAGTACTAGCCATAAACACCTTATCAGATGCAGATTGGCGAAGTCCAATTGTGAGTTATTTAAAAAATCCAACATTGAATGTTGATAGGAAGATAAAATATAGAGCATTATCATATGTCCTCATGGGAAATGAATGGTTCAAGAAGACCCAGGAAGACGTATTACTGAAGTGCCTAGGAGAAGGTGAGGCATACTTAGCATTATCAGAGGTCCACAATGGGGAATGTGGGGCACATCAACCAGGTCATAAGATGAAATGGTTGTTATTCCGATATGGTATGTATTGGCCCAGCATGCTCAAAGATTGTATAGATTTTGCTAAAGGGTGTGAAGAATGCCAAAAGCATGCAGGAATTCAACATGCTCCTGCAAGCGAGTTACATTCGATCATTAAACCATGGCCCTTTAGAGGATGGGCATTAGATTTAATAGGAGAAATCAATCCTGCTTCGTCTAAAGGACAAAAATATATCTTGGTAGGTATTGATTATTTTACTAAGTGGATCGAAGCAATACCACTAATAGTTGCTGATCAAGAGGCTATTATTGAGTTCATACAGAAACAGATAATCTATAGGTTCGGATTACCAGAGAGTATAACCACAGACCAAGGTTCTGTGTTTACTGGTAGAAAGATGCAGGAATTTGCTCAAGAGATGGGGTTTATATTATTAACATCAACACCATATTATGCTCAAGCAAATGGTCAGGTCGAAGCAGCAAATAAAGTGATAATAGGTTTAATTAAAAACATGTTGGTAAAAAGCCAAAGAATTGGCACAAGACTTTGGACCAAATACTATGGGCTTGTAGAACATCTCCTAAAGAGGCTACTAACACCACGCCTTTCTAACTAACGTTTGGCCATGATGCAGTTTTACCAGTGGAAATTCATCTATAATCAGTTCGAATTCAAAGGCAAAATGAGATTCCATCTGCATTGTATTGGGAGATGATGATGAATGAGTTAGTTGAGTTAGACGAAGTCAGACTGCATGCATTGGAAATCCTAATGAGGCAAAAGGAAAGAGTAGCCAGGGCATATAACAAAAGGGTAGAGGTAAAACATTCACTGTTAATGACTTAGTCTGGAAAGTCATATTGCCCATGGACAAGAAGAATAAAACATTGGGTAAATGGTCACCTCATTGGGAAGGACCTTTTCGAATACTAAAGATATTCTCAAACAATGCATATGAAATCGAAGAGTTAGCTGATAACAAGTGAATCTTAAAGGTTAATGGAAAATATTTGAAAAAAATATAGGCCTCGCCTGTAGGAGATTCAAATAATAACAACGTAGTCGAAATATTATATGGGAATGCCAAAATGGTACCATACATTGCCAAAATGGCGTTGTTCAGATATTACAAACCAAGATTCAAAATTAATTAAATAAACAAAGATTTAAAAGTACACATTATTTCTCAATCTTGCAAAGGTGCTTTTAAAGGATTCAAGCCTTTGTTGGGTGAAACGTCTTGCTCCTTCTAGAGTAGCCACTTCTCCTTTGAGTTGCTCTGCTGCTTCCATTTCAGGTAGGCCTTTATTGAGAAGTTCTTCGAATTGGTTCCCAACAGTGTCAGTTTCGTACGCCAGTTGCTGTTGCTGGGCCTCATTGACCTTTCGTTGGAGTTCTTGAATTTGTTCTTCCCAAAGGAGAATAGACCGAGCTCGAACTTCATAGTCAGTCTTTGCCTGTTTTAAGTGCATTGCTTGGTCTTCAGCTTCTTTAGAAAGTTTTGAAGCATGTTCATAAGCAGCATCCATGGCGTTTCGCTTCTCCTGAACTTTAGCAGCAGCGAATTCGTCTTGCAGGAGACATCCAGTCACATTATCTAACAATGCTTGAAGATCAAACAATATAGTGCTGACTGGCAAGGAGCAGGCTGCGAAGTTAACTTGTGTAAGAAGCTCCTTCATGGTGTAGCAAGCAGTGCTATCCTTTTTGAGAACTTCGAACAAGTCTACATCAAGGATTGTTTTCCTGACTTTGTTAAGGAGTATAGCTCTAGCATCTGAGGGCAATGGGTTGTTAGTCGAACCAGTGCCAGCCCTAACAAGAGGAATGTCCTTCTGGGTTAACTTAGCCTTCATGTACTCAATTGGGTCATTTTGTTTCAGGAGAGCTAGTTCCTCTTCAGTCAGTTGAGATTGAGAAGTTTGGGGAATCTCCATATTCAAAGGAGTCACGTCCAGTTCGACCTCCATGGGCTCATTAGTCTTATCACCATCATCTTACTCTTTGTCTTGCTCATTGTTTTCTCCTTCGTCAACCAGATCCACCACTTCGATAGTATTGGTCTCGCTGCTATTAGCATCAGACTCCGTTCCATCAGCCGAACCGCTTTGGGTTTCGTCTTCCACAGATCCTTCTTCTGCAGATTCTTCACTCTCTTGAGGAGAATCAGTCTTGTCCTTTTCAGCGTGAGTGATCTTTGGACTCTCTTGAAGGGTTTCGAGAGGAGATTTCAGAAGGGAAGTTTATGGTGGATTTTCTGTAGACTTATGAGGCGATTCTTCGTTTGTTTCTTTCAAAGGAGGGGAAGTGCCTTGATCATCTTGTGCCTCCGAAGCCCCAGTCGGAACCACCATGTTGGAAGATCCTTTGTTTTGCACAAGGTTGCTGGAGTCCCCATGGGGAGAGGAAGTGATTGGAGCGGTAGTCCCTGTTGGAGGAGTTGAAGTAGTGGGATTTGGGTTCGAAGTATCCTACATAAACAAAGAAAATTAAGAACATGCACCAAGGTATGAATAACTATTTTGTTAGGAATTCAAATTTAATTTACCTGTGGATGATCAGAGGAAAGGTTACTATCAATATGTTCCAACATTACGTTGGAGGTCGAAGGTGAAATTTTGGATGTTGTTGAGGGAGCAACATCTCTGGAATCAAGTCCAGAAATGCTAGTAGGCTCAGGGCCTTTAGAGGTTTCTTTCTTTTGCTTCTTCTTAGAAGATGTTGGGGAATTTCCACCAGTCTTTCCAGTGGTGTTTTGTTTCCTTTTCTTTGGAGTAGTTGGTGGAAGTTTGCTAGTCTGAAAAGGTTTAGACATGAGTTAGATCTAAATCATAAACTTCAGTTTATTCGAAACATCAGGGTTAGTTGATTAACTTTGGAGGTGGAACGTTTGCTGTTGTTGGTGTTGTTGTTGTAGTAGTTGTTGTTGTTGGTATTGCTAGAGGTACATCATCACTAATTTCGACAGCTTGTTGAGAAGTGCTCCCTTCCTTGGGCTTCGAAGCAACGTTCTTTATCCTGATGGCTGAAAAGTGAAACAATTAAAGTAAAATGTTAAAAATAAGGGAATTAGGATACATTTGGAATTTTTCCCAAGCATTCACACCTGTGCCTTGATTAGATATAATCGAAATGGCAGGAAGGTCATAGCGAAGATGTCCTGGGAAATTATGAAGCCAGTGACGAGCCCATGTCACAGTCTCAGATGGCTTTAGTTTCTTTTGAGGTTGAGATTTGAACATTTCTTTGCAAGTCAACCACCAAGGGTATGGAGGAAACAAGGCCAGAGCCAGTTCTGAGGTAGGCAATCTAGGAAATTTAGGTGGATGCATTTCGAGTGCCAACCTATACCTATCCTCAGGTGACAACCCTGAAGGAAGTTTGAACTTAGAATTTTTTTTTTAAAATTTTTCCTTCAAGGTCTCGGATGCTCGATACACAGTGGTTTCCAAGCGTGTGGGATCATAAGTGGTTTCGAAATAATTCTGAAAAGCCCTAATTTCTTTGGCGTGAGTGAACATACCTTTCTTGGAGTGTACCTGCACATTGAATGCGTCAGTTAGCTTTTGTTGGATGGTGAGTGTGTCAAACATATATGATTGGTAAAACTTAGTCCACCATTCCAGAAACCCTTTTGCTGTGAAGTATATTGGTTCAAAGGGTAGAAGTTCGAACTGAGCAAAATCTTGATATTGCTCCTGTTGTAACTTGGCCTCTCTTGCTTTGAACGTTCTGCTTGAGGTTATGACACTTTGAGTTTGGAACAGAGGTTCAGGAATTAATTGGCATAGGCCAAATTGTCGAGAGACGAAGTTGGGTTGATAAGCAAAGAGGAAGATCTGATTCTTGGTGGGAGTAATTCTTGAGGAAATTAACCTAGGGAGCAGAAACGCTTTCCAAATGTCCTGTATCTCTCTGCTCTTAACAGCTTCTGAAAGAGACATTGTGAACCATGATGGTCCATAAGTCCTTGGAGCAAAAGGCGCCATGGACTCTTCGAATTTGTGTCTCTTTGAGAAGATCATGATGTATTTCGAGAAAAGGACTTTGAAATCATCTTTGTCATCATTTGGAGTAAGCTTTCGAAGCCTTGTGCCTTCAATGATTCTGTCAGCTATCTCTGGATCTTGTTCGACGATAGTATCAGCAGTTGATAAAGAAGATTCGAACATGGCATTGAGCCATAATTGAAGCAACCAAAAAGGTCCGGCTAGAAGAATATTCTTTGGAGTATGGGATTTTAAACTAGAAACTGCTGATCTTAGGCTTTCATAAAGATCAACAAGTAGCAGTTCGCTCAGACAGACTCTCCTATTTTCATGCAAATCCCTGGCTAAGGGAATGAACCTACTTGCTACTTGCAAGGATCTGCTGCAGAACACATATCGTGACAACCATAAAGTAAGGAAAGCAATGTGTTCTACGTCTGAGACGCTATCCCCTTCAGTATGGTAGTGGCTGATGAACTTTGAAAAGCTAGCTAGTTTGACATCGAAGTCAATAATGCTAGAGTGCTCTTCGTTGTCAGGGATATAAGTTTCCCCTACTGGTGAAAGACCAGTGATGGCAGCTATATCAAAAAAGGTGGGTGTTATCATTCCGCCAGGAAGATGAAAAGTATTATAGGTGCTATCCCAGAAGTACAATGAGGCGAATAGCAGTGGGTGACTGTAGGTGAAGCCTGGTTTCGAAAATTTAATCAAATTGTAGATTCCTAGTGCTTCCCATTGCTGGGATTTTTTGGCTTCTACTTTAGTAAGCCAGTTGTGATACACTATATCTGAGGTGGGGCAGGATCAAAATGGTTTGAAGTTACTTTTTACATAATCTAAGATAAAGGGATCTTTTGGAGGTAAGACTGGAGTTTCAATGGCTTTCGAATCAGATGATTCGCTTATATTTTCAGTTCCTACCTTAGGGGCATCCATTTTGTTGAATAAGGGTTTAAAGTTATAGCAAACGGGAAAGATTTTCCTAGTGTCTTTCAGGATTTTAAAAACAATTAAAGGACCCATTAAGGCAAATCTTTTTCCAGCGACATTAGTAGGGATTATACCTGAGAAGCATACAATATTTCTTTCTCTTTGGAGATCATTTGAGGAATGAGCATAGATTGATTCTGGTAAGCGCCCACCTTACTCTCCATGACTGTTCCCGTGTTCTTGTTCTTCTTCTTTGATGATTTCTTCAGTTGAGATGATGTTGATGAAGACATTGTTAAGATTGTTGGAGGTTTTAGGGTTTATTAAAAGGAATAAGAAGAAGAGTTTCAGAATTTTGGAGAAAAAAGAAGAAAAGACTAAACTGATGAGTTTTTATGGAGTGTGGAAGTTTAAACACCCACTAAGTGAGACTAGGGATACGTGGGAGTTGTGGGTTGGATTCAGAGAGAGGTGGCATAAAATCTGATGTTGGTAATGAGTATGATTAATAATGATCATTACTTTTAAAACCGCACCATGCTGTGGTAACTGGTTCAAAACGGTTAAGAAATCAAAGAGGCGTCTTGATTGACGTGTGTGAAGTCATGTACAGTAAATGTTGTGATTACTCAAAGGTCATATCAAAATCTTGTGAATCTATTTAAAATAAGTATTTCTCAAAGAGTTCGAAATACATATTTTAAAGGGGCATTTTATTGGCTGAAGATTTTGATAATGTGGTTCGAAATGAAATAATTGGCGTTTGTTGGAATAAAGCAAGTTTTATGGTTTAGAATGGAAGAGATTGTTCTTCGAATGGAAATATTAAAGCTCAAAGTTTCGAATGATAGTTGTGAAGGTACATTTAAAGAAGCTTCGAAATGGTGATGAGACTATATCTGTGAAGGTTGTGTTTGGAAAGTAACTTGTGAAACGAATTCGAAGCGAAGGATACCAAAGCGTTTGAAATTCAAAAGTGAGTGGGATATTGGAAATTTAAATACATAAGCTCTGGAGCGTTCGAAGACGCGTGGAGGCTAGAGAGAAGCAATACTCTGCATGCTTTGAATGTGGCAGAATCTTATAGCAAGACCGTTATGGTCAAAATAGTATAAATAGAAGTCTTAGTGTTAGGATTTCGTGTGTCATATCTATTGTATAAATTCAGTAAACATTCAAAATACCGCATGGATAGGGAAACGAATGCTCGAAAGATGTACGTATGATAACACCAACATTTACAATAAAAACTCTTTATATTTTCCAGTTTGTCTTTCATTTCTATTTACATTTGTGCTTCAAATACTTTTACATTCATGCCTTCACACTAAAGCTTTTACATTCAGAGTCTTTTACTCCTTTCTGCATTTAAACGCTTCTTCTCATGTTCGAATCTTTAAACATTCACCAGTTTTACATTTATTTACTTAATCATGCCATTTACCCGAATCTAAAGTCTTTCTACTTTTCTGATGAACATTCCTTATATCATATAGAAATTATCATTCAAATCATTTAGTGTAGTAATCGAAGTGGATTGAATGCCTTGAAAACACTTTAATTGAAAATCCTAAAATATGAATACTAGTTTTACAATTAGATTTATCCAAACGACCATACCCCATAGGATCAATCTAGTCGATCCTGCAAGTTACCAGAGAGATTGAATAACAGTAATTAAGTTTATTCGATAGTTTGGAAGACTAGCGGTTGTTTACCAGAAATCACTGTAAACACTTACTAAATAGTAAAACCATGGATAAAAAATGGATGTGTGTCGATCGATTGTCAAAAGAGTACGAGAATGGGGTATTAGAGTTGGTTAAGTTTGCTGTTGAACACGCTGAAGACCCGAATAGAATGAAATGTCCTTGTTTGGGTTGTTGTTATATGGGTCAGGTTGACGCGGATGGATTGAAATCGCATTTACTAATACGTGGAATTGATCGAAGTTATACGTGTCTGATATTTCATGGTGAGAAAAGCAGCGAGAATGTTGAACCGGGGGTGAAAAGTAATGCGACCTATGCTTCATATGACAATGTCACGGATACATATGATTGTGATCGAGTTGAAGAGATTGCAGAAGCACTTGAAGAAGATCTTCAGGATTGTCCCAAAATGTTTGAGAGTTTGGTAAGTGATGAAGAGAAACCGTTGTATAAAGATTGCCCCAAATTCACAAGATTTTCTGCGGTATTAAAACTGTACAACTTAAAGGCACGCAATGGATGGTCGGATAAAAGTTTTAAAGAGTTATTAGCCCTTTTGAGAGATATGCTTCCTGAGGATAATGTTCTTCTTAATCGAACCTACGAGGCCAAAAAATGGTGTGCTCTATTAGCATGAGCTATGATAAGATACATGCATGTCTAAATGATTGCATTTTGTTTCAAAACGAATATGCATCGTTGAATGAGTGCCCTAAGTGCGGTTTATCTCGATATAAGAAAAAATTATCTCCAGCGAAACTCTTATGGTATTTTCCTATTATTCCGGGATTTAGACGCATGTTTCATAGTGGAACCGATGCTAGACACTTGACTTGGAATGCAGATGAAAGAATTATCGATGGAAAGTTTTGACATCCGGCAGATGCACCATAGAGGAAGAAAATTGATAATGATTATCCTGATTTTGGAGGAGAAACAAGAAACCTTCGCTTGGCATTATCTACGGATGGAATGAACCTGCATGGTCTTCAAAGTATCTCACATTCCACATGGCCTGTGATTCTTATGATTTATAACCTACCTTCATGTCTATATATGAAGCGCAAGTACATGATGTTATCTATGTTAATTTCTGGGCCTAAACAACCAGGGAATGACATAGATGTATACTTGAAACCTTTAATCGGAGATTTGAAGATTTTGTGGGAGAACGATGTGGAGGTTTATAATGGATATAGGAAAGAAAGTTTCAATTTGAGGGCGATGTTGTTTGGCACAATTAACAATTTTTCAGCATATGGAAATCTATCTGGGTATAGCATTAAAGGTGAAAAAGTGTGTCCTGTCTGTGAAGATGGAACCGATACGACGCGATTGAAACTTTGTCAGAAGAATGTCTTTCTCGGTCATCGTAGATTCTTAAATTCTAAACATCAATATCATGGATGAAGAAAAGCGTTCAATGGAGATACCAAACAACGTAGAGCTCCACCTGGATTGACAGGTGATCAAATTTTTGAAAAGGTGAAAGATGTGAGTATTCAGTTTGGCAAGCCTTTTGCACATAAAGTTGTCACAGGTGGGTGGAAGAAGAGGTCAATTTTTTTTGAATTGGCATATTGGAAATCTTTGTACGTAAGACATTTTCTTGATGTTATGCATATTGAAAAAAAATGTATTTGAAGGTATTATTGGTACGTTACTCAATATAAAAGGAAAGTCTAAGGATGACCTTAAAGGAAGGGAGGACATGGTAGAGATGGGAATAAGAACTGAATTAGGAACCGTGAAGAAAGGAAGACGAACATATCTACCACCTGCTGCTTATACTCTATCTAGAAAGGAAAAGAAAATATTGTGTAAGTTTCTGAGTGAAGTTAAAGTTCCAGAAGGTTACTCCTCATACATTAGAAGACCCGTGTCCATTCCCGAGGTAATTATATATATTATTATGAAATTAAATTAGTGTAATTTATTTAACTGATATATATACACATTAATGATGTCATATTTATTATTGATTTTAGGGCATTTCACCTTGTCAACTCTTTTTAGAGACGCCGACTTATCGCATGGTTGGAAAGGGAAAAATGCATAACACTCTGGGAGAAGTACTTCATCATAAACCGCTCCCTTCTGGATATTTGAAAGTATCAATTGATATTGCTTTAAAGGAGGGTGCGTTATTACCAATCCCAGACGAAGTTTCGGATGCAACATTGGTGGGAGAGGCAATAGGAGCTTATGTTGCATGGCCGTCAAGACTCATTCGCATAGATAATGAGGTATACTTACAACCATTATGAACCTTTGAGTACTCAAATTTTTTACGTTCATTTTACTTACATTTTTTTTGCATGCTAATGTTAGACTCCTACAAAACCCAAACCAAAAGGTAAAGGGATTACGCGGCCAATCGAGTCAGTGGCATCAAAATAACAAGTACAACACAATTTATATGATATTTATATGATATTAATTTGTCATCTTATACTTGACCAATCTAATTTTTTGATATTTAGATTATTCCTGCTAAAGAGTTTGAAGTTGTCAATAGGGGTAAGGAGCCTGCAATTAGCAACATTCCAACAGAAATAAAGAGTGTTGCTAAGAGGACCGGGGCTAGAAAGAAAACTACTTCACAATATAGGTCGTGCCTTCAGACATATATAACCTTCACAACTATTTCGCAAGGTGGTACTAGTCTTATACCCATGGATGCAGGGATTTATGGTTCTGAAGGCATGACAACAATTGGTAAGGAGGATTTGGAACAAGTTTTTGGACATTTGACATTAGGCGTCGCTGTTATCAATACATACATCAGGTATACTCCAATCAACTTTGTTTAATTAATTGATGAATTTATTTACTCATTTCAATGAATAATTAATGTTAATGATGTTTTTATTTAAGGTTTTTGTATGACAAGTTGATTCGGCCGCGTGGATTGGAATCCAGATTCGCTTTCATAAATCCTAACTTTGTCCATGCAGGGTCAATCATCTCAGAACCAGATGAAGTAATAGAGTTTGTACTCCGTTTATTTATGGCCAACAAAGATACAAAAAATTGTTCTTTTTACCATATAATACTAGCCACAAGTAAGATTTTCATTCTAAATTTCCTCTATTATAATTATTTTGTTTTTTGACGTTGTGTAGAAAGTTTCCATCTAACCTTTGTTTAATATTACTGTGGACACTGGTTATTGGTTGCGATTAATCCTGTGAGAGAAATTGTATATTATCTGGATTCATTGGGCAATGATTGGACAACATACCTAGATATGAAGAAGACGATTAATACGTAAGTGAGATTGTTCTAAAATATTCATGTGTATATTTAATTATTTATGTGAGATAGTTCTAAATATTCGTTATTATTTTATTATAGCATTCTACAAAGTTTTCGAGCACAAAGAGATATTCAAGTACCAAGGAGTAGAGTCAACAATATTTCATGGATCAAAGTGGAGGTATATATTTTCACAATTTTGATTATATAGTGATGATACTTGATAAAACAAGTTAAGGTGTATATCTTGATGTATATCCGTATTTTCTTTCCATGTGTAGTGTCCTCGTCAGCTCAGTTGTGTAGATTGCGGTTATTTTATGTTGAGGTTTATGAAAGAAACTCTTCTTTTGGATCGATTAGAGATTCCATCCACGATATGAATTTCTAACTTAGGAATTATTTTAATATTTCTCATAAAATGACTTAGTGTTTTAAGTAAATCATACTATGTTATATTATTATGTAGTACTTTGATGAATTCAAGTGTGTTTATTACTCAAAAAATCAATTTGATGAACTTATGGAGGATTGGTGCCAATTTGTTATGGAGTTGAGAATTTTATTATAAGGTATAACTTTGAGTTTTGAGAATATAATATATGTCATTATAGTTGTGTTGCAATATTGTTGTTTTTGTTGTTGTTATTTGGTAACTTGTATGAATTTCGATTTTTTTGATTTTGTTTCAGGTTATATCGGTGCAGATCGATGTAGAAGATAAAGCTATTTTGTAATTCATTGTTGATGTTGTTTCATTGTTGTATATATTAATGTTGTTGTTTCAAGTTGTTTCATTGTTGTATATATTAATGTTGTTGTTGTTTCAAGTTTATGAAATATTGTGCAAAAAAGGATTAAAGATGTATATTGATGTTGTTGTTGTTTCAAATTTTATGTTGAAGCTACAAATTCTGGTAAAAATCTGGTGCAAAAATGGTGAAATTAAATTTGATAGGCAGCATTTTGTTTTAAATGAAAAAAAATTATATTCTAAATTTTCTTAGGGAAAGCGCTGCTAAAGGGGGGGAATAGACAACACTTTTAATGAGAAGCGCTGTTTAAAGTGGATGAAAAAAGCACTGCTATAGGGGGCAATAAAAAAGCGCTGCTAAAGGGGAAATAAAAAAGCGCTGTATAAAGTAAAGCGTTGCTAAAGAGGATATCTATAGCAGCGCTTTTCAGGAAAAAGAGCTGCCTAAAGGGTATCTATAGCAACCCTTTTACAAAGCGCTGTCTAAAGCTCCACCTAAAATTCTTTCAAAAGCGCTGTCTAAAGTGAAAGCGCTGCTAAAGAGGGTATCTGTAGCAACGCTTTTTAGGAAAAAGCGTTGCCTAAAGGGTATTTATAGCAGCGCTTTTACAGTAACCTAAGCGTTGTCTATACTTTTAGCAGCGGTGGTTTTAGCAGCGCATTTAAGCGTTGTTAAAGGCCTAAAAAAGCGTTGTCTAATCCCTTGTTTGGCGTAGTGTCCTTGGAAGAAGCTGTGAAGCAATTCCAAGTTTGGTTTGTGTCACTTGAGTGACTAGTTTATATGGTGTTTGAAGTGTGGTATCTTCAAACTGTTTTAGTGGTGTTTTGAATGAGGTATCTCCAAGCTGATTGTGTTAGGAGTCAAGTAGTTGATGCAGTTACTGGTGTGATAGTAGCTGATAGACATCACTAAGGTGATTGGAAGTGAGTGGAGATTCTCATATCTAAGTGTGGTATCTTAGGTAGATGATCGCGACTTTATCGTCTATTCTAATCGGGAGACTGCAAGTATACAGCCATATCGTGTAGTTTTAAAAGATATCGAACCTAAGGGACTATAAATCGAACTAACGTAACCTAAAACTACAGTGTAAAGCTATAGCTATCGAATAAATAAATTGGGGAAATTTTTGGATAATTAAACTTAATCTAGTCGAAATAATAAGCGAATATCGGTATGTAATTCGTTAACCTAGAGATCCGACTTTCCACTGGCTTATTTTCTCAAAATGACAATAATCATTTTTCAACAAACAATATTTATTTAAAAATCTTAGCTCAAACTTTCGCTCTATTGAATCAGATTATAAGTCTAAACTCTAATGTATGCTCTCGCTATCCCATTGATTTTAAAAATACTTTTCGAAAATAAATAAAGTTTAATCAGTTTTAAAACGCTTTCGCAGTCTTTAAAAATAATACCTAGTATCCACTATCTGGTTTTAAACCTCAAACTCTCGCTCTGTTGGTTTCTAACATTAGTCCAATTTAGTAACCTCAAACTTTCGCTCTGTTGGTTTCTAAGCTTTTTTTTTTTTAATAATTAAATTGGATATCTAAATCAGAAAAGTGCTTATTTTACGAAATAAAGTTAAGCCAGTTTGTTCCGGATCCTTTTAGTTTAACTAGTTACATACCGATATCAAATTAAATTAGCCAGACATATTTATAAAAACAGACATGTATAAACTAAAGTATTCAACATGCGTAAATAATTCCATAGCCAGGCAGATAAATCTCATGCAAATAGTTAATTGTATAAATTAAAGCAATTAAATAAAAACAAAATAATTTAAATTCTTGAAATAATCTTTGTGCTTGAATAACTAATGCAGTACTTGAATCTCCAATGAAAATTAAACAATTATGACTATAACTTGGGAATAATAAATCACTAGTACTTGAAAGGAAAGGAAATTTAACTAGAAACAAAATGCTGGAAGAAGAATACTCGAATGCTTGAAAAACAAATATTCTGGGAAAATAATAGCACGAAGCAAAAAAAAGAGATGGCTTGGTCACTTGATTATCTTGTTCCTCGTAATCATCCTGTTTCCTTCTTTTCGTCCAATCAAAATATATCTCCACGAAAGAATCGGGACTACTTGAGATGTCGTCCATGTATTTCTCAAAATCCCATTGTAACGAGAATGTTTCAATCTCCATATTTGGCCACTCATTGGGACAGGTACATTAGCTCTGGAGAAGCCAAGTGCATTGAAGTCGAACAAGTCTCCAGGAAATGAGTCTAGTGATTTAGCAAATGGCAACCAAAATGAAAATCTTGTGGCAGTTGAAACAACTGCTGCAACAAGATCGACTGCATTCCGAGCTTATAAGGTTCGTTCAAGCAAATTTTTGCAGTAACCATGTTTTTGTTTTCATATCTCGTTATTCTACACATAACGACAGCGTCTATATGATATTGTGCTTTTGTTGCTATACCAGCTTCCAAATTGTATTTTATAAGGGATATGTGATTTATGAATATAGCCAACAAATATAAGTGCAGGTTCATGTTTCTTATATATATAATGATGCGAATCATGTTTCACTATCTTACGCGCTTTTATTTCACAATGCTGAATTTTAGTTTTCTTCTCTAGGCTAGGAAAGCTCTACGGAGATTGAAAGGTTTCACAAAACTGAAGAATTTAACACGGGGTTACTCTATTCAAAAGCAAGCGAGTACAACTATAACATATCTTCATTCATGGAGCGAATACGGGGTGAGATTAGAGCTCGTCGAATCTGTATGGTCACAGAAGACAAGATCAGGCGGAAGAAACAAGAGTCTCAACTAAAACTCGAAGAAAAGCTCCATGATTTCGAGGTAATAGTCCTTTCCTCCAAAGTTTGACCTCTCCTATAAGGACCACTCTCTGTCTTTCTATAAAAGTGTACATCAGCTCAACCATAGTTCAATTAGAGTCGGACCATCAAATCGTTTTCAATGACTAGTCGGTTTAAAAACATTGGATCAAATAATTTTGCAAGATGTGCTAATCTGTTCCTTTTAATGCAGTTCTGTTACTCTTGTTCTAAGCGCTGTATATAACACATTACAGGTTGAATGGTCCGCGGCCCGAAACCGGAGAAACCCTTGGAAGGATACACCGAGAGGAGAAGCAGCGATTAGCGTGAAAGAGCCATGGCTTATGCCTTTTCTCATCAGGTAAGTCAATCTTAGGAATGTCCAGTTATTGTCTTATTTCCTATGAGGCACGGACACCGATACAACGACACGTCGACACGGGTAATAGCTTGAAAACATGAATAAATTGAACATAATCACAAGTATCGGTTTACGGACACGACACGTCTTGTTTCGAAGTTGGTGCTATAGAGCTTATTTCTCACATAATCCAACTGAAAATAAAATGCATATTTCATGAAATATTTAGTGGAGAGCAAACTCTAGTCGAGTCAAGTACTAGGCGATTCTGAGCTCGTGAGAACTAACTGAAATTGGAGCTGGAAGGAGCGCTGGATCGCCGCTAGTCCATGGGAAAGTCATGTCTCTAGCATTAGCCGAAAGCTCAAAATAAACCTGCATTCAAGGTTCAAAAGAATAAAACACATCGCTTCTAAAACTCCGGTTTCAGTAACACCTCCTTCCTCCAACAAAGGTACTCCTCCTCCTAAAGGGAGTACCAAAGGTAGGAGATTGTCTTTTCAACCACAGAGAAAGAAAACTGGTTGAAGGAGGAGTGAAGTGAGTATTCAACAATGGTTCCTACAAAGAAAAGGTCAATTTTTCAAGTATAAAGCCTTTTATATAAAGTCAACATAAGAGGTCACTTTATTTATTCATTGGATTGCTTACTATTTGTGCATATTTTGGTGTGATTTGTTGATTGATTCTGTTTCTTTTTCCTCACATTTTGTCAATCTTGTATATTCAAAGAAGAGACAGATTAATTTGTAGATAGAACAATATCTTTTTATACCTTATTATAAAAGTCCTAAGATATGATCATGTTTATTTCTTAATGGTTTATTACCAGAGCGTGATATGTGTACTTTTACACTTCTATTCAACTCTAAATTTCTCTTTATATAACTATTCTCATCTTTAGTCGACCATGACTTCATTTGTTGTTGTATGTGTATTTCCATCTGGCGTGTCTTGGTATATGACACTCGTATACGTGTGAGAAAAGTTAGATAAATGTCGAAAAAATCAAATAACCGCAAAGATAAATGAAAATTATGTCAAGATAAAAAACCATTTACAAAATTATAGTATCAAAATGAACATAACAACACATGGCTTTTGATTAAAATTAAAGTGATAGTGAGACCATTAATGAGTAGTCTACCTTCTTTTGCATATGTAACTATCAACAAAATAAATAAATCATATTGATTACATAGCTGCCATGAAAATAACCAATTATTTGATGAGAAATTATCTTACCTAGAATTACTTGTATAGTAGACCTCTAGCAATCACTTCCCGAAGAAGTTTCTCCGCCTTTTCATTCTCATCTTTATGAATGAGAGCTTTGATGATAATTTCATACGTTATAGCATCAGGAATGATACCATTGTCCTCCATTTTTGACAACAAGGCCTTTAATTCATCAAACAAGCCTTCTTTAAAAAATCCATTAATCATAATATTATATGTTTGGATATTTATACAATAACCCTTAATCAAAAGATCCTTAAAAATATTATGTGCATTTTTAAGTTGTCCCCCTTTGCATAGTCCGTCGATAAGTGTATTGTACATGCAGATATCTGGTATAATGCCCTGGTCTTTGATATTTTTGACTAATGCAATAGCCTTGTCAACAAGATGGTTTTTGCATAATGCGTCTATTAAAGAATTATAAGTGAATATATTAGCTGGTTGACCGTTATCATGCATCTCATCAACAAGCTTCCAAGCATGTGAGATTCTCCCTGATTTGCACAAACCATCGATGAGAGAACTGTAAGTCACTGTGTCAGGAGCAATTCCTTTGCAACACATTTCTTTGAAGAGACTCAAGGCTTCATTGACCATTTTCATCTTACAAAATCCATTAATCATGATAGTATAGCTCCGAGCATCAGGTGCCACTCCCATTCGAGAAATAGTTCTTAACACACATTCAGCTTTATTCACCTCTTTAACTAGACAATACCCATCCATTAATGAATTGTAAACTACAACATCAGGTATTAAACCTTCTTTCATCATCACGGCTAATAGATTCTTAGCTTCTTTCACATTTCCCTCCTTACAAAGAGAATCAACAAATATAGTAAAAGTACAAACATCTGGGTGGATATTTTTCAGTAGCATTTCATTGAAAAAACTAAACGCTTCTTTCAATTGACCAACAATACAAAATCCATAGATTAGAGAACTGAAAGTGACAACATCAGGAGAAATTCTCTTTGCAATCATTTCAGAATATAACTCATAGGCATCATTAACACATTTATCTTTACACAAACTATCGATAATTGTGTTATACATTACCCCATTAAGCCTGACCAATTTCCCTTCAATCTTTCTCAACATTTGCACGGCGGCCCTTGTTTCCCCAATTTTACACAGCCCATTAATCAATGACGCGTAACCAGGTTGATCGAAGTGAAATCCACGTGCAACCACATAATCATGAAAATGCAAAGCTTCACTCACCTTACCGTTAAGGCACATACCATTGACAAGTGTACCCAAGGTTATGGAATCCGGTTCATAACCTAACTTAAGAATCTTTCCCAACATAGAAAATGCAAAATTCATTTTACCTAGACGGGAGTAACAATTGATCAAGATGCTCAAAGTAGCAATACCCGGAGTAATTCCATTGAATTCTAATTGGTGGGAAAGGGAAATAACAGTGGTGTAATGGTTCTTAGTCTTGGCCAGGAAGCCTAGAATCTTGTTAAATTGAATGATGGATGGGGTAGGTTGCGTGTGGAGCAAGGTATGGAATGAGGAAATGGCATCATGAATGATATGATTGGGTGTGAATTGATGCAGAGAGTGAGAAAAAGGGGTTAAGGGTTTTGAGAGAAAGTGAAATTTAATAAGAGAATTGGAGTAAGAAATTAACCTTGAACTTGTGAACGACATTGATGGGTTAACGAAGAGAATGTTTCTGAGTTCGGAGATTTGTAGTGGTATCCTAGTACGTTGTCCACGAGTGAATCACAGAAATTAGAAATTCCGGTTTTACAATGAGAAATTGTTGTTTTGTTTTGTTTTACCCATTTGTTGGAGCATGGTATTTGGGAAAAAGGAGACAATGGGGAGCTGATTTAGTAGGGTTTGGAGAAGAGAATTAACCGAACAACGTTTTTGGTTTGCTATCTTATTGCACATTTTAAAGCTTACTTACTACTTAGTAATTTTTTTATTTTTTATTTTTTATTTAGCAATAGTTAGTTGGTCAATAGTATTTGGTCCGGTAAGGATTGGTGTTGGACTAGTAATTTTTATTTAAAAATAACAATTATTTATTAAAAAATTATACATTTAAATAAAATGCACAAGTTTCAATATAAAATTTACTATTTTGAATATTTTGAATTTCTTGACATGTGTAAATAAACATGATAGAAAAATCCATCTTATTATTATACGGTTCATCTTAACCTGACCCTCAAATAGGTAATTCAGAGAGTTATAATATTCCAAATAAAAAATGTAATCTTTGAAAGTAATTCTTAAAGGGTGATCCAAGCAATTTGTTTCAACCACAATAATAGTTCTGAGTTTAGCTTAATTATTTGGTCAATTCAGAGTCTGTTACAACTTTATCTCAATTTTGAAGTTAATTTTGTTAAGCATCAAATAAATATGGTTGCTCACTCGTTAGTGAAATCGATCAATTTTTATATTAGACGTAGTAATATTAATTAGAGGCCTCCTTGTATTGAACAATATTTGATTAATGAAACGTGTTAAGCTATTTTTGTCAAAAAAATGTATATATGATATAAGTTTTATTCTAATGTGATACATAAAATTGATGATGTGCTCATGCGAAGATGTCTGATATGACGATGTGTGTATTTGATATGGTGGAGTGAGAGTGCTCTTACAAGGCTAGCACTCCAACGTCCAAGTCGATGAATTCAGGTGTAACTTTTAATAATGATTAAAATTGTACATGTGATGGCACGTGACGAGCTTTTATATGGTTGGCAATTGGAGCGCTCATGTAAGTTCACGATTTGTATGGATTGACTTAATTTTAATAAAACAAATAAATAGCAGCAACAATGTATTGTACAATAGGATTCCTAACTTATAATCTTATCTAGAATGCCTTAACATGCTGTGTTGAAAAATTTCAACATGTGGAATAACATGCATATGAGATGTCGAGACATCAGACATCACGCTACAGAAACTGTTAGGTTGTTACAATTACATTTTAGTTAGTGCAAAATATTCTAGGAATATTATGCATCTTATGTGTGACTTTGAAGGCATATGTGGAGGTCCAAGAGCTAAGGAGAAAGATCGCAGGACCTTGATTGTAGCGAAGTTATCGCATTTTTGTTTCGCAAAAGTTTGTTTACATAAAGTTTGTTACAACTTATGTTGTTATTTTGAAGGCCCAAATCTAGTTGGGTAATAGGTTATAAAATAGGCAGTTGTAACCTAGTTTTAGTAAGCTAACCAGTTTTAGAAAGATGTAATCTTTAGGGTTAGCCATGTAAGTGAACCACCCGGATTGTGGGATGGTCATTGATTTGTACCTCGAAGCCTGTAGGCAAGAAGATTATTTTACTCACTCAGAAGTTGTGAAGCAATGAGTGTGGTTGTGTTCCACTATGTCAAAATTGACTTTAGACAGCGCCACATAGACAACGTTTATGCCCAAAGCGCTGCTATCTGTTCTCAGAAAAATTATAAATTAAAAATTTAAACAGAAGCGCTGCTAAAGGTATACTTTAGACAGCGCTTCACATAAGCGCTGCTATATGCCATATTCATAGGCAGCGCTTTTTTTCCCTAAGCGCTGCTATTAGTTTTAAAAAAATTAGAATAAGCGCTGCTAAAGGCTTACTTTAGACAGCGCTAAAAGCGCTGCTAAAAGCATTATTCTAGAAAGTGCTGCTAAAGACCAAAGTGTTGCTAAAGGTTATACTTTAGACATCGTTTTCCAAAAGCGCTGCTAAAAGAATTATTCTAAAAGAGCTGCTAAAGACATTATTCTAAAAGCGTTGCTAAAGACCAAAGCACTGCTAAAGGTAATACCTATGCCAACGCTTTTAGAAAACGCTGCCTTAGATAATTAAAAACTTTCAAAATCCCTAAATTAATCAGAAAACCCTCGCTCTCGCTCACAGCTAGCATCTCTATTATTGTTCGTCTTCTCAAACAGAAACCCTCGCTCTCGCTCACAACATCTCTATTATTGTTCTTCTTCTCAAACAGAAACCTCTCTCACGGCGTAACCACAAGCGACGGCCTCATGACATCTCCTATTCAACTCGTATTTTGATTTCAGTGATACATTAAGACAAGAAGAAGCAAAACGATAAAGTGAAGAAGGAGAAGCAGAGAAGCATACCTCAGTTCGCCGACCTTCAGCAGAAACATTCCACTGTCACCACCGTCGTAGGTAACTCATACTTCCATTTTAATCTTATTTTGATGGCGAAGCTTTTACTTTTCACTTTGTTATGGTGTCTTCTTCTCCATCTTTGTCCATGCATCTTTAATTTGAATCATCTATGAATTTCAAAGATTTATTCTCAAAGTATACATGTTGGTTTTATCAAAACAATGAAACAAATGCATACAAGTCAACAATTGAGGAACCTTGTAGTTTTAATTATTGATATTTTTGTACGAGAATACAAGGTAGTTGAATAGGTATGGTGAAATCGACGTGAAATAGAATTCTAAACTTCCATATTATTTTGTCATTGATGATATTACTCTTACAAGAGGTATATAAGAAAAAGTAGGTTGAATAGCTCTTGGTTAGGAAATCTAAAATTGTATACCATCTTGAAACATATCATATCCTAAACCTATTAATGTAAAGAGTGTGCCACGATTCTGAAATTCAAATTCGTATGAGATCATGAATGAAGTATGGCAGAGAAATTCCTCCCAATCATCGAGAATTGGGTTAATACTCGATGCTCGTCTTATCCTTGGGTAGTGTTTTTACTTTAAGATTTAAGGGAGTATATTTACTCATATATTAAACTCAAATCAACCAAATTCTTTCTTTAAATTGAAGCCTTAAAATTGCATTCTATACTTACCCCCCTTTGTTAGTAGTTACTTTTTATTTAGTGAAAATTGTTTTATGATTTAATCTTAAACTATAAAATAGATTTAGAACAATTCTCTAAGTAAGTTGAATAGTACAATTTCATTTGGTACTCCTTCAAGTATTCTACTAAGTCACTGCGATATGTTGTTTGTCAAATTGTCTTACAGATTTATCCAACCATTTCGGGTTTAACTCAATTTTTAATCATTATAATCATGCAATTCATCAAGTAACATGTATATGTTTTATGTTTGGTACTCTTGCATCTAATGTCAGCAACTTCTAGGAAACTAGAAACATTTACCCGATATTCATTCTCACACGGGACAACTTTTTTAGATAACAATTCATCATATTTTGTAAGTGTATTTCAGCAAAAAATAATGCTCATTAAAAGTAAAATTTTCAATGAAAAACTATGAGTTTTAGTCCAATTATATCTATTTTCAATGATAAACCCTGCTAAGGTTTCATTCCAATTATATCTATAAGTTTCTGGATCAGGACCTCCAATCTTAGGGTATCCACAATTTTGGCATGCATCCCTCTTCTTGAAGTTTATGTGCTGGCAAGCATTACACATCCAATCTCCTCCTGACCAGCTCATTTTTCCTGTTATCTAACCTTTTTAGAAGAAATAAAAGGAATAACACAAGTATGAGGCGAGTAGTGTGATTCAGAATCTAAGGTAGATATTGATAGTAAAAGTATTTGGTTTGTGTGGGTGTGTGTAACGTGATGATGCAAAAACTAGTGTGTAATGAAATGTTTGAAAGAATAATGAGTATGTATATTATATTGTAACCTTATAAGTAGATCTTTAAAACTAGAACAAGGGGAAATTGTAGTTTAATATTAGGAATGTGTTGGTATTGTACTTGTATGCCTCTTTTTTCACATATGGTTTTCTTAGTGCTATGCTATCTTGATATCAAAATATGATACAAATATTCTGATTCATACTATTCACCAACTTTATAGTTTTTATTATATAAAAGATAGAGTTGTGGTTAAATTCTGTTGGGATTATGATGTTGTTGTTAAAAATTCTTTCCTTTGAATTATCGGTGTTTCTCGGCCTAGATCGACGTGGCGCTCATTCCACATGTTTCCACGATTCGAGGTAAATTTCTTTCTCAAATTCGGTTCGGTATAAGTAGCTTATTAAGTAGAAAAATCATGGATAAAAATGGAGGTTTAGCTTAAATTACTTAGTGTTTTGAGGTAAATTTCTTCCTCATGTTAATTAGTGTTTTGTTTAGCTTACTAAATAGTAAAACCATGGATAAAAATGGATGTGTGCCAATCGATTGTCAAAAGAGTACGAGAATGGGGTATTAGAGTTGGTTAAGTTCTTTATTGAACACTGAAGACCGAATAGAATGAAATGTCCTTGTTTGGGTTGTTGTTATATGGGTCGGGTTGGCGGATGGATTGAAATCGCATTTACTAATGCATGGAATTGATCGAGTTATACGTGTTGGATTTTCATGGTGAGAAAAGCGGTGAGAATGTTGAGCGGGGTGAAAAGTAATGCGACCTATGCTTCATATGACAATGTCACGGATACATATGATTGTGATCGAGTCGAAGAGATTACGAAGCACTTGAAGATCTTCGGATTGTCCCAAAATGTTTGAGAGTTTGGTAGCGATGCGGAGAAACCGTTGTATAAAGATTGCCCTAAATTCACAAGATTTTCTGCAGTATTAAAACTTTACAACTTAAGGCACACAATGGATGGTCGGATAAGCGTTTTAAAGTTATTAGCCCTTTTGAGATATGCTTCACGAGGATAATGTTCTTCTTAATCGAACCTCGAGGCCAAAAAATGGTGTGCTCTATTAGCATGAGCTATGATAAGATACATGCATGTCTAAATGATTGCATTTTGTTTCAAAGCGAATATGCATCGTTGAATGAGTGCCCTAAGTGCGGTTTATCTCGATATAAGAAAAATTATCTCCAACAAAACTCTTATGGTATTTTCCTATTATTCCGGATTTAGGCATATTTCATAGTGGAACCGATGCTAGACACTTGACTTAGAATGCGAGATGAAAGAATTATCGATGGAAAGTTTTGACATCGCGGATGCACCACAGTGGAAGAAAATTGATAATGATTATCCTGATTTCGGAGGAGAAACAAGAAACCTTCGCTTGGCATTATCTACGGATGGAATGAACCTGCATGGTCTTCAAAGTATCTCACATTCCACATGGCCTGTGATTCTTATGATTTATAACCTACCTCCATGTCTATGTATGAAGCACAAGTACATGATGTTATCTATGTTAATTTCTGGGCCTAAACAACCAGGGAATGACATAGATGTATACTTGAAACCTTTAATCGAAGATTTGAAGATTTTGTGGGAGAACGGTGTGGAGGTTTATAATGGATATAGGAAAGAAAGTTTCAATTTGAGGGCGATGTTGTTTGGCACAATTAACGATTTTCCAGCATATGGAAATCTATCCGGGTATAGCATTAAAGGTGAAAAAGTGTGCCACATGCGTGAAGATGGAACCGTCTGACGATTGAAACTTTGTCGGAAGAATGTATTTCTGGTCATCGTAGATTCTTAAATTCTAAACATCAATATCATGGATGAAGAAAAGCGTTCAATGGAGATACCGAACAACGTAGAGCTCCACCTGGATTGACAGGTGATCAAATTTTGAAAAGGTGAAAGATGTGAGTATTCAGTTTGGCAAGTCTTTTGCACATAAAGTTGTCATAGGTGGGTGGAAGAAGAGGTCATTTTTTTTGAATTGGCATATTGGAAATCTTTGTACGTAAGACATTTTCTTGATATTATGCATATTGAAAAAAATGTATTTGAAAGTATTATTGGTACGTTACTCAATATAAAAGGAAAGTCTAAGGATGGCCTTAAAGGAAGGGAGGACATGGTAGAGATGGAAATAAGAACTGAATTAGGAACCGTGAAGAAAGGAAGACGAACATATCTACCACCTGCTGCTTATACTCTATCTAGAAAGGAAAAGAAAATATTGTGTAAGTTTCTGAGTGAAGTTAAAGTTCCAGAAGGTTACTCCTCAGACATTAGAAGACTCGTGTCTATTCCCGAGGTAATTATATATATTATTATGAAATTAAATTAGTGTAATTTATTTAACTGACATATATACACATTAATGATGTCATATTTATTATTGATTTTAGGGCATTTCACCTTGTCAACTCTTTTTAGAGACACTGACTTATCGCATGGTTGGCAAGGGAAAAATGCATAACACTCTGGGAGAAGTACTTCATCATAAACCGCTCCCTTCTGGATATTTGAAAGTATCAATTGATATTGCTTTAAAGGAGGGTGCGTTATTACCAATCCCAGACGAAGTTTCGGATGCAACATTGGTGGGAGAGGCAATAGGAGCTTATGTTGCATGGCCGTCAAGACTCATTCGCATAGATAATGAGGTATACTTACAACCATTATGAACCTTTGAGTACTCAAATTTTTTACGTTCATTTTACTTACATTTTTTTTGCATGCTAATGTTAGACTCCTACAAAACCCAAACCAAAAGGTAAAGGGATTACGCGGCCAATCGAGTCAGTGGCATCAAAATAACAAGTACAACACAATTTATATGATATTTATATGATATTAATTTGTCATCTTATACTTGACCAATCTAATTTTTTGATATTTAGATTATTCCTGCTAAAGAGTTTGAAGTTGTCAATAGGGGTAAGGAGCCTGCAATTAGCAACATTCCAACAGAAATAAAGAGTGTTGCTAAGAGGACCGGGGCTAGAAAGAAAACTACTTCACAATATAGGTCGTGCCTTCAGACATATATAACCTTCACAACTATTTCGCAAGGTGGTACTAGTCTTATACCCATGGATGCAGGGATTTATGGTTTTGAAGGCATGACAACAATTGGTAAGGAGGATTTGGAACAAGTTTTTGGACATTTGACATTAGGCGTCGTTGTTATCAATACATACATCAGGTATACTCCAATAAACTTTGTTTAATTAATTGATGAATTTATTTACTCATTTCAATGAATAATTAATGTTAATGATGTTTTTATTTAAGGTTTTTGTATGACAAGTTGATTCGCCCACGTGGATTGGAATCCAGATTCGCTTTCATAAATCCTAACTTTGTCCATGCAGGGTCAATCATCTCAAAACCAGATGAAGTAATAGCGTTTGTACTCCGTTTATCTATGGCCAACAAAGATACAAAAAATTGTTCTTTTTACCATATAATACTAGCCACAAGTAAGATTTTCATTCTAAATTTCCTTTATTATAATTTTTTTGTTTTTTGACGTTGTGTAGAAAGTTTCCATCTAACCTTTGTTTAATATTACTGTGGACACTGGTTATTGGTTGCGATTAATCCTGTGAGAGAAATTGTATATTATCTGGATTCATTGGGAAATGATTGGACAACATACCCAGATATGAAGAAGACGATTAATACGTAAGTGAGATTGTTCTAAAATATTCATGTGTATATTTAATTATTTATGTGAGATAGTTCTAAATATTCGTTATTATTTTATTATAGCATTCTACAAAGTTTTCGAGCACAAAGAGATATTCAAGTACCAAGGAGTAGAGTCAACAATATTTCATGGATCAAAGTGGAGGTATATATTTTCACAATTTTGATTATATAGTGATGATACTTGATAAAACAAGTTAAGGTGTATATCTTGATGTATATCCGTATTTTCTTTCCATGTGTAGTGTCCTCGTCAGCTCAGTTGTGTAGATTGCAGTTATTTTATGTTGAGGTTTATGAAAGAAACTCTTCTTTTGGATCGATTAGAGATTCCATCCACGATATGAATTTCTAACTTAGGAATTATTTTAATATTTCTCATAAAATGACTTAGTGTTTTAAGTAAATCATACTATGTTATATTATTATAGTACTTTGATGAATTCAAGTGTGTTTATTACTCAAAAAATCAATTGGATGAACTTATGGAGGATTGGTGCCAATTTGTTATGGAGTTGAGAATTTTATTATAAGGTATAACTTTGAGTTTTGAGAATATAATATATGTCATTATAGTTGTGTTGCAATATTGTTGTTTTGTTGTTGTTATTTGGTAACTTGTATGAATTCGATTTTTGATTTTGTTTCAGGTTATATCGGTGCAGATCGATGTAGAAGATAGAGCTATTTTGTAATTCATTGTTGATGTTGTTTCATTGTTGTATATATTAATGTTGTTGTTTCATTGTTGTATATATTAATGTTGTTGTTGTTTCAAGTTTATGAAATATTGTCCAAAAAAGGATTAAAGATGTATATTGATGTTGTTGTTCTTTCAAATTTTATATTGAAGCTACAAATCCTGGTAAAAATCTGGTGCAAAAATGGTGAAATTAAATCTGATAGGCAGCATTTTGTTTTAAATGAAAAAAAATTATATTCTAAATTTTCTTAGGGAAAGCGCTGCTAAAGGGGGGAATAGACAACACTTTTAATGAGAAGCGCTGTTTAAAGTGGATGAAAAAAGCACTGCTATATAGGACAATAAAAAAGCGCTGCTAAAGGGGAAATAAAAAAGCGTTGTATCAAGTAAAGCGTTGCTAAAGAGGATATCTATAGCGCTTTTCGGAAAAATTTGCTAAAGGTATCTATAGATCCTTTACAAAGCGTTGTCTAAAGCTCCACCTAAAATTCTTTCAAAAGCGCTGTCTAAAGTGAAAGCGCTGCTAAAGAGGGTATCTGTAGCAGCTTTTCGGAAAAAGCGTTGCCTAAAGGGTATTTATAGCAGCGCTTTTACAGTAACCTAAGCGTTGTCTATACTTTTAGCAGCGGTGGTTTTAGCAGCGCATTTAAGCGTTGTTAAAGGCCTAAAAAAGCGTTGTCTAATCCCTTGTTTGGCGTAGTGTCCTTGGAAGAAGCTGTGAAGCAATTCCAAGTTTGGTTTGTGTCACTTGAGTGACTAGTTTATATGGTGTTTGAAGTGTGGTATCTTCAAACTGTTTTAGTGGTGTTTTGAATGAGGTATCTCCAAGCTGATTGTGTTAGGAGCCAAGTAGTTGATGCAGTTGCTGGTGTGATAATAGCTGATAGACATCACTAAGGTGATTGGAAGTGAGCGGAGGTTCTCATATCTAAGTGTGGTATCTTAGGTAGATGATCGCAACTTTATCGTCTATACTAATCGGGAGACTGCAAGTATACAGCCCTATCGCGTAGTTTTAAAAGATATCAAACCTAAGGGACTATAAATCAAACTAACGTAACCTAAAACTACAGTGTAAAGCTATAACTATCGAATAAATAAATTGGGGGAATTTTTGGGTAATTAAACTTAATCTAGTCGAAATAATAAGCGAATATCGGTATGTAATTCGTTAACCTAGAGAATCCGACTTTCCACTGACTTATTTTCTCAAAATGACAATAATCCTTTTTCAGCAAACAGTATTTATTTAAAAATCTTATCTCAAACTTTCGCTCTATTGAATTAAATTATAAGTCTAAACTCTAATGTATGCTCTCGCTATCCCATTGATTTTAAAAATACTTTTTGAAAATAAATAAAGTTTAATCAGTTTTAAAACGCGTTCGCAGTCTTTAAAAATAATACCTAGTATCCACTATCTGGTTTTAAACCTCAAACTCTCGCTATGTTGGTTTCTAACCTTATCTAACCTTAGTCCAGTTTAGTAACCTCAAACTTTCGCTCTGTTGGTTTCTAAGCTTCTTTTTTTTTAATAAATTAAATTGGATATCTAAATCAGAAAAGTGCTTATTTTACGAAATAAAGTTAAGCCAGTTTGTTCCGAATCTTTTTAGTTTAACTAGTTACATACCAAATCAAATTAAATTAGCCAGACATATTTATAAAAACAGACATGTATAAACTAAAGTATTCAACATGTGTAAATAATTCCATAGCCAGGCAGATAAATCTCATGCAAACAGTTAATTGTATAAATTAAAGCAATTAAATAAAAAACCTGAAATAATTTAAATTCTTGAAATAATCTTTGTGCTTCAGAATAACTGGTACAGGTACTTGAATCTCCAATGAAAATTAAACAATTCTGACTATAACTTGGGAATAATAAATCACTAGTACTTGAAAGGAAAGGAAATTTAACTAGAAACAAAATGCTGGAAGAAGAATACTCGAATGCTGGAAAAACAAATATTGCTAGGAAAATAATAGTACGAAGCAAAAAAAAACGAGAGAGATGGCTTTGTCACTTTGATTCTCTTTTATACTTGTTCCTCGTAACTGCCCTGTTTCCTTCTTTTTCGTCCAATCAAAATATATCTCCACGAAAGAATCGGGACTACTTGAGATGTGCGTCCCATGTATTTCTCAAAATCCCATTGTAACCAGAATGTTTCAATCTCCATATTTGGCCACTCATTGGGACAGGGTACATTAGCTCTGGAGAAGCCAAGTGCATTGAAGTCGAACAAGTCTCCAGGAAATGAGTCTAGTGATTTAGCAAATGGCAACCAAAATGAAAATCTTGTGGCAGTTGAAACAACTGCTGCAACAAGGATCAGACTGCATTCCGGGCTTATAAGGTTCGTTCAAGCAAATTTTTGCAGTAACCATGTTTTGTTTTCATATGTCGTTATTCTACATAACGACAACGTCTATATGATATTGTGCTTTTGTTGCTGCTATACCAGCTTCCAAATTGTATTTTATAAGGGATATGTGATTTATGAATATAGCCAACAAATATAAGTGCAGGTTCATGTTTCTTATATATAAGACGGTACGAATCTGTGTTTCACTATCTTCTGCCGCTTTTTATTTCACAATGCTGAATTTTAGTTATCTTCTCTAGGCTAGGAAAGCTCTACGGAGATTGAAAGGTTTCACAAAACTGAAGAATTTAACACAGGGTTACTCTATTCAAAAGCAAGCGAGTACAACTATAACATATCTTCATTCATGGAGCAGAATACAGGGTGAGATTAGAGCTCGTCGAATCTGTATGGTCACAGAAGACAAGATCAGGCGGAAGAAACAAGAGTCTCAACTAAAACTCGAAGAAAAGCTCCATGATTTCGAGGTAATAGTCCTTTCCTCCAAAGTTTGACCTCTCCCTATAAGGACCACTCTTTGTCTTTCTATAAAAGTGTACATCAGCTCAACCATAGTTCAATTAGAGTCGGACCATCAAATCGTTTTCAATGACTAGTCCGGTTTTAAAAACATTGGATCAAATAATTTTGCAAGATGTGCTAATCTGTTCCTTTTAATGCAGTTCTGTTACTCTTGTTCTAAGCGCTGTATATAACACATTACAGGTTGAATGGTCCGGCGGCCCTGAAACCGCGGAGGAAACCCTTGGAAGGATACACCAGAGAGGAGAAGCAGCAGTTAAGCGTGAAAGAGCCATGGCTTATGCCTTTTCTCATCAGGTAAGTCAATCTTGGGAATGTCCAGATATTGTCTTATTTCCTATGAGGCACGGACACCAGATACAACACTGACACGTCGACACGGGTAATAGCTTGAAAACATGAATAAATTGAACATAATCACAAGTATCGGTTTACACGGACACGACACGTCTTGTTTCAGAAGTTGGTGCTATAGAGCTTATTTCTCACATAATCCAACTGAAAATAAAATGCATATTTCATGAAATATTTAGTGGAGAGCAAACTCTAGTCAGAGTCAAGTACTAGGCGATTCTGAGCTCGGCAGAGCTAACTGGGGCTGGAGCTGGAAGGAGCTGGATCGCGCTCGTCCATGGGAAAGTCGTGTCTCTAGCATTAGCCGAAGAAAGCTCAAAATAAACCTGCATTCAAGGTTCAAATGAATAAAACACATCAGCTTCTAAAACTCGGTTTCAGTAACACCTCCTTCCTCCAACGCAAAAGGTACTCCTCCTCCTAAAGGGAGTACCAAAGGTAGGAGATTGTCTTTTCAACCACAGAGAAAACTGTGGTTGAAGGAGGAGTGAAGTGAGTATTCAACAATGGTTCCTACAAAGAAAAGGTCAATTTTCAAGTATAAAGCCTTTTATATAAAGTCAACATAAGAGGTCACTTTATTTATTCATTGGATTGCTTACTATTTGTGCATATTTTGGTGTGATTTGTTGATTGATTCTGTTTTCTTTTTCCTCACATTTTGTCAATCTTGTATATTCAAAGAAGAGACAGATTAATTTGTAGATAGAACAATATCTTTTTTATACCTTATTATAAAAGTCCTAAGATATGATCCTGTTTATTTCTTAATGGTTTATTACCAGAGCAGTGATATGTGTACTTTTACACTTCTATTCAACTCTAAATTTCTCTTTATATAACTATTCTCATCTTTAGTCGACCCGCTGACTTCATTTGTTGTTGTACGTGTATTTCCATCTGGCGTGTCTTGGTATATGACACTCGTATACGTGTGAGAAAAGTTAGATAAATGTCGAAAAAATCAAATAACCGCAAAGATAAATGAAAATTATGTCAAGATAAAAAACCATTTACAAAATTATAATATCAAAATGAACATAACAACACATGGCTTTTGATTAAAATTAAAGTGATAGTGAGACCATTAATGAGTAGTCTACCTTCTTTTGCATATGTAACTATCAACAAAATAAATAAATCATATTGATTACATAGCTGCCATGAAAATAACCAATTATTTGATGAGAAATTATCTTACCTAGAATTACTTGTATAGTAGACCTCTAGCAATCACTTCCCGAAGAAGTTTCTCCGCCTTTTCATTCTCATCTTTATGAATGAGAGCTTTGATGATAATTTCATACGTTATAGCATCAGGAATGATACCATTGTCCTCCATTTTTGACAACAAGGCCTTTAATTCATCAAACAAGCCTTCTTTAAAAAATCCATTAATCATAATATTATATGTTTGGATATTTATACAATAACCCTTAATCAAAAGATCCTTAAAAATATTATGTGCATTTTTAAGTTGTCCCCCTTTGCATAGTCCGTCGATAAGTGTATTGTACATGCAGATATCTGGTATAATGCCCTGGTCTTTGATATTTTTGACTAATGCAATAGCCTTGTCAACAAGATGGTTTTTGCATAATGCGTCTATTAAAGAATTATAAGTGAATATATTAGCTGGTTGACCGTTATCATGCATCTCATCAACAAGCTTCCAAGCATGTGAGATTCTCCCTGATTTGCACAAACCATCGATGAGAGAACTGTAAGTCACTGTGTCAGGAGCAATTCCTTTGCAACACATTTCTTTGAAGAGACTCAAGGCTTCATTGACCATTTTCATCTTACAAAATCCATTAATCATGATAGTATAGCTCCGAGCATCAGGTGCCACTCCCATTCGAGAAATAGTTCTTAACACACATTCAGCTTTATTCACCTCTTTAACTAGACAATACCCATCCATTAATGAATTGTAAACTACAACATCAGGTATTAAACCTTCTTTCATCATCACGGCTAATAGATTCTTAGCTTCTTTCACATTTCCCTCCTTACAAAGAGAATCAACAAATATAGTAAAAGTACAAACATCTGGGTGGATATTTTTCAGTAGCATTTCATTGAAAAAACTAAACGCTTCTTTCAATTGACCAACAATACAAAATCCATAGATTAGAGAACTGAAAGTGACAACATCAGGAGAAATTCTCTTTGCAATCATTTCAGAATATAACTCATAGGCATCATTAACACATTTATCTTTACACAAACTATCGATAATTGTGTTATACATTACCCCATTAAGCCTGACCAATTTCCCTTCAATCTTTCTCAACATTTGCACGGCGGCCCTTGTTTCCCCAATTTTACACAGCCCATTAATCAATGACGCGTAACCAGGTTGATCGAAGTGAAATCCACGTGCAACCACATAATCATGAAAATGCAAAGCTTCACTCACCTTACCGTTAAGGCACATACCATTGACAAGTGTACCCAAGGTTATGGAATCCGGTTCATAACCTAACTTAAGAATCTTTCCCAACATAGAAAATGCAAAATTCATTTTACCTAGACGGGAGTAACAATTGATCAAGATGCTCAAAGTAGCAATACCCGGAGTAATTCCATTGAATTCTAATTGGTGGGAAAGGGAAATAACAGTGGTGTAATGGTTCTTAGTCTTGGCCAGGAAGCCTAGAATCTTGTTAAATTGAATGATGGATGGGGTAGGTTGCGTGTGGAGCAAGGTATGGAATGAGGAAATGGCATCATGAATGAGATGATTGGGTGTGAATTGATGCAGAGAGTGAGAAAAAGGGGTTAAGGGTTTTGAGAGAAAGTGAAATTTAATAAGAGAATTGGAGTAAGAAATTAACCTTGAACTTGTGAACGACATTGATGGGTTAACGAAGAGAATGTTTCTGAGTTCGGAGATTTGCAGTGGTATCCTAGTACGTTGTCCACGAGTGAATCACATAAATTAGAAATTGTTGTTTTGTTTTGTTTTACCCATTTGTTGGAGCATGGTTTTTGGGAAAAGGAGACAATGGGGGCTGATTTAGTAGGGTTTGGAGAAGAGAATTAACCAAACAATGTTTTTGGTTTTTATCTTATTGCACATGTTAAAGCTTACTTACTACTTAGTAATTTTTTTTATTTTCTATTTAGCAATAGTTAGTTGGTCAATAGTATTTGGTCCGGTAAGGATTGGTGTTGGACTAGTAATTTTTATTTAAAAATAACAATTATTTATTAAAAAATTATACATTTAAATAAAATGCACAAGTTGCAATATAAAATTTACTATTTTGAATATTTTGAATTTCTTGATGTGTAAATAAACATGATAGAAAAATCCATCTTATTATTATACGGTTCATCTTAACCGACCTTCAAATAAGTAATTCGAAAGTTATAATATTCCAAATAAAAATGTAATCTTTGAAAGTAACTCTTAAAGGGTGTGTTCGTTAAAAGGTGACGCGAGGATGCGACGTGAGTTCGATTCTCGGCATGCAACGATTTAAATCTTTTGATTTGTTTATAAAGATGCATGAGCATCAAGCTTTATTATTTTCAACACAAGAAAGATGATTTAATGATTATGAAAAAGGGGAAAGTTGAAATACCCTCAATAGATATTGGTATGCGTAACGACTAGCGCAAACTAGGCGTAGCATTGGGGAGATTCGAATAAGGGGATTGGTATATAAAGGGAATAGATGGAGCACCCTAAATATATGTAGTTATCTGACTTTATATATATATGAATATGTTTGATATGTTTGTGTGTTTTAATTGCTATTTCTATGATTGGGAAAGTTTCTCCTTTGGATTTTAAGAAGCATATATTATGTGGGATTCTAGTGTTTGTTATTATTGTGCTCGCAAAGATCATGGATCTTACATACATATCCTAGTGGGAATCGAGTATCGTAGCTCGGATCTGAGGTTCTCTGGTTTGTTTGGTCCGAGAGAAAGAAATTTGCTCGGCAAGGATGAGACCTTGTGCCTACGTATTCTCAAAGGATGTTGAGAAAGTCGAGCAATCGTAGTTCCCACTTATGCTAGTGGAAAGCAACGGGATGTTAGTAAGAGACAGACAAATGTCATCTTAATGAAAAATGTATCTAATCTATTTCATCACATACATTTTGAAAAGTTTGATTGATAAAAATCTTTCATCGTAAGTATTAGGTGTTTTGCTTGAGTGTACAAGCGTTACCACTTACATGTTTAAGAAAGATGTTTGAAAAAGATGATTGAATCTTTTAACTGTAAGTATTGGGTGTTTTGCTTGAGTGTACAAGCGTTACCACTTACATTTAAGAGATGTTTTTGTTTGAAAATAGTTTGAAAGGAGTTGAAAAGTTTTTGACGGTATGTGATGTGATAGATGAGATACTTCTTCCATAGAGATGGTAGATGTCTAAATCTCGAGGAGAAATTGATTGGATTAAAGGGATGCTTTTAAAAGCCCGTGGGTCCTTGTATTGTTAGCCCAAGAGGAGGCATTCCGAGGGTCATCGGTCATCGAGGGTCCTTGTATGAAGCTCAAGAGAAAGCTATAGGGTATGGTGGCTTTGGCTTGAAAGGATTTCACCGAAACCATCCTTTTCGAATAAGAGCAATTTCACCGAAATTTTACTCTAGGGAATTTGAAAGTGATTTCACGGAAACCATCCTTTCGTGGTTCTATCTTATCGCGGGTGATTCTTCGATTGGAAGCCCAATAGGAGGGTTAAGAGATTTCCTATCTCTTTCATTGTATGATGCCCAAGAGAAGGCTAAACTCAATGAGGAGTTCTTTTGAACGAAGCCCAAGAGGTGACTCAGCAGGGTGTTTGTCTTATATGAAGCCTAAGCGGAGGCTAAACTACGTGGGAGAGTTTCTTTGTACAAAGCCCAAGAGAAGGCTAACTCTGTTGGAGATAAAATATCTTGTATGAAGCCCAAGCGGAGGCTATACTCATCTTTGGGAATGGATTGTCTTATGTAAAGCCCAAGCGGAGGCTAAACTCAACTGAGGATGAGTTATCTTGTATGAATTATAAACAAGTATACGTAAAGCGAACGTTCGAAGCAGTAACTTGATTATTCACAAGTTTGAAGCGTATGCGAGACGGTGAATATGTACACGAACAGTATTTATGTGCGACAAAGATGGATGTACATAGGAGGTTAGGACTTACAACGTAAGAGGCCCGTTGATTTGAAAGAAGTTTTACTCAGGAGAATGCTCCTTTCAATACCAATGGTATTCGATTTTATCTGGATGAAAGCGAAGCGAATGATCAAGTTTATCGTGTTGGAATATTTGTAAAAAGTATCGTGTTATGTACGGATGAAAATTTTGAATGAAAAGTATTTGGTATGTACAAAGAAAATATGTACACAAAAGACTATTTTGTTTGAGTATACAGTGATGTGAAAACAAACGATCGAAGTTATGCATACTTAAGTATAAAAGGAATATCATGTTATATACGGATGAAACTTTGTAAAAATATTTGACAAAAGTTTGATATGTACAAAAAATATTATGTACATAAAAGAATGTTATGGGACTTACACCTTGATGGAGCCCATTGATTTAAAAAGAAATTTTACTCAGAAGAAAACTTCCTTTAGAACCAATGGATTTGGCGTATAGACAAGCGAATGAAAACAAACGAAGAAATTTGTTTATGTTTGAATATTGACAATGATGATTTGAATATGTACAAGTAAAGCTAAATATGTACATAAAGGATTGGGACTTACACCATAAGGGAGGCCCATGATCGATCGAGAAATTCGAGAAGGCAATCGTTTATCATTTTGAATCGGATCGATTATGGTAAAAGATGCAAGTTTGATGAAATGTTTTGAAAAATGTTTTGAAAAATGTTTTGAAATGTGAGGTTCATTTATGAGAAGTTTTGAAAAAAGCGGGTCGAACTTGAAAAATTCACCTTTTAAGGAGGTTTTAAAAGTGTTCAGAACGTCGTTTTCGGCTCGATTAAAATTTAATCAGATGAAAGTTTTTTCTGAAAATTTTTGCACTATCACAAAATAGATGTATTTATTGACAAGTGTTTAAAAAATCATCTCAAAATGAGAAGTTTTGATTGGCCAAAAAAATGTTGAAAGTTTGATAAAAAGAACATGAAAAATTGAAGTTTTGTAAAAAAGAATGGAAAAAATGGTCCTGATGAGTGTTGAGCCCATGACCATTGAGTGGGACGCGTGGCAAGAAAGACTTAAGACCAAGCTAGGAACCACTAGACCAAACGCGTTGAGCTGTTTAGTGGACTAAAACACGCGTTGAAATAAGATTGGATAATTTGAAAATTTAAATTTGAAGAACACCAAGAACACGCGCAAATTTCTGGGTTCGTGTTTTGATTTTCAGTTTGCCAAATCCAACCTAAAATCTTCGTTTCTCCATGAAATCCAATGATGTAAACATCAAAGTTGATCGATTTTGCACCACGAACATGAATATGGTTGTTAATTTCATTTATATTCAGTCTAGAATGATTTAGGTTTCGAAGAACATGATGAACCCTAAACTGAAAATCTTAAATTAAATGATGTATGTTGGATGATTGTTTGATTTTATTGAGGGTTATCAATCGTTATGAGTGCAGAAAACAATTGGCCAAGAGTTTTTGTCAAAAGAATCAAGGAATCATGATAACCAAGTTCGTGTTCATACCTGGAAAAATGAGAATCGAAAACGATGCTGGAGTGTTTCCAGTTGTTGTTTCCGATTGTGTGAGCACCAGTGACCTCTGGGATGGTGTATGATCACCCTGCTTGCTCTGAAATGTCCCAGAACTTTCCAACCAAGTCCACCTGCACAGGATGAAAATGAAGCTTCGATTTTTGGGTTAGAGCTGTTACAGTTAGTAGTTATTGATCTGGATCATGTACATGAGGTATGGTGATGATGTTAGGATGATCATAACACAAGTTAATTCAACCTAGCTTGATTTTAATTGTTATGGCGTTTGGAAGCTTGAAGCCATGGCATGTGATTTCGATTTTAGCTTTGATCAAGTTGTTTTAAGCTTGGAACAAGTTTAATTATGATCATGAAACATGTTGGACACCAAATTTCATCATGTTTTCATTGAATTTTGAAAGTTGCAAGTTTTCTCAAAATGTGTTATGTTACTTGATTTTGAAGAAAAAGTGTGAAGCATGACTTTGCAATGTTTTTGGTGTCCATTGAATGGCAAGAAAGACATCCATTTATAGGCAAATAAGTTACGAAAATGTTAGGCAAGGTTTGGCCATTGGTAAATTTGACTTGCCTTAGAGGGCAAGGTAGTCATTTTGCATTAAATGCAAAGGAACCTTCCTTTAACCATGGTTAAAATTCAACTTGATCAATCCTATCATAATTACATCCAACTGATTTTTATTAGTTCTATCTTCTCTTGGCAAGGTGGCAAAGGTTCTAGAAGAAAAATGCAAAATGACCTATAATTTTGAAGTTTTGACTTTGAAAATCAAGTGTCATGGAGCCTTATGTTTCAATTTCAAAAGTATAGCTAGACTCCATGGATTTGAGAGTTCTTGGACATTTGGAAATATTTTTCCATGATCTACAACTTTCATGTTTTGAGTTTTTCAAATTCAAATTGGAACTAGGTGAAAAAATGGTTGAAGTTTGAAAAAATGTGAAATTTCAACACTTAGAAATTTTCTAAGTATAGAAATTTTGACTTTGTTGACTTTTCAAATTATTTGATTTTTATGATCATGATGGATCATTTGAAGTATTTTGATGATGGAAAAAGTTTTGTTTTGAAAATTTGACCAAAAGTCAAAGTTTGACTTTTACATGCTGAGATGAAATTTCATCGGGGCGTTTAACGATGATGAATTGTTCTCTATGATGTTTTGAATCCGGAAATTAGGTCAAGATGTTGTATCTAAGATATAATGACCAATCTCTATCCAAAAGTCATTTCTTGTTCAAAAGTCGGAGAATTCTCATGCGATCAAAACCCTAATTGGTCGATCCTCGATTGATCATGAGAAAATTTGATATCGAGGATTGAAGGTGATGATTTGATCAAGATAGATCAAATAAGATGAGAAAATCTCAAACCCTAATTGGTTAGCTCTTGAATCGGATGAAAATTGAAACCCTAATTTTGACCTATGAATGCTATACGATTAATCTTTACGGTATTAGTTATGCAGATGATGCAAATGTAAGGTGGTATATTAGGTCAAAATTTGGGATATAACGAATGCCCTATTTAAGTTTCTTTAACGATGAAGATGAATATCTTTGTTTTGATAGGTGTAAAGAGACTTAAATATCGAGATCTTAAAATTTGGACCTAAGATACCAAAAATGCGGATGATGCAAAATAATTGCAAAAGGTTTTACCAAAAAGGATATCAAAGAAATGATATAGTGAAGGAAATTTGTGAATACGTCCTATTGGGAAAGAATGATTCTGAGAATATGTGAACATTTATTTCGTTTTGGAAACAAAGAGATTACCTTCATCGCCTTGTGACAATGTTTAAGGTAAGTGGCAATGATATTACCAATTATCAGCCTGTGATAGTTTATGGTAATGAATTACGAAGATGTTACCAATTATCGATGATAACTATAACAAGCTAAATCTTGAGAAATGAGTTCTGTGTACTCGGCTTTGTGAGTAACGATGATGTTCTATCGAGGAATGAACTGGAAAGAAAAGTTAATCAAGACATTGGTCCCAATGAGGATAATCTCGACTAAGGAATGTGATAGAAAATGTATTTCTGCTTGGGGACTTTGCGGGAAAAAGGAAAAATATCCTTTCATTTGGAATACTCGTTGGGGAAAAAGAAAAATGTCTTTTACGTTTGGAGATATTCTTACGAAGACAGACTTGTACTCGTATGAGTAAGTATGATTTATACCGATGACTTGGAAGCAAACATTTTGAGAGATGCAAAAATGCAATGAATGATGCTATTATGTATGAATGTCATGAATGTTATATGCATGCTAACAATACCAACAAGACACTTAAAGCGATATTTGGGAAGAGGACAGGCGTCAGATTCGAACAAATACTTGGTGAAAATTGCGGCAATAGTGCGAGCGTTCGCGATGAAGAATGGAGTTGCATGCTTTAAACTTTCGAGAAAGGCATTTCATGGCAACTTGGTTGGGGATTCTTTTGGATAAGAATACCGTCCTTTGATGATTCTGTTGAGGAGAGGCTGCGCTGTGATTGTTTTATCCTTGAGATCAAAACACTCATGGGCTGTTGAAGTTATTCCGTGTTCATAGTTTAAAGGAAATTTTTGCTTTTGTTTCAAAATTTTGAAGTAAAAATTCATTTAAAACATTTTAGTTTCAAAAGTGATTTTCACAATAAAAGCGTTATTTTGCAAAAGCAATAAAGTAGGAATTGCAAACAAAGGCACAAGGCTCAAATTTATTGATAGAATGGTAATCGACCAAAGGTGATTCCATGGACTATTACAAAGTTGGAAATGATAATTTATTGGGAAAAGGCTACATTGAAAGCAAATAGCTACTATCTAACAACTTTGAATTCAGCGTGCTTTTGCTTGAGAAAAGTTGATTGAAGATCCGTTGATGGAAGATTCTTGTGTGGACAAAACTGAACGGTGCGATTACTTTGTCATTTGTATCCTTGTTTTACCTAGATCGCCCTTTCGGGTTTTCGATCTATCAGGATAATTCATTTATTGTCTCTAATTTTTCTGGATCGCCTTTTCGGGTTTTCAATCACCCAGGCAGCTCATTTTGCCTAAACCGCCCTTTTCAGGTTTTCGACTTACCGAGCTGTTCTTTTGTTTTTAGACAAAGTATTTCTTATTGCGTCGGCATCCACAGGATCTTGAGAGTTAAGTCATCGTCCATGGTTGTGAGAGTCATAACACCGCCCGGAGAAGCTTCTTTTGGCGATGTATGGGCCTTCGTAGGAGTCCATTTGCCCTAGAATACGTTTGAAAAGGCGATCTTTTAAGCAGTCGCCTTCTCGGGAATTCTCGGTGGACCTTTTTGTCAAGCTTTCTTCATTCTTCTTTGATAGAGTTATACGTGACCACAGTGAAGCGATCGTGTTTTTCTTCAATTAAGTTTAGTTGGTCGTGTCTGCTTTGACTTCCTCTACCTCGGAATAGCTTAGTTTCTGAGAACTCTCATTGATGGGATCTCAACCTCTACGAGGGCTTAACGCTTGCCATGATGCAAGTATACTAGAGCAAAGGAGTTCGCCTTTGTTTAGACATCTTTTGAAGTATGTTATCCATGCAGAATAAATGAGCGACTTGATTCCTCACGGTCTTTGTAAGGTGAATGACCATTTCATGGAGCGATC